>CM061141.1:82135552-82541671 GCA_030789695.1 Scilla litardierei | reverse complement strand
CCTACGACGATCCATACTATCGATGTGACTGATACACCAATGGAAATCGATTAGAGCTCTCCCAATGTAGGTCTAATCCCCGAACGCCACTGTGGGTGGGAGGAAGATTGATGATATTCGTCGAGCGTAATGCGCCCGACGTACACCGATGCATCGGAGAACCACCAACATCGGTGTAGGTAGGGTTGGCCTATCATTGCATCACGACAGCGGGGGGGATGGTGGTATGATATGACATAAGAGAATAACATATCATGCATCACAACAGTGGGGGATATGTGAATGCCCTTAGTTCATACGACCTCTCCCGATTCCCAATAAACCCGACAACTTGTCGATTATTAATTCGACCCTAACCCCAGTCAAATGGTGGGGATTCCCCCACGCCCTAGAGCTTTTACCCCTTTCTTACGTCCTTCTAGCATTCTCCAACAATTCATCGTGACTATCGCATAGCTATCTTCCGAAGACCCATAAGAACCAATACTCATTGACCGTCACCTCGTGTTCGACCCGTAAGCGATTACACACGATCTGTGCACTGCGGTTTTTATTAACATCGTCTGGTGCCCACTCTGAGGCTACGATCAGCTGCCTGGGAGGCACGATTTGATATTGGTTTTAGTCTTTGTAGGGAGACTACGTTTTTCTTTTCTTTTGTTTTATTTTGCTTATATTTTTTCTCTTGCATTGACCTTTGGTGCTTTTGACGTTTCCTTTTGGTATAGACTTTTTGCATGCACATGAGATCTCAAGGCATAGCGGACTTGTGTCTACTAGACCCAGAGATTGAAGCTACCGTGAGAAGGCTTAACACCGAGAGGGGGAGGAGAGAAGCACTCAAGACAATGTACGAGATACTCAACCCCGAGAATGGCCTACCACCACTGCCACCGCAAGCTAGGTCATTCCTTGATCACTCAATGCCTCACAATATGTTGACCTCTAGCGTTCAAAGACCGACGGTGGAGCCAAATAATTTCGAACTCAAACCATCTTTGGTCGACTTCATGCAAAGAGACCAATTCTCAGTGGCCCCTATAGAGAACCCTAATGAACATCTGAACACTTTTCTGGAAAAGATGGACACATTGAAGATCAATGGCATCACCAATGATGCCATCAGGCTAAGACTTTTCCCTTTTTCACTTAGGAATAAGGCCAAAAATTGGCTCAGGAGTCACAGTCTCAATACATTCACTACATGGGACAGTTTATCTCTTGCTTTTCTGACAAAGTACTTTCCTCCAGCTAAGACTACCAAGCTATGCAACGAAATCACAAACTTCAAGCAGTTGGAGCAAGAGTCCTTGTATGAAGCTTGGGGGAGGTTCAAGGACATCCAAAGAGTCTGCCCCTACCACGGCGCACCAGATTGGCTACTTATTCAGGCCTTCTACAACGGGCAAACGCCACCAGTGAGGATGTCTATAGATGCCACCGCTAATGGCGCCATAATGAGCAAGACTCCGACCGAAGCAAAGAGATTGCTTGAAGCAATGGCCGAGAACAACGACTCCTGGAGCAACGAGAGGAGCGCCACCACTAGGGAGGTAAATATGACATCGACGAGGTATCATTGCTTTTCGATAAATTTGATGCCCTAACTAAACAACTTTCCCTTATTGGACTTGGTGCTGCTAAACCGCCTACGGCAGTTTCCGAGGTTTGTGGTGTGCAGGGACACCAACGTACTGAATGTTCATCACCTAAGTCGGTGCCCCCCGGATATGACGATAGAACAAGCGAACGCTTTATTTGGAAACAGTCCGAGACCACCAAGCAACCTATACTCTGGCACATACAATGAAGGGTGGAGGAACCACCCCAACTTCTCATACCGGACTTCGGGATTGCTAGCTCCCCCACCGTACCCTCAGTAACCTCAGGAACTCCAAGCTCCAGCTCCCCAAGCCCAATTTCAAAGCTTCAAACAGAGGCCTCCGGTGAACGCACCCCCAATCCAAAAGTCAAACTTGGAATTGCTTATTGTGAGTCATATCCGGACTTAAGGCCAGAGGAATGACTACTTCCAAACCTCTATCCAACAGCTGATGATGACGACGCAATAGCTTGCGTCCACCTCACAACAGCTAGCAACTGTCCAAAAGTCCATGGAGACCACGATGGTGCAGATGGCACAACAACTCTTCTAGCTTTCCAAGGCACAAGGGAAATTGTCGGGACAAGTTGAAGAAAATCCCCGAGGGCATGTGAACGCGATCTTATTGAGGAGTGGGAAGATGTTTGAAGGTCCCACTATACCCGTTACGGAGAAAGAGGCTGAAAAAGAAGAAGAAGCTCGTGTTGAGCTCGAAGTTGAGGATGACCAAGAAGTTGTTTGTGAGGTAGAGCCTCTTCAGCCCAGATCCAACAAGGATAAGCAAGTGGAGAAAGAGCTAGGGAAGCCCATCGACAAGCCTCCCAGGCCATATCAGCCAAGAGTCTCATTTCTGTCGAGACTAGCAAGGGCCAAATTGGACGAAAAATATGGGAAGTTCTTCGATCTTTTGAAGCAACTAAACATTTCCATCTCTTTTCTCGACGCGATCTCTGAAATCCCCGCCTACGCCAAGTTCCTCAAGGAGATAATCACCAAACGCGGTAGGAGGGAGAATGTGTTGCTCTATGTGGAGTGTAGCGCCATCATTCAAAGAAAAATGGTGGAAAAACTAGAGGATCCCAGGAGCTTCTCCATCCCTTGCACTATTGAAGACTTGGATGTCAAGAGCGCCATTTGCGACTTAGGAGCTAGCGTTAGCTTAATGCCCATCGGCATTTGTGAGAAGAGAAATCTCGGGGAGTTACAACCCACGAACATGTCACTCCAGCTAGCAGACCCCTCTGTGAAATATCTCCTTAGGAAAGTAGAAGATGTGCCTGTGAACAGAGGGAAAATTTTAGTTCCAAGCGACTTTGTCGTCATGGACATGCCGGAGGACACACATATCACAATCATCCTAGGTAGGCCTTTCCTAGCTATAGTGGGGGTCCTCATCGATGTGAAGGGAGGAAGACTCTCCCTCAACGTCGGAAAGGAAACGGTCGAATTCAACCTTAAGAAATCGATGAGGAATTTCGCAGAAGCTAGCCATCGGGGCCAAGTAGATCTTCTCGAAGAAGCAATCGAGGAGACAAGTTTGGAAGAACTATTTCTGGTTGAAAACAACAATGGACCCCCCATTGGGCTTGAATCCAAGCTTAAGGAACTAGCAATGATTGAGGATCGCGAAGAGACCGCTGAGATAAATTTGAAGGAGAAACCACCGCGATCACATCCACTAGATCCCGGAGACAAGAAGAAGCATAAGAAAGGCTACAAGGAGCTAAATAACGAAGCAAATCATGGAGATAGTCGCATTCGGGATCTCTCCACCCTAAAACCACCATGACAAAATCAATTAGGGAGTCGAGCTCACGACTTAAAATGAGCGCTTCTTGGGAGGCAACCTAAGCATTTTCAACTTAGATTTTCCATTTGATTTTCACCTTTATTTTAGTCTAGATTAATATATATTTTTATCCTCTAATAAATCCCCAAAACCCTAAGAGCCTGACCAAGTCTTTGATTGCAGGAGGAAGAAGAAGAAGGAGGAGAAGTAGTGGAGGAAGGGCCCTCACGCGACCGCATGAATGACTTGGGAGGAGACATTTGACGCGCCCGCATCGTACCCATCAATACGGCCCGCAAACGTCTCTGGAAATTCGGCCAAAACAAAAATTGTTTCCTCAGAGCTTATGCGACCACGTCACTTTAGGCTACGTGGTCGCATCGATTTCTCCTTTTGGATGAAACGATGCGGCCATGTTATTCTAAATGACGCGGGCCACAAATCTCTCTATAATTTCATCCCAAATTTTCTTCAAATGGCCAGAGCTTACGCGGTCTGCTTTGTTCACACCACGCGGCCACGTCGACCCATACCCTTGCAACATTTTACGCAGCCGTGTTAATCTTCCATGTGGCCCGCGTAAAATGTTTATTTCAGCTATAAAAGCCCCAAACGGCCCATTCATTTCATTTTTGCCCACAACATTTCGACTTATCCTCTCCCCCAAACGACGTGACCCTCTTCCAATCCCTCCCAAACTCCTCAAATTCCTTCTAACCATCTCCCAAACCATCTCTCTTACCCTCATCCAAACTCCCCTCCACCCTCTTCATCCCATTTCCATTTCAACCAACCCTAGGGCATTCAGATTTTTAGGGGTTTTGAAATCCCCATCGACACGGGCTGCGATCAAGGGAACTATTGGCTTGGAATAGCTTGGGGGACTGCTCTACGACCATTGCGAGCATCTACTTCAGTGAGGAGCATCGTTTTGGGTAACTTCGCTTCTCCCCTCTTTAATTTTAGAATTTTTATCGCTAAATTCGTTCGATCTTTGCGTGAGTTGCACACACACATATTGCATCCACTTTGCATACCTGACGTACCCTTACTATGCCTCCCCGTGAGCGTAGGAAGAAGATCACGGTCACTAGCCCATCCCAAGGCAAGAAAAAGCGTCAAAAGATGACGGCTCTCGAAGCCGATATTGCCCGGATCCACTCCATTAGGGAGAGGGGCGGTGAACCACTTCCCACCCCTCAGTTAGACACACTAGGCATCAACTTCCTTAGTGAGGAAAAATGCACGAAGTTCATCTCGATGAACTCTCGTGCGATCGTCCCCACTAAATTTCCTAGTGTCCCGGCTCTGTCTGCTATGGGCCTCTTGGATATCGCCAGCACCCTCCTCCAAAATCTTGGATGGGAGGAATTTCGGCAGTGTTAGGCTAAGACGTATAGGAGACTCACTCTAGAGTTCCTAACCACCTTTAGAGTTTACCCAACAGGTTTCTCCTTTAGCATCATGAACAAGGAGTATGGTCTTTTTAAAGACTCCTTGAACATGCTCTTTAGGTGGCCTAGAGCACTCGAGGCCATAGCCATCCACAACAATCATCCCTACCGCCCGAGAGTTTGATGCGAACCATTTTTGGTTCCAGATCACCCGGCTTGATGTCTTCCCGAAGACTCAAGCTAAGGCATCAAGTATCATATATCATGGCCTCCGTATCGTGCATCGCATTATCGCGGACACACTTTTTTGCCGATACGAGACTGGCCAGGTCTATCAGGATGAGCTCTTTTTCCTGTGGTGTGCTACACATGGCCGTGTCCTCCACGAGGGCAACATCAAGGTCCCCCAGTTTCTCCTACATACTGGGTCTTGTCTTATGCAGAGATTTCTCCATACCATAGCTGACCCCAGATCACCTATCAGCTATGGAGGACTCATCACCATCATTGCCACCCTCGCTCGTGTCTCCCTTAGGATTCCCGACATCATGATTCTCATCCCCAGTCCCACCTCCCTAGACCTCTCGGTGCTCACTAACATGCGTATGATCCGAGCGCTTGACCGAGAGCGTTACTTCTGGCTTTATGGCCCTTCCTCCACCCATATACTAGGCTACCCAACCCTGGGGTTTTTGGACCTGGCACCACTTTGAGGTGGTTCTTCTCACCCGACACTGACCTAGCTTCAGGTGTCCAGGCCCCAGTCCAGGTGATTGACCCACGCCAGTCCCAGCCCCGAGATCATGTTGACACTCCCAGTTCCTTCTCTTCTGTCCTGAGCCCATTGTTGTCACCGCCCTACGGCAGTATAGGAGATCTCGACCTCGCGTCAATGGTTCTAGCAGTGCTCCACCACCACCACCACCACGACCCCATCCCAAGTAGTTAGCTCGCTTGGAGGAGGAGTTTATATCCTTTAGAGACTCCACTGTTACTACCCTGACAGAGGTCAGAAACACACTCTCTGACTTCCGATCTTCTTTTGACGGCCTGGCCCTCGCTCTGGTGACACTCCAGTCCCAGTTCGACCAGGTCTATCAGTACCACTACAGTCAGGGTCACTATCCCACTGCTGCACCTCACCTCCTTCCTGTCCGCCTTCCACCCCACCCACCTCCCCCCACTCAGACTACTCAGATACCCGCATCCACTCCTAAACCCGGAGATATTCCATCCACATCACTACACGTCCACATCCCCACCCCCCAACATCACCTCACCCCGACCCAGTGATCTTACACACCACCCCTACACCCATCACGTAGTCCATCCATATCCCTTCCCACACACACTCACCATCATCTCATCACACTTCCACACGACAGGATGACACCATCATCTTACTCTCTTCGTCGTCTGACAACGTTTGGACCACTCCATTTCCACCTCCACCCCCACCCATCAATTCCGAGCCTATCCATAGCACTCCACTCCCACCACACACTGACACGACAGCTGAGCACTCAGCTGATTCCATCGTCCCTTCCACTCCACCAACCACACCCACCCAGCCACCACCTGACGGTGGATCAGCCTGATGGGAGCACTGCACATTTTTCCCCCCTCATCATTTAGCCCATGTATCACACACTTGCATCATTTTAGGGCATGGCTTTACATAGCTTGGGGGGGACACTCATGTGTCTCCTTTCCCACAGCTTAATTGTCCTCACGTCTATTTTTCGTGTTTTTTCGCGTTGAGGACAATGCTTGATTTAGCTTGGGGGAGGATCTCTTTTGCGCTTATTTTCTCTTTTTCCCTCTTATTTCCCCATTCTTATCGTTGTTTTCATTTTATTTTCACTTTTTCTATCTTATTTTTCATCTTTCTCTCTTTTTCATATGCGTCAGATTTAAATTTATTATATGCATCCAAAAAGCCAAAAAATGAAAAAAAATCCAAACACATCTACATTCGCATCATGCATCATGCATCTTCATGCATGCATCTGTATATACTTGCATTCGCCTCGAGAATTTTTCGAAAACGAGTTTTCATATGCGCTGAATCTCGATTTGAAATTCATTTTCCGAACTTTAATGCTCGACTTCCATTATATCGATTTGAATATGTGAATAGTTCGTAGTCTTAACTCAATTCCCTTGTAATACCCTAGCTTCGACCGTCCTTGCAATCCCTGAGATAGGAGTACTTGAAACCGACCTAGATTGACACTTATGAACCCATTCTATGCGTGGACCTAGAGCCGATAGTCGTGTGTAATGATTTATAGTCCCTCGAGACTTGGATAACCACACTTCACCTAGTACTGAGGACTGAATCCGCCTAGTTAACCCCATGATTTCCAAAAAAATTAAAATGAAATATATCGCGCACCATTCCCCCAGCGAAGCTGAGTAATCGGATCCCCACGATAGTAACTGTTGGGGCCTCAAGTAAAAAGGCCTAGCTTGGCGGAGTGCGTATGAATAAGGATTTTATTTGGGTTGAGTTAGTAGGTCCGAGGGGTCCTTCTTGACCCGGTGCCCTGGGGTCGTCTGATCTGGGAGTCACCGACCCAACACTCCTTACACAACCAAGCAAAAATCCCAAAAAAAAAAGAAAAAAAGGAAAAAAATAATATGGTGTATATAATTCCTTTCGGATATATGTTGTATATATAAATCATGGATAAATTTGACAAGTTCTCGAATCAAGAAACCGTGTAGTGTCGTGAACACCAATTTCTCGATCGACCAATATTCCATTACCCCGCACTTATCCCCTCTTTGACCATTGTATAGCTTAGGTTCCTACACGCTCAATCTAAGGTCGGGTTAGAGGAAATGTCTTACAATGTGTGTATGGTCGTCGACTAGTGTATTGCATGGAGATTTGAGTAGGAATGACGTCCTAGGAACATATTCTCATCGACAGAAAGGTTTCGTTGGTTTCCCGAATTCGAATTTTCATTTCACTCGCGTATATATATTCTCGGGTTTTGAAAATTATCGAAGCTCCATCGCATTATTTGCATGTTCGAATGCGTTCCTCCGATCTACGCTCTCTCTTGTCTTCCTTGAGGACAAGGAATAGTTTAGCTTGGAGGATTTTGATGAGTGTTTATTGTATATAGTTTTCCACCCTTTTTTATGCACGTTTTATGCCCTTTCATTCTCCATTCATCCCTGTTTTTCCCGTTTTTTCTCTCTTCTTTTGCTTTGTGGTCCCTCACATACTTTGTAGGAGATGTACACCAATTTGGGATCATATAGCACTAAGCGCAAAGAGGCGAAAGGAGCAAGGTCGGTGAGTCGATTGCACAAGGGGGAGTATTTTGTGAAGAACAAAGATCCACACGACCACGTCATCTTTTCCACGCGGCCTCGTCATCATGTCCACACGGCTGCATCAAGCTGTCAAAGAGGGAACTTTAACGCGGCCACGTTAATTCCAATCAAACGACCGCGTTAATTCCAATCAAACGGCCGCGCCAGAATATTTGTTGGAGTAAAGAAGAAGAATGAAGACCAGAAAGTTTTGCGGCCAGTGTTAACATGGGTGACTCGACCTTAAACTTACATCTTCCAGAGCAAAGTCACACGACCACGTCAATAAACGATGCGACTGCGTAACTTTCTTCAACGCGGCTGCATCTCCTTTGACGCGACCGCGTGGCCTAGCCCCCCCAATCCCCACTGCTTTTGGGAATGACACGACCGTGTCATTTCTTGATGCAGTCGTGTCAAACCTCTCTCATATGACTTTTAGGGCGAATCTGGGTGTATTTCTGTCTTTTGGGCGCGCGTATATAAGCGTCACCTCATCTCCCTGCGAGGAGAATCTCATTTTCTGGAGTTTTTCTAGTTCTCCTAGGGTTTTGGGCTGTTTTGTAAGACTCCTTACTCTTTTATTCTGTCGTTCTTATTGTTCTAAACGTTAAATAGTGTAATACCCCTTGTTTCATTAATAGATATTTTCCCTCTTCGTTATTGATGTGATTGTTTCATTATCTATTGTTGTTGTTGATTGAATCCAGGGCTTTGGACGCTTACCCATTGCTAGAATTCCCCTCTAATCTAATGGGTGGTGGGTAATTTTCATCTAGCCCATTGGGATGAACCACATTGGATTGGGGCTATAGGTTGGACTTAATAATTGATTGGGTTGCTGGGGTACACTACTACATAACCGGATTTCAGCCACGGACAAATCCGTGGCTGAAAGCTGGGGTTCCATGGCTGAAACATTACGGCCACGGAAAAAAATTCTGTGGCCGAAAATCCGTTGCCGATACTGTGGTCGATAATACCCCCTTTGCCCACGAACCTTTCCGTGGCCGATAATCTGCCACGGGTTAATGCCCATGGATGTCCGTGGCCGATAATCCGAATAAAAAACAATATAAAAGTATCCGTCATGGACAAATCGATGGCAGATACCTATTTAAGGCCATGGCAAAGTCCGTGGGCGATATATAAAGGCCACGGATACTGGGCACGAAGCTGACGTAATCCGTGTACACAAACCGTGGGTGAAAACTATCAGCCATGGACTTTTCCGTGGCCTTAAATAGGTATCAGCCACGTATTTGTCCATGGCCATTAGATATTGGCCACGGATTTATTGCACGAAATCATCAATTTTGTGCACATAATCCATGGCCAAAACGTAATGGCCAAGGACTTTTTCGTGGCCATATCGTGCTATCAGCCACGGATTTGTCCGTGGCTGATAGTATAAATTGTTTTTTTAAAAAATTGAAGTATTATCTACATGTAATATACAATATTTTATAACAAACAAATATGTACATGTATATACAACAAAATAAAGCAAACAAATATTAAAAAGGAAATGCAAACTTTTAATGTAAAAAATGTATCAATATATTATACATATCCAACGGCCGCAGTTTAAAAGTAAGTATATGATAATATTAAAAAATAAATTATACATATCCATCGCCATTGCCGTATCCCCATCCCCATGCCTGCGCCATCGTCATCGATCGCCTCGCCATCGCCATCATCAAACGTCGCTATCGCCATCGCCTCCATCACCATCGCCTCCATCGCCTCCATCGCCATCGCCTCCATCGCCATCACTGCCATCGATCGCCACCGCCATCGCCCCCAATCCCTCTCCCATCGCCATCGCCATCGCCATCGCCACCCTCAGGTCCTGAAGGACCGTCATCGCCATTCCCTCTCTCGCCAGGTTGACCCAACCAAAAAATATTAAGATAGAATGTAAAACAAATAAAATAATAAACGAGAATAAAAAGAAACACTTATAAAATTTAAGTTTGACAAGAAACGCTTCATAATTTGATTTGCCCATAAACTAAGCATGCAATTAAGTGCACGTGTGACCCGGCCAAAAGCGGAGGTCGCGCGCGCGGTTTAGGCAGACTCTGCCCAGAAAACTGGGAAGAATTTTGCCCAGTTTATGGGCAGAGTATGCCCAGAAAACTGGACAGAAAGTGTGCCCAGTTCTGGGCAGACTTCTGCTCAGTTTTCTGGGCAGAGGTCTACCCAGTTCACTCCATAGATCGCTCCCAATCACTTCCTCCATCCCTTCCTCTCACGCTCTCTCAAATCCTAACCCTAGGATTCAAAACGATCGGAGGAGGAGACGAAACCCTAACCTTAATTTCCTAAAGTTTATTACTTGAAATTGTATTAGAGCATCTCCAACAATCCCCTTCAAAAAAGCCCCTTCAAAATGGAATATTCCTTAAAGATTTCATTTTGAAGAATGAGCAACTGCAACCATCCCCTTCAAAACTTATTTTATCATATTTAGTTATCTTTACATAATGATAAAATATTACTTTTGAAAATGAGTTAAACTAATAAATTATTTATTTATTAAAGAAACTTATAAATAATATAAAATTATTGTTATTTTATAACTATAATAATTTTAGTGAAAAATATTAAATATTAATATTTGTCAGTAAAAATAATATTAATTTTTATACAGATGATCTCTTCATCAACAAAACAACTGAATACTTGAAAAATATTAAATATTGGTATCATATTATAGGTATTATGACGATCTTTCCAATGATACTAAAATTATTAAATTTGGTTATGTGAAATGAAAGATATTAAACGTTAAACTAATCATTCATAATTAAATAGAGGGGCAAAGTAGTAATTTAGGATGGGAATCTCAAATGAAGGGGTGAACAGTGCCCCTTCATATTTGATATGTGTGTGATATACATATGATATGTATGGTTATAAGTGATATGCTATATGGTTATAGGGGGGAGGGGGGGGGGAGAGAGAGAGAGAGAGAGAGAGAGAGAGAGAGAGAGAGAGAGAGAGAGAGAGAGAGAGAGAGAGAGATATATATATATATATATATATATATATATATATATATATATATATATATATATATATTTCATATATATGATATGTGTGTGTATGGGAGAGGATTGGGTGAGTAAAGATAGATAATGTCATATATATATATACTAGTCATAACCCGTGCCCGCGGGCACAGTTCATTTAAGGTTTCCACCGCGAAATCTTTGTTCCCCAAAAAATTATTTCCACAATCAAAATTTAAAAGAAAAAAAATTAGCGTAAAAATATTTAGAGACACGTGCATCTTCGGCATGGGCGCCTTAGGCGCAGAACAACACATTCGGTGCGGAACAACAAATTCGATGCGGGTGCCTTCAGCACGGAACAATAAATTCGGCGCGGGTGCCTTCGATGTGAAATAACAAATTCCACACAGGCGCCTTCAGTGCAGAACAACACGCGAGCACCTTCGACGCGGAACAACAAATTCGACGTGGGCGCCTTCGACGCGGAACAACATATAAGCGTAAAAAATTTAGTGGAACAACAAATTCGGCACAGAACAACGCGCGAGCGCATTCGACGTGGAACAACAAATTCGACGCAGGTGCCTTTGACGCGGGACAACAAATTAGCGTAAAAAAATTGCACGATCGCCTTTGGCGCGGGACAAAAAATTAGCGTAAAAAAATTTAGCGAGCGCCTTCGACGCGGAACATCAAATCTCAGTGTATTTTTCGGTGTCGGTATTAACTTAAATTTTTTTACACAAGTTTGTTGTTCCGCTGAATTTTTACGCTAATATTTTTACTTTTTTTAAATTGAATGGATCATGTTTCTCCACATTCTTTTCCAAGACACTTTTAATTTCAAAGGTTTGGTTCCCAAGACACTTTCCCCCCAAAATTTATTCTCCACAATCTTTCCTAATACACTTTTAATTTCAAAGTTTTGGTTCCCAAGACACTTTTCCTCCTAAAATTTAAGTTTTCCAACTAAAATTTTCACAAAATCCAATCTCAACCATTGATTTATCAAGATCAAATCTCATCCACTCTTTATCTTGTCATAGTCAGCCCTAGAATTCAAAAAAGGTTGTCAAATATATAATAGATCATAACCCGTGCACATGGGCACGGTTCATTTAAGATTTTCCCCACGAAATCTTTGTTTCCCGAATTTTTTTTAAAAGAACAACAAATTAGCGTAAAAATATTTAACGGCACGGACGTCGAAACGCTTAAAAATATTTCAGTGAAGATTCTAAACTATAATAATATGAGAAGAATCTAAAATGGAAAATATTGCCCAAAATATGTGACAATACATACTTCATCTTGTATTATTGTGTTCGAGAGAAAAAAACGTGTAGTATTTTTACCCCATTTTGGTCTCTGGTATCACATCTCAGATTAAGCTTGCCACAATTGAATGCACACAACTTCACATGTGGTTTCATGTGCTCATTGCACACAACTTTACACTTGCCACAATCAAACACAATGCACATAACTTTCCTCCATGTAAACATGCAAATGATATAGTCGTACTCAGTGATTTTTTGAAGGGAGTTTTCCCCAAATCATATTTTCAACCAAAATAGTACTTAAGACAACATTTTTTTACATCGACTTATAATAATATCACACAACCAAAACTATATGCTAAAAGAAAAAACCCTTAACTATAAACAAATATACACAAAAATACATTTTGGATTGAACAACCATGCAGTCCAATTTCAAAAACACCATCTCTCACACAGGCATTTAAAACCAACAAAATTTACGTATGAAGCTAGGGCCGTGTGTCCTGAAAATAAAAAATAAAATCATAGATTAGAATAGAAAAATTAGAAACAAAGATATATCTAATTACTTTGTATAACTCACTTTTATTGCATTCATCATGTTTAAGCAGAAAACCTTTTCATCATCACATTATAAAAAGATGACGTGTCAAGCTCAATCCAAAGTGGAGAGTTAATGGGATGAACAATAACCTAGATAAATTAAGAACATAAATTTCTTAGAAAAATTAATATATATTTGATAATATGGAAAAATTTAAATTTATACATTTATTTACCTTTTTTCGTTGGAGTGGTGGAGGTCGTGCTTTTTGGAACCAAGCAAGCTTGGCAAGAACCATCTTCCACTTCTATAACAAAAAAGGTATTTGGATGGTCAATGAACAGGATATTTTGAAAAACAAAATCTAAGATTTTTATATTACCTCGGAAAAGAAGATTGCTTTGTCTTCAATGTGACTCGTCGCCGTTAGCAATTTGCTGAAAATAATAATAATAATAAACAGTAACTAATTTTTAATGGTAAAATGGGAATGTTTGTAACGGTATGCATACCTTATCAAACCAAAATCCGTTATAACCCTGTAGCTTGACATTTATGTGATTGTTTTGAAGTAACAGAACCTATGAGACCAAAAATGTTAATGCAAACATAGTAGATAAAATATATAATGTAGAATTATGATAAGAAACTTACATTTTTTTGCCAAATCTTCATCATCATCTATCTATATAAAAATACAAACCAATATATTTTATCAAACAATGTATACCGAAAACTATTAAGTCATGCAATGAAATGTAGTAAAGGAAAAAATTTCTTACCCTGACATATATGGTAATGTGTGTCCACATTTTAAAGCTTGGTAACATATGATAATGATATACCTGCATGTTATACAACAATCGATAAATAATTTTTTAAAAGATCATTTAAACAAATAATATAAATAAAAAAATGTAAAGAAAGAAAGTTAAAAAAACTTCATACAATTTTTATCATACATTGGAAATCATAGCAGAACTTCTGGGTAAACGATGTTTACTGTGTTATTTATGTTAGGCTGAAGAAGGACACATACACGATCAAAAGATGTGCACCTTGAAAGTGCCACATAAAGATGTCCATGACTGAAAATTAGGGTCCGTAAATCAACTCCAACGAACTTTACAGATTGTCCTTGGGCTTTATTAATCGTCATAGCATATGTCACACGGACAGGAAACTGCCTTCTTATCATATGAAAAGGTAATTCTGTAGCCAATTCTGTAGCCGATGGTGACAAAGATATATATTGGAATAAACAGAAAACAACCGGCTTTATCCCCATTTAAAATTTGAGCTTCAATGACACGTGATGCACATCTGACAACCATCAATCGAGTGCCATTACAGAGCCCATCTTTAGGTGCAATATTTCGTAATAAAATAATAGGACAACCAACCTTAAGCTCAAGTGTAAATTGTGGCAACCCAGGAGGATCCAAAGAGTTTATGTACTCAGTTGGATATCTATTTATAATGGTTGGATCGGTTTCTTCATTTTCAGACAAACTGTCTGCAGCTTGATACATAATCTTCTGTCCTGGAAAAATGTTTAATGCAGCAGCATTTATAAAATTAACATCATCATTCCGTGCAGAAAGAATTATTCGTTCAGTAAGGTATGCCGGAGTCACTGCACCCTCAATATCAAGCTGCGGATAAATTCGAAGTATTAACTCGTTTAAATCCTTGCACCTGAATATGTTAGAAGGAAGTTCAAACACTTCTGTAGGATTTGCCCCAACCTAATACATATAGATATAATTTAAGTTTAAGGAATGGTTAAGATAAAAATAGTTCGTAAAATTTAATTAGGCTTGAAATAAAATACCTCCAAAATAAATTTTGCAAAATTTGTATTCTCAGTAGATGAGTTATTTAACCGCATATTCTGATCCAATATCAAAACTTGTACAGAGCACCATAATACAGATCGTCCCAATGAGGCGCCAACAATTTCTTCTCGAACCCCCTTTGGTATGACGGGCAAGATTTGTCGGAAGTCACCACCAAGAACAACAGTAATACCACCAAACGCTCTGTTGTTATCACAGATATCTTTTAACGATCGATCCACTGCCTCAACACAGTGCCGATGTTGCATAGGTACCTCATCCCATATTATAAGTTTTGCTTTTCTGAATAATTGTGCTTGCATGGATTGCTTGCTAAAATTACAAATTGAATTATCGTGCACATCTAACGGGATACGAAATGTGGAATGTGCAGTTTGACCTTCGCTAAGTAGCAAGGATGCAATACTGGATGACGCGACGGTGATAACTATATTTCCAAGACTACGCAACATTGTTGCTAGTGCATTATATAAAAAAGTCTTTCCAGTTCCAGCACCGCCGCTCAAGAAGAATGTAGTACCTTTATTTTCAAATACGGATGAAGTAATTGCTGAATAAGTATTGCGTTGTGCATCATTGAGGCAATCAATGTCTTTTAGAGCATCCATTTGTTTAGCCTTATTTGTAAGTTCCTGATGTTCATGCAACAATCTATTGCCAACAATTGCATTCCAATCTCCAGCAGGAAGTGGCATTGGTGGAAAGTCGGATAGACACTTACCGTACTCCTCAAGCAATTCATTGATAAGGAATAATCCATAATCTTCAAGTTGGCCTTGAGTTGGGGTAGAAATTGCAAATAAAGTTTGTATTTTATGTGGAAGATCATCGCAAATGTGCATTGAAAATTCATTCCATAATGCAAGGGGGTCGATCGGCGCATATTCGATAAGAATAATACAAAACAGTCTTCGTAATTGATATCCTGTTTTCATAATTGAAGCCTCGGAAAGACATTGTCTCCACTCGGAATAATCTTCAAGAAGACTTCTTGCAATACATGTTGCTTTGAATGTAGGGTACTCGATAGAATTGAATGTGCGTAAATTTTCCCACAATGTTGGCCCTTTAACAACTGTTAGTAGCAACCGTAGATAAAATCTCTCACCAGAATTAGGGGAGGCAAAATACATTCTGCCAATTGCATATCCAGATTGTCTTGGAGTCCAGACCTTTGGTGACGAATGCCACACAAACTTTTGAGGAAATTCTTGATATGTGAGATCATGTGCAGACTCATGTAACGCGCAACATGTAAAAAATTCAGTCAAAGTTGTCTTATCATTTTCAGCCCTAGACCTTATTGCATCTACATCTTCATCTGGATCAAAAATAACACGGTGTTGCCCTGGTAAATGAAGTATCAATCTTTGAACTGACGGAATCTCTTGATGCAAAGGATGCTTAAATATTCGCCAGGCTGCCTCAGGTGGTCCTATATATCTTGTATCAAAGTATTGTTGGATCTCATTTACTGCACCCAATACCATTATGGTCCGATCATGACCTTTATAAATATACTTATGAATGTACTTCAAACATCTTACCCCAGCACAAACTTCGACATTAATGTGGCAGTTAAAGCGCCTTGAGAGATACCTGTTGTGCGGCACAACATCTCGGTTATCAACCTGATGCCCCCTTACAGTATATAAATGCCCATTACTATGACGACGGTAAATAGGATATCCATCACGATCTATGGTTGTTGCATCTGCATAATTTCGAGGGTATTTCTTAGTACACTTACCATTTTCCATACATGAAGCATTTGGATTTCGAGCACCACATGGTCCATGTACCATACATTTTGACACAATATCGAATGATGCAGGATCTTGAGCAGGATCAGGAAATTCAGCACAAACAATTCTTTCACTTGATCATATGTATGAATCTTATCGGGTCCACGAACAAAGAAAAGAGCATGCATATGTGGAAGACCCCGTTTCTGAAATTCAATTGTAAATACATGTGCTACTTTCTTTCCAAATACATTATTGCCATCAATCTCCTTCATCAAAGCCTTTCTTTTTAACTCAAATACACGTGCGACTAAATCTGGACGGTCGGTAGTGTTTTGATTTGGTAGTAGATCCGAAGTAATTTCTGGCCACTTTAGATTTGCGGTCATGGTAAGAAAAATATCCGGGTGCTGGTTATAACGTGTGATAGCCATCGAGTCTTGAAATATTTCAAACATGTGACGTGCACTGCCAGTGAAAGATGAAGGAAGTATCATGCACTGTCCAATTTGGTCACATCTGGCATATGCATCGATATCTGCAAGACCCTGATAGAGCTCTGAGCGGAGTTTTCTTGATTAAGTTTGATGAATGTCAAATGATGTTGCTCAATTGCTGCCCAAGCATCAACTATGAACTCCTGGAATAACTTTCCAGCTCTCAAAATTGAAGAATACTCGTTCTGTCTTTCAAACAGACGGTAGCTATAAAACTCACACATGGTCAGGCGTCTACTTGAGGATATGTTTTGAACTGGATCCCACTGCTTCAACTCAGGTTCCCATCCAAGCTGACCATCAGGAAAATAATAAGACGTAGTGTAATGGTAAGTATGCAGGATGAGTCTCATTGATTTGCATTAATTGATGATTTTCTCGAAGATGTAAAACTATATCTCGCATACTGGAAGGTCGATAGCTATCGCCAGGTAAAATAACCGCAATCTCATCTACGGTTGGGAGGTTATAACGGCGACGATCCTTGTTTGAATTGTAATGCAGATATACAGGAAGATCATGACCACATGAATCTGCTTGAGATAAAACAGAATACGCCTGAAAATATAGTTTGATGAATGGATTTATGCCCGATAAACAATTTTGAATAATTTGTAAGACATCCTTACTCAAATGTGGATTTCTATTACTTCAGAACTCTATAGCAGAATCCGGATCATATATGTAAAGTTGACAATAACTTGCTGTTTGATCCGGGTGGGGCAGAAGTGATCATGTTCGATGGCGTAATTCTCCATGAATAGTAAATATGTTCGGGCCTCTGCCAGCAATCAATCTTTGATCCATTGTCACACCAAGGCTGGTAAATGCATTAGCTGCATTATACTCCCGAGTATACATTCAAAATGATTTTGATGCCTCACTATCACCATCATATAATTCTCGAAGTGCTGGAGGGGGTTCATTAAGTTTCGGCAATTTTACTTTTCATTGCAAACAACATGTTCCAAAAAGATGTGTTCTCAAAGTTGACTTCGACAACTGTTCATCCAACCAGTGTAAGGCTGAACAATGAAGGCATGGAATGTTCATTAATCTAAGATAGTGCCGACCAAAATCAACCTGAGTTAGTGGACCAGAGCCATGATGAGTTGACCGACATCGGAAGATCGAGGATGAGCCAGCGTCTTCTTGTTCAATTGGAGAAGTTGTTAATCCAGGTGTTATTTGAGGTATACAGATAGGAGTCATATATCGAGATATGTTTCGTTGGGCTTTTTCTCGTTCTCTCCTTTGACATTGAGCTAAACACCTAGCCAAAATAAAACCATAATAATTAAATAAAATTAAGTTACATTAAAGCAGAGTAGCTTTTATGAATAATAACCTGGCAGATGGTTCATCATCTTCAGCACATATCGTATCGTTGTGCGAGGCTGAGACCTCATCTTCATGGTCAACGGGAGAAGTTGGTACTGCATATGTGCTTTGAGGCATATCGAGTACACTTGTAGGAGTCATATATCGAGATGTGTTTGCGTGTATTTATTCTCGTTCTCTCCTTTTGCATTGAGCTAAATCCCTATCCAAATTTAAACACAAAAATAAACACAACTAAAATACATGGGAGGAGTAAAATATTTTATGTACAGTCAGGTTGATCATGACCTGACAGATGGTCCTATAACTTGTCCGGAAATCATATCGTTACGCGAGGCTGAGACAGCATCTTCGTGTTCAACCGGAGAAGTTGTCACGGCTGGGGTTATTTGAGATATATCAAGTACAACGTCAGAAGTCAGAGCGTGAGATATGTTTCGTTGTTCTTGTTCTCGTTCTCTCCTTTTGCGTTGGGCTAAAGCCCTATCCAAATTTAAACACAAAAATAAACACAACTAAAATACATTGGAGGAGAAAATATTTTATGTACAGTCGGGTTGATAATGACCTAACAGATGGTCCAGGAACTTGTCCGGAAATCATATCGTTACGCCAGGCTGAGACATCATCTTCGTGTTCAACCGGAGAAGTTGTCATGGCTGGTGTTATTTGCGGTATATTAAGTACACCGTCAGAAGTCAGAGCGTGAGATATCTTTCGTTGTTCTTGTTCTCATTCTCACCTTTTACGTTGGGCTAAAGCCTTATCCAAATTTAAACACAAAAATAAACACAACTAAAATACATTAGAGGAGAAAATATTTTATCTACAGTCGGGTTGATAATGACCTGAACCTGATAGATGGTCCAGAAACTTGTCCGAAAATCATATCGTTATGCGAGGCTGAGACAGCATCTTCGTGTTCAACCGGAGAAGTTGTCACGGCTGGTGTTATTTGAGGTATATCAAGTACACCGTCAGAAGTCAGAGCATGAGATATGTTTCATTGTTCTTGTTCTCGTTCTCTCCTTTTGCGTTGGGCTAAAGCCCTATCCAAATTTAAACACAAAAATAAACACAACTAAAATACATGGGAGGAGAAAAGATTTTATGTACAGTCGGGTTGATAATGACCTGACAGATGGTCCAGGAACTTGTCCGGAAATCATATCGTTACGCGAGGCTGAGACCGAATCTTCTTGTTCAACCGGAGAAGTTGTCATGGCTGGTGTTATTTGAGGTATATCAAGTACACCGTCAGAAGTCAGAGCGTGAGATATGTTTCGTTGTTCTTGTTCTCGTTCTCTCCTACTGCGTTGAGCTGAAGCCCTATCCAAATTAAACCCAAACTAATTACAATTAAAATACATTATTAGCGTATATTAGATGTTTGGCACAGTCAAGTGGATAATAACCTGGCTGATGGTTCATCATCTTGTTCAAAAATTGTGTCATTGTGATTCCTTTCATGTTGCCATTGTTGCAAGGGTGAAATTTGATATTCTTGATATAATTTGATATTCCTTTTATCTCAAACATCACTCTATGCAAACTATATACATTTGAGTTTATATAAATTTTAAACATCACATGATTGACAGTCACTATATTGGTTATTCAGTCTGCTTTCATCACTTCAAAACTTTATTCCTACTTTATTCCAGTGTCCTGTAAATATTGCCTTCAACAATAAATATTAAAATTTCATTCTCAAAATTTCAGTTTTGCTTGCATATCATTGTCCTGTTAAGAGGTAGAAGAAGATTGCTGAAGACTTCTTTCAGTCTACTTTATTCTCACTCTCTTGCTGAAGACTTCTTTCAGGACATGAGCTTGCTATATCAAACTCTGATTCATAAACAATACATCTCTATGCATTCATATCCATAGAATGCATAGAGATGTATTAGATGTTCATTTTGAGAATATGTTAGATGTTCAATTAAAATACTCCCAGTTTGGGATTGGGTGAATATGTTCATTTTCAGAATGAACACTCCCAGTTTTTAATTGAGAATGAATACTCCCAGTTTCAGAGTTGATCAATATTGATATTTATCTTTGGAATTATGTTCATTCTCAAATATTGATATTTATCTTTGAATAATTCCAAAGAACATAATAAGCTAATATCTTTGGAAGCCAATATCTTTGTATAATAAGCCAAAATAATTCCAAACATAACTTGATAAATATCATCCCAATTCATGTTCAAACTGGGATATTTAAAAAAATTTTAAGTACTCAGTTTTTCAGCAATCTTCCTCTCATCTCTTTCAACAATACACTTTTTTGAATATCATCCCAATTTGCTATCTCAAACTCTGAGTCATAGCTTAACATGACACTGTTACTATGACTCCACACATCTCTTTCATCACTTCTTAACAGGACAATGATAAAGTAGACTGAATAACCAATATGATTGAGCTTCATCACTTCCTCTCAATAGCAAGCTCATGTCCTGTTAAGCTCATCTATTCTCAAAATTCCTATTCAACATCAGCAAACATCAGCAATTTCAGTTTTTTTTCCATATCATTGTCCTGTTAATATTGGTTGCAAATATTTTCAGTCTTCTTTCAGCAATTTCAAACTCAATTGCAAACTCAAGCTCAATTTTTTCAACATTCTTGGAATCTTGGAATAAAAGCTCACCAATTCTCTCAAACTGATCAAAGGGTGAGGGTTGAAAATTACACCCAATAACACATGAAAGCTTTGTTGAGTATTGATTCACCGGATTTGGTTTTGATGATGAACAAACATAAATATCGTGAACTAACTCTTTGTGAGCGCAGTTATGGAGATCGTCGCCAAATTTCTATGAACATCCCAAGCGACGTCTCAAGACTTCTCAAAGCGCGTGATCGTGTGCCTAAAGCTTCGTTGAAGCTCAAGGACCATTATTGAAGTCATGAAGATTCGATTGAAGCTTTTGAAGACGGTTCGTCAAGTTTATTTTATGTCTTTTAGCTTATTTTCGTAGAATGTTAAGCCTTGAGTAGGTCTTACGTTTTAATCTTCATAACGCTCATATCTTAAAGCTAGGATCTTAGTAGAAGTCCATACGATCTTTCCCGAAGCTTCGCGCTTCGATTCGTGACTTCTTGTGTATGTTAGTTGGTTCAAGGAGAAGAACCAACCGACTAGATGGCAATCTAGTCGGTCAGCAAAGCTTCTTGAACCGACTAGAATGCCTTCTCAATTCTAAGCTCTTTACTGTTTACAGTTAGTCGGTCAAAGAAGGTTCACCGACCGACTAGTTGTGAAACTAGTCGGTCAGTGATCCTTCTTAGGCCGACTAGTTGAGCTTCTACTGTACAGCCTAATTTACTGTTTATCGTTAGTCGGTCAAAGTACATTTGTCGACCGACTAGTTGATAAACTAGTCGGTCAGTATTTGCTTTTAGACCGACTAATTCAGCTTGTATTCAGACTATTCTAATTCTTCTGTTAGTCGGTCTATGAACACTCATCGACCGACTAGTTGTGAAACTAGTCGGTTGGCAAGTCTTCTTAGACCGACTAGTTCTTTAAGTCTGAACTTCTCTATTTGACTGTTCACCTCTTAGTAGGTTCATGTTGTTTCACCGACCAACTAGTTGATGAACTAGTCGGTCAGTGATCCTTCTTTGACGGACTAGTCTGCTTCAGAATAGAGCCGTTGGAGCATTAAATGCCATGATTTTTGCTCTCTCTTTCCTCTATCCTATATATACTTGGAGTGCTGCATTCATAGCATTCAAGGCTGATATTAATTGATCTTTAGAGAATCAAAGAGAAGCATTTAATCCTCATTCAAAGCTCTTTCATTTCTCACTTGAATCTCTCGCTCACTCTTATTTCAAAAGAGAGATTCATTGATTGTGAGCCTTCCAAGCCAAGAGCTTGATTCTAGGTCACCAACATCCTCCTAGGCTTCCATTGCTGGTCATCTACTTGGAGCTGGGGTTTGGTGCCTCTTCATCTTCCCCAAAATCCTCTTTGCCCTAAATCGTAAGTTTTACTCAAGGCATTTCATATTTCATTATATTTGAATATTGCAAGTTTTACTCTCGGTTGTGAGAGTTTGTTTGTGATCCCGGTTTGTGGGAGTCACAATTTCATTTCTGTATGATTTGATCTTGTAGAGGTTTCTACAAGTATTTCATAGTGTAAATTTGAGTTAGAGGTTTCTAACTCAAGTATCTGGAGGGGATCCGGTTGTTTGGGACGTAGGATCACCGGGAACAAGTCGGGGAGACTTGGGTGGATCCGAACCCGTTAAATCGGTTGTTTGCGATAGCATTTCTTTGTTGTCTATATTAACATTTCCGCATTGTTGGTTGAGTTGCAAGATAGTTAGGAATTATCTTCTTAATTATTTTAAAGTACTATTCACTCCCCCTCTAGTACTTGTGCAGTAGCTTCGTAGGGCATTACATTTGGTATCAGAGCCAAGTACCTAGCTATGTCTTCCAACGACAACAAAACCGTACGTCCACCTTCAGACTACAGCACCTTCAGGAACCGTGAAGGAGCGTCTTGTTGGATATGGACGACATGTAAGCACCCATGAAGGGATGTATGAGGGTCTACGGACCTCAGATGTCGCGTGCATCAAAGCATGTGCGAAGGGAACCTTTTCATGTGTGAAAAGGACCACTCGATAAGTGGAAAAAGTAACATTATAAGTGCATAAAGGCACTTGATAAGTGCATGAAGAAGAGGATAAGCAAGGGTGTTAATATAAGCTAATAAGCTTATATGTAGTTATTTCCTACAATAACTACCCCTAAAGCCTATAAATAGGACCCAAGGGTAAGGCATTTTAGGCTAATCCTTCATGCCATAAGTTTGCATAAGGCAAACCTTTTCCTCTTCTCCCTTCCATTTAGTTCTTCTTCCAAATAGAGATTTAGACGGTGGAAACGCTGCTTCGATCCTCTGTGACGAAGTACCGACCGTTGTGGCGAATCCGAGGGCAAAGTTCAGAGACTACAGCGCAGCATACGCTAACGTAAGTATCCACTCTCATTCGATCCTACATCGTCCTTTTGATGGGATCCAACATTGGTATCAAAGCCACACGGGTTTGCCCCGGTCTCACCGATGAACGAGGCGTTGTCTTTTCACGAATGAGTTTCCTACCATTATAGATATGGTAGGAGCGCATCGTGACGGAGAGAACGCAACAGTTGTTCTTTTCACGTTAGGGTCTTCTGTCATTACGGATATGGCAGGAACTCTCCGTGACGGGAAAAACTGACCATTCATCCAAGTGTGTTATATTTTTTTTGGCACACGGCCATTAAAACATAACCACTTTCTCGACGAACGGGTGTCTCATCGAAGAAGATGATGGTTACCAAAACTTCTCATCGGAGAAGAAGATTGCCATGGAAGGGCATGGTGCAATGCACCCCTCCTCCACATTGGGGAGGGGGTTGGCTTCGGACAATGACAACAAAGCACACCCCCCCTAAAGGGAGGGGGGGCGATGGACTACATGAAGGGGAGGCCGGTCGACCAAGGGAAGGCCGGCCGGCCATGGCCATGACCGGCCCTGGCATCGGCCAGGGCGGCCGGCCAGGGCCACCCTGGCCTCTGCTAGGGCCAGGGCCGGCCCTGGCCTCTGCCAGGGCCATGGTCGGCCCTGGCAGAGGCCCCATGGCCTCTGGCAGGGGCCCCCTGGCCTCTGGCAGGGCCAGTCCGACCCTGGCCGGCCCTGGCCGAGGCCAGGGCTAGGCCAGAGGCCGCCCTGGCCTCTCTGCCAGGGCCGTGGCCGGACAGGGCCGGACAGGGCCAAGGCGCCCTGGCATAGGCCAGGGCACCGGCCCTGGCCTCGGCCAGGCCAGGCCAGCCCTGGCATAGGCCAGGGCCTGGCCGGCCGGCCCTGGCTTCTGCCAGGGCCAAGGCCGGCCCTGGCCTCTGCCAGGGCCAGGCCAGAGGCCGGCCAGGGCAGAGGAACCTTGGCCGGCCAGGGCCTCGGCCAAGGGACCAAGGCCGGCCCTGGCATCGGCCAGGGCCGGTCGGCCAGGGCAGAGGCGCCCTAGCTTCGACCACATCCCAAAGGGGGGAGGAGGGTCTGCATGGCCGGCCCATACAGGGCTGGTGGCAGTTGCATACGACAAAACCCCCTACTTGGGGGAATCCGGCCTTGGGACGGTCACGGCTCGACCCCGGCAATGGCCGGGGCAGGCCACAACCTCCCGCTGCAAAATACGTTTGTAAAATACGCTGCAAAATACGTTTGCAAAATACGATTGCAAAATACGTTTGCAAAATACAGTTTTCAAATTACGTTTTCAAAATCGCTTTTCCGCTGCAAGTACTATAAGAGTACTATTGTTTGATAAGTGATGGGGAAATATTGAAAGTTGTTCTAGATGGTGATTGGCATCGCAATGTCCTTTCCGATTCCAGAGCAACATCTTCAATATTTTTTGAAAGTAACTTATCAAATGTGAAATTTATGCAATGTTTTTGATCGAACTTTGTTTTATGTCTTTTGCAGCATTTTAAAGCTAAAATGTCTTCCGCCGCTAAAAACATCGTCGCTGAGTTAAACAAAAGTGAAAAACTCAACGGCGATAATTACAAACTATGGTCCATAAAGATACAATATGTTCTAGAGGAGCAAGAAGTGCTCGAAACTCTAATGAACATAATGATTGAACCTGAGTTAGGCACTACGACCCAACACAGAAGAGACAAGGAAGCCTTTGATGCTTGGTCTCGGAAGAACAAGATTGCTCGCATTACGTTGTTATCAAGTATGGCCGATGACATAATGCGAATCTTCCGAGAACATGACCCAGCTATGGACATATGGTCCAAGCTGGAGGAGAAGTTTGGTGGCACCTCGGTGACCAAACTTCGCTCTTTAACTATAAAATTCGATTCGTACAAAAAGCGTCCAAATCATTCCATGGGAATGCATCTGCGACACATGGCGAATCTTATTTCAGAGTTAAAGGATGCAGGTCATGTGCTCACTGATGAGCAACAAATCCAAGCGGTCATACGTTCCCTACCAATCGAATGGGAACAAATGAAGATGCATCTCACTCATAATGAGAGCATCAAGAATTTCAGCGATGTTTCTAAGCACCTCGAGTTAGAGGAAGAGCGGCTTGCGGCCGCCAAGCCAAGTGCAGAAGTGCACATGGTTTCTAGTTCCTCGCACGGGGGAAAGAAACGTAAAAATCGCTCGAAGTATGATCATGAACATAAAAGGCAACCAGTGTCTATCAAGAAACCCAAACATAAGGGTGGGAACAAGAAATGGCACAAGAAGAAGGACTTAAAGAAGATCAAATGCTTCAAGTGCAACAAGTTAGGTCACTTTGCCCATTCTTGTACGGATGGAGGTGACAAGGTAACTTGTAATAATACTAGTTACATATGTGTTTCTAGTTCAATATTTCTTGTAGAATCTAATCCATTTTGGATAATTGATTCAGGTGCCACCGACCACATAGCAAGGGACAGATGGTCCTTCGTGGAGTATCACCGGATACCCCAAGGAACGAAGTGGATATATGTAGGAAACAACACACGTGTTGAAGTGAAAGACGTTGGGACATGCAAGCTCGTCTTGGACAATGGCCGCACTATCTTACTTCATGATGTCCTCTTCGCTCCAGATATTTGAAGGAATATTATATCTATGGTTGTATTAATGGGTCTTGGTTATAGTTGGTTCTTTCATAATTGTAATGTGGACCTATCTTGTAATAATTCTTTAATTGGTTCTGGGTATGTTTTGAAGGGATTCATTGTATTAAATACTATGTACGATTCCTCTAATTTTAATGAAAATTTCATTGTTAAAAATTCCTCGGTTTGTGAATCTGATGTAATTTGTTGGCACGCAAGGCTTGGTCACATTGGACCAACACGTATGGATAGACTTGCCAAACGTGGCCTTCTATCCAATGTTTCAAAGGTCGAAATGTCGACTTGCGAACATTGCCTTGTAGGGAAATCTTGTCGCAAGCCATTTGGAACCGGCACAAGAGCCGAAGTTCCATTACAGCTCATCCATTCGGACATATATGGTCCGATAAATGTCAAGACAAGACGCGGGAAGTCCTACTTCATTACTTTTATTGATGCCTTCACCCGATTCGGACATAACTATTTGATATCCCACAAACTTGAAGAATTAACCTGCTTTAAAAACTATATGAGTTTAGTGGAAAATCAATTAGATCGCAAGATTAAGGTCTTACGAACTGATAGAGGCGGTGAATATCAATCAGCAATTTTTAAGGAACTTTATGTTGAAAAGGGCATAGTTCATCAAATAACTATGCCTTATACTCCGCAACAAAATGGTGTTGCTGAAAGGAGGAATATGACTTTAATGGAAATGGTCCGTTCGATGATGGCGCAAGCTAACTTGCCTATCACCTTTTGGGGTGATGCATTATTGACGGCTGCTTTCATCTTGAACCGCGTACCCTCGAAATCAGTTAGCTCCACTCCTTATGAGTTGTGCAACCAAAGGTCTACTGACTTAAGCATTTTAAAACCTTGGGGGTGTGCATCCTACGCACATATTTCCTCCCATAAGTATGGTAAACTTGGGCCAAGGGGGAGGAAATGTATCTTTATACGATACGCAGAAAACTCCAAAGGTTATGTTTTCATTGGTCAGGAAGACAATGGAGGACTGATTGAATTTGAGTCGAGTGACGTTACTTTCTTGGAAAATGAGTTTCCAAGACAGGGCGAGATAAGTCAGGACTTATCTCTATTTAAGATTTATGATCAAGAAGGATTACCTCATTCGAGTGGGAGAATTCTTGGTGAAGACAAAAATACATTTCAACCTTCACCAATGGATGATATGAATGATGCGAATCCTATTCCATATAGGAATAATGATCCAAGTGGGAGTAATTCTAATCACATTCCAAGTGGGAGTAATATTAGAATTGATCCAACTTTGAGTCAACAAGGACATGAAGAATCTCAAATACGACGTAGTAGTCATACAAGGTTAGCTCCTCTAACATTTGAGGATGAATTCCCATAAACCTTTATGACTTTACTACAAGAAGATGACGAGCCTGCTACTTTCAAACAGGCCGTATCATGCCCTGCAAAAGACAAATGGATGGAAGCGATGAAGGAGGAATTAGAATCCATGAAAATTAACCGAGTCTGGGACTTGGTTAACTTACCCAGAGGACGTAGAGCTATTGGAAACAAATGGGTTCTCAAGATGAAGCATAAGGCTTATGGCTCTATAGATAGATATAAAGCTCGCCTTGTCGCGAAAGGTTTTACGCGACAGGAAGGGATAGACTACGAAGAGACCTTCTCACCTGTTGTTCGTTTTACCTTGATTCGCTTGATTCTGGTTTTGGTAGCTTGCTTAGACCTCGAATTACATCAAATGGATGTAAAGACTGCCTTTCTCAATGGAGAATTGGACGAGGAGATCTATATGGAACAACCAAGAGGGTTTGTAAAAGAAGGAAACGAACATAAGGTTTGTAAAATTCGTAAGTCCATATATGGTCTTAAACAATCCTCGAGGCAATGGTATATACGATTTCAAGAAGTTGTCTTATCAAATAGTTTTACCATGCTTGATGAAGATAACTGTGTATATATCAAGAGGATCAAAAGCAAGTATGTTATTATGTCTCTATATGTAGATGACATTTTAATAGCCGGAAATAACAAGGGCTTTGTGATGGATATCAAGGCTTGGCTTTCATCAGTATTTAAGACGAAAGACATGGAAGAAGCCGCATATATAATTGGAGTTAAGATTTCAAGGAATCGTTCGAAGAAACTTCTTTCTCTTTCACAAGAGACTTATATAAAAAAGGTTCTAGAACATTTTAATATGCAGGACTGTAAGTCCATTGATACTCCTATAAGAAAATGCGATAATTTATGTCTGAAAATGTGTCCAAAGAACCAAAAGGAAAAGGAAATTATGGAAAAAGTTCCATATTCCAGTGCAGTTGGTAGTCTTATGTATGCTATGATGTGTACAAGACCGGATATCTGTTTTGCCGTTGGAATGGTAAGTCGTTACCAATCCAATACAGGGCAAGCACACTGAAAAGCGGTTAAGAGGATAATGTGGTATCTTAAAGGGACTGCGGACTATGCTTTATGCTATCAAGGAAATGCCTTGAGGCTCGAAGGCTACACTGATGCTGATTGGGCGGGTGATCTCGATGAGCGACGATCGACCTCAGGACATGTTTATCTACTCGGATCTGGTGTAATAGCCTGGAGTAGCAAAAAGCAATCATGTATCGCACTTTCAACTATGGAAGCCGAATTTGTAGCATTTAGCATGGCGGTTCAAGAAGCTGTTTGGCTTAGGAGATTCTTAGACAAGCTAATTGATGCAAGTGACTCAGGTGCTGTACCAATATACAGTGACAGTCAAGCATCTATAGCCTATGTCAAAGATCCAAAATTCCATTGTAAGACCAAACACATTGATATCCGCTACAAATTTGCAAAAGACTATGATAAGAACAAGGAGGTAGACATTAGGTACATATCTACGAATGAGATGATAGCGGATCCGCTTACGAAGGCGATCCCCAGAGATGTGTTTTACAAACACTTATCATCTCAAGGATTGCGTAACAGCTGAGTTGTATCAATGTATTCCCATGTCTATGAAAGATCAAATTTAATAAAAGAATAAGTTCTTTTCGACATTGCATATGAGGTTCTTGAAAATGTTTGTGTACATTTCTTTTAATCTCAGCTATATTTTCCAGTATGTTGGACAGATTGAGGTTGGCTCTCTCACATGAGCAACCGCCTTTATTCTATCAGACGGATAAAGATAAAGATGAGACCTGTTTAAAGTCAAAATCAGCAGACGGATGATTTAGAGTCATGACTTAAACAAAATGGTCGTATGAAAGATCTGCATCATATGGATGCTTACAAAAGATCTAAGAGAATGTTTTCTTGTCTGTCTTATGCGGGATGTGGGTCCAGGAGATCAATGAGTAGTAAAAGGGACTCAAAGTCAGACATTGTGGTGTCTGACCATCATCCTTACAACATCATTAAGACATACGCTCCCTAGGAAAGGAGCAATGTTGTAATACGTATTCATACTACGTATGCATTTGACCATTGGGTTAGAATAGTAATTGTGTTTACTATTATGTGAGACCCAAAGACCACATGGGTCTTGAATTCTTACCCTTATGGACTCTAATTGGTTCCTTTAGATTTGACTGGGTGATCGCTGTCTTAGCATGTTGCTTATGGACTATGATAAATTCGGTCCGGCGGGGTATGTTAGAAAAGCGAATCAAGTCAAGATCAAAAGGATCACAAGAAGAGGAAGATTAATTTCATATTCACATTTGGACTTTAGAGATTCAAAGCTGGCCAGCCAATTGTAATCCAGATGGGATTCAATTGTTGAATATAAAGTATAAGAAATGTGAGGAAATAATCTAGGGTAAAGCATGCGTTGATCTACTCAACTTTGCACCTCAAGGAGTGTTATGTATCTCTAATAAGTGCACAACAGCAGGCTCTATGCGCATGACGGTCACACGGTCTATTTCTCAGTATGATAAACAGAAGAACTATTTCCTTACAATCCCCTCAAGTCTGAGTGGGAGATGTTGGATATGGACGACATGTAAGCACCCATGAGGGGATGTATGAGGGTCTACGGACCTCAGATGTCACGTGCATGAAAGCATGTGCGAAGGGAACCTTTTCATGTGTGAAAAGGACCACTCGATAAGTGGAAAAAGTCACATTATAAGTGCATAAAGGCACTTGATAAGTGCATGAAGAAGAGGATAAGCAAGGGTGTTAATATAAGCTAATAAGCTTATATGTAGTTATTTCCTACAATAACTACCCCTAAAGTCTATAAATAGGACCCAAGGGTAAGGCATTTTAGGCTAATCCTTCATGCCATAAGTTTGCATAAGGCAAACCTTTTCCTCTTCTCCCTTCCATTTAGTTCTTCTTCCAAATAGAGATTTAGACGGTGGAAACGCTGCTTCGATCCTCTGTGACGAAGTACCGCCCGTTGTGGCGAATCCAAGAGCAAAGTTCAGAGACTATAGCGCAGCATACGCTAACGTAAGTCTCCACTCTCATTCGATCCTACATCGTCCTTTTGATGGGATCCTACACGTCTTCGGTGATGGAAGGACACTCCTCGACTAGGCCTCCTTTCTTCAACGGTACCAACTACGGGTACTGGAAATGCCGGATGGAAACTTTCCTCCGGAGTGCTTCATTGTGGAGGGCCACGTTGACAGAGTACGTCGAGCCCGTAGAAGAATATTTCTCAAAGTGGACTACCGCGGAGGTCGCCGCGGAGGTAAGCAATGATAAGGTAATGAATGCCTTGCAATGCGCTTTGGAGCCCGAGGACTTCAATAAGATATACACATGTAAGAGTGCATATCAAATCTGGAACTCCCTCCTCATCTTGCATGAAGGAACGAGTAGGGTAAGAGACTCCAAACTCGTTGTTGTTAATAAAGATTTCGAATTATTTCATATGCAACAGGGTGAGAAGATGAAGGAGTATATGCTCGCTTCGTCGACATCACCAACGAGTTGGAGGCTCTTGGTAAAACTTACACCCAAAAGGAGAAAGTCTCGAAGATCATCGATGGACTTCCTTCTTGTTGGGAGAAGCGTACCTTCGCCATCGAGGAAGGTAATGACATGAGTAAGTATACAGTTATTCAACTAGTGGGTACCTTAATGTCTTATGAGGTGCGCAAGGATAGCAAACTTAAGTTGCAGGACAAGATGAAGTCCTACTTGAAGCAAGACGAGCCAAAGAAAAAGGCGATTGCGTTCAAGGCCGCTCCATCCACATCCACATCTACCGATGATGAAGAATCGGAACAAGAGTTAGACTTGGAATCCATTGCCCTCATTGTAAAGAAGTTCAACCGGTTCTTTCATAAAGGTAATTTCAAGAACAAATCAAAGTTTAGTTCTTCTAACGCCTCCACTCCTTTGTGCTTTAAATGCAACAAGCCAGGACACATCAAAGCGGATTGTCTTCAAAACAAGCAAAAGGAGAAGTGGAAGGCGCCAAAGTTCGACAAGTCCAAGAAGTACAAGAAAGGGTACAAGAAGGGACTTGTCGGGACATTCACCGACTCCGAGGATTCGTCAAGTGGAGAGTCGGATGATGAGCAAGTGGAGCAAGCACACATGTGCTTTATGGCTAGAGAGGAGAAAGATAAAGATTCCTCCTCCGATGATAGCGACAATGAAGGCGATGAGGTAACAATGGATGACCTTAGAAATGCTAATGAGCAAATATGGTAAAAGATGAGTTAGCTAGCATCCAAACCTCGCCTAAACCGATCATCACCAACAATGACACCGTTGTTGAAGAGTTGAGAAATGAGATTGTAAATCTCAAATCTCAACTTGAACATGTTCATATTGAGGAATCAGATGAACATGAGATAGCGGATTTGACTTCTCGGAACTCAACTTTGAGTATCGAGAATGAGAATCTCAAATCTCGTGTTTATGCACTCACATCGCAAGTATCACTTTGGATTCTTAGATGCATTCTCTCACCGAGAAGTATGAGTGCACATTAGGCCGAATTAATAAATTCAATAAGGGTAAGGACCATTTGGATAAAATCCTAAATGACTTACTTCCGGCCAATCACCACATTGGCTTGGGGTATAAGATGGGAAGTTCATCCAAATCGGCCACTACCTTTGTTAGGCCAACTTCCGGTGACTCAACGAGTGATAGCAAACACTCTATTGGTAGTTCATCTACCAATGGTGCTTCCACCTCATTCACACCCTCTTTTGGAAAGAAACCCACTTTGGGTGGACCTCTAAAGAAGGGTCATGCTTATATGTACACAAATACCATGCCACGTAGGAACACACGTCCTACTCCACATGTTCACACATATGATGATTTTTATGCACCACATCCACGAGCACGTGCACACCATGTGAGACACCCTCACGCACGTGTTCCTCCACATGCATATGTTCACTCACATCATCATATGAATAAATATCATCATGCACCATTTCATCATGTGCCTTATGCCTATCCATGACATGCATCACGTAGAAATCAACAATGCATGCATGCTCCCAATAGGAATAGGGCTACCAAAATCTTCACTATTTGGAGCCCAAAGGACACAAGCATGAATGAAAAACAAGTTTATATGAATTCTTATTTTAAGAATGTCGTGCTTAGTGATAATTATGTAGGGAAGTCTAAGTCCAATTGGACTTGGCTTCCAAAGGTCTAATCTTTTTGGACCCAATGACCTTGGGTACCATGATACGATATTTTCTATCTATAGGTACTCAAGAGAAAGAAACGGAGCAACAAATCCAAATTTAGCTCCAAGAATAATTGGATACTCGATAGCGGGTGTTCAAAACACATGACGGGTGACGCTCAATTGCTCTCCGGAGTGGTGCCCATTGCATATGGAAACCGGGTAGTCTTTGGAGGCAACGAGAGCGGAACCATCATAGGTGTTGGTAAAGTGGGTAATCCTTCTAAACCACTAATAAGTGATGTTTACCTTGTTAAAGGATTAAACCACAATCTTATTTCAATAAGCCAACTTTGTGACAAAGGTTACAAAGTTAGATTTGCGAAAGGAATGTGCCATAGTTTGAATAAACTTACTAATGATGTATTATTCTCTGGCACACGCCATAAGGATATCTATATTTTAGATCTTCCAAAATCGCATGAACAATGTCTCATTGCCAACACAAGTGAACAACACTTATGGTATCGACGTTTTGGTCATGTGAACTTTGGAACACTTTTTAAGCATTCCAAGTTAAATTCTATTAAAGGATTTCCTAAGCTTGTCTTTCAAAAGAAAAGATTTTGTGACTCGTGTCAACGAGGCAAGCTTCCAAAATCTTCATTTAAACCTAAGAAAAGCATTTCATCTAAGCGGCCTCTAGAGCTATTACATCTAGATCTTTTTCGGCCAACTAGAGTTGCTTCATTAGGTAATGCTAGATATGGACTTGTCATCGTTGATGACTTTTCTAGATTTACTTGGGTATTTTCCTTAAGTAATAAAAATGATGCTTTTGAAAACTTCACAATTTTTGTTAAGAAAGTACAAAATCTCATTGGAACCACGATTGTCACTATTCGTAGTGATCATGGAGGGGAATTTGAGAATGAGTCTTTCTCAAATTTTTGTGATGAAGTTGGTATTACTCACACCTTTTCTTTCCCTCGCGCACCCCCACAAAATGGTGTTGTTGAGAGGAAGAATAGGACGCTAGTGGAATGTGCTCGCACTATGCTTGATGATAGCCAACTTGGCCATCAATTTTAGGCGGAAGTGGTACATACCGCTTGCTATGTGTTTAATAGAATACTTTTGAGTCCCGGCCCAAACAAACTTGTTATGAATTGTTGTTTGGTAGATTGCCTCAAGTTAAACATTTTCGTGTTTTCGGTGCAAAATATTTTATTAAAAACACGTATGGTAGTTTGGACAAATTCGATCCAAGATCCGATGAGGGGATATTTGTTGGATATTCCTTCCGTAGCAAAGCCTACCAGATATACAATAAACGAACCTTAACGATCGAGGAATCACTTCATTTTTCATTTAATGAAGGTTTTGTCCCAACTAGAATTACTAATGATGATGACTCCATGGATGTCTTATGTGATTCTATTGATAATTCTAATTCTATTGATTCTATTGAGACTAACCCAACTAATGAATCTTTTGAGAATGTTCCTAGTGATCAGGGAATTCCCAAACGGCTTCATACCGTTCGTGACCATCCCCATGAGCAAGTCATTAGCAACATCCTTGATAGTGTCAAGACGAGATCTCAAGTCACCTACTTCGCTCATTGTGCCTTTGCCTCCTCGATAGAGCCAAAGAATATTAACGAAGCGTGCGAAGATAATGCTTGGATCCTTGCTATGGAGGAAGAACTCATTCAATTCGAGAGGAATGAGGTTTGGGAGCTTGTTCCATTGCCTTCGAAAAACCACACCGTTATAGGAACGAGGTGGATTTTCAAGAACAAGACCGACGAAAACCAAATCGTCGTCTGGAACCAAGCTCGGTTAGTTGCTCAAGGCTACCGTCAAGATGAAGGTATAGATTTCGAAGAATACTTTGCTCCGGTAGCTAGATTAGAATATATTATATTATTATTGTCTTTAGCATGCCATAAAGATTTTAAACTCTTTCAAATGGATGTAAAAAGTGTGTTTTTAAATGGAGATGTTGTTGAGGAAGTTTATGTTTCTCAACCTCCGGTTTTATAAATGAAAAATTTCCAAATCACGTTTTCAAACTTAAGAAAGCACTTTACGGTTTGAGACAAGTTCCTCGAGCTTGGTATGACCGTCTAAAGAATTTTCTTTTAGATTTGGGTTTTAAAATTTGAGAAGTTGATTCGACATTATTTTTTAAGTATTCGAATAATGATATAATTTTAGTTCAAATTTATGTTGATGATATCATTTTCGGTGCTACTAACTTCACTCTTTGCAAAGAGTTTTCTAATGTGATGAAGGATCAATTTGAGATGAGCCACATGGGTGAGCTCAAATATTTCTTAGGTCTCCAAATTCGCCAAATAAACGATGCAATCTTCATCCACCAAACCAAGTACACGGTGGAGTTGCTAAAGCGATTTGGAATGGAGAATGCCTCCGTGAAGAAGACTCCAATGAGCACGACTACGCATCTTGATAAGGATACGGGCGGTAAAGATGTAGACATTCGTCTATATCGATGTATGATAGGTAGTTTACTATATCTTACCGCAAGTAGGCCCGATATTATGTTTGACGTATGTGTATTTGCTCGTTATCAGTCTCAACCTAAGGAATCTCACTTAGTAGCGATAAAACGTATTTTCCGTTATTTAAGTTACACTCTCGATTTTGGATTATTTTATCCAAAATCTAGCACATATGAGTTAATCTCATATAGTGACGCAGATTATGCGAGATGCAAATCCGACAGGAAAAGTACTAGTGGCACTTGCCATTTTATAGGAAACTCTCTTGTCTCTTGGTTTTCTAAGAAGCAGAATTCCGTATCACTTTAACCACCGAGGCAGAATATATTGCCGCCGATGCCGCGTGTGCTCAGGTTCTTTGGATGAGACACACTCTTAAAGACTTTGGTATAAACTGTGATACTTTCCCTATCATGGTGGACAACCAAAGTGCAATATGTCTCTCTAAGAATCCGGTACACCATTCCCTTTCTAAACACATAGATGTCTGTCACCATTTCTTAGATGATCATGTTGCTAAAAAGGACACCATTTTAGTGTACGTTGAAACCCAGAAGCAAATCGCCGATATTTTCACGAAACCACTAAAGGAAGACTCCTTTGTGCGGTTGCGTCGAGAATTGGGGATTATGGGTGAATCCGAGATTTAGGATTCATATTTTGTTCAATAATCTTGCATGCTATTAAAATTCTTTATAATTGATCATGCTAGATTAATTGAAATTTTCTGGATTTTTGGTTGAATTTTCGGAATTTTTGCTCGAATTATTTATGAACGTCAAATTTAAGATTTTCGATGTTTAATGGGGTAGTATAATGATTAATGAGAGTATTACGATGTTTCGTCCAAGTGCGATTAGGAGAGAACTCAAAATTTCTATTTTTCAAATTTTTGGACTCTCTTAGTCGGTCCAAGTTCATTGGCCGACCGACTAGATTCAGTTCTAGTCGGTCAGTGAATGAGCTTAGACCGACTAATTCTTGCTCAAAAATTTGGCTTCAGTTACTGTTTGCACTTAGTCGGTTCAAGCTCATTGGCCGACCGACTAGATCGTCATCTCGTCGGTCATCGCTTGAACTGTGACCGACTAAGTGCATCGGGGACTGCTTGGTCTTTTCGACTTCCGATCAACTTAAACTCTATCAAACCGACTTATTCCCATTCTAGTTGGTGCGATTTCCTCTCCCAACACAAAAACCCCTGAAATCCCCCGAAACCCTTCGTCTTCCTCTCTCCCTCCGCCGTCTGACCGTCGATTCCGGCCACTTTTCGGCCATCTCCACCGGTGTCGATCTTCCTCTCTCCACCTAGGGTATCTGTAACGACTGGTTTTCATGTATTTGGATTATCTATATTATAATATATGTTTTGATGGATTTTCTCCTTATGTGTGGTTTTCGTCTCCGTAGCTTTCGTTTTCGTTCGTTTCGTCGTGATTTTCTAGCTTATTCTGTTGATCGTCGATTTCGGAGTAAGTCATTCGTGACGGGCTTCATATCAGACATATATTATTGTTAGATCAAGCCTAGGAGTCTTAAGAATCGATTCCGGAGCTTCGCGCTCCATTTCGAAACTTTCTGTGCACGTTAGCCGGTACAAGAAGGGGAACCGACCGACTAGATGACGATTTAGTCGGTCGGCAAACCTTCATGGACCGACTAGGGGGCTTTGTTAATTATTAAGGAGTTACTGTTTATCGTTAGTCGGTCTAAGAACATTTGTCGACCGACTAGGTTGCAAACTAGTCGGTCAGCAGCCGTTCTTTAACCGACTAGCTCTATGATCATTTTTGTTACCAAGTACTATTCATTCTTAGTCGGTCTAAGAACGTTCGTCGACCGACTAGATGAGAAACTAGTCGGTCAGTAGTTGTTCTTTGACCGACTAAATCTAAATCCTATTTTTCGTCAGAAGTTACTGTTTACGCTTAGTCGGTCTGCGTTGGTCAACCGACCGACTAGTTCCCAAACTAGTCGGTCAAAGAGCAATCTCTGACCAACTAGTTTGGGAACTAGTCGGTTGGTTGACCAACGCAGACCGACTAAGCGTAAACAGTAACTCCTGATGAAAAATAGGATTTAGATTTAGTCGGTCAAAGAACAACTACTGACCGACTAGTTTCTCATCTAGTCGGTCGACGAACGTTCTTAGACCGACTAAGAATGAATAGTACTTGGTATCAAAAATGATCATAGAGCTAGTCGGTTAAAGAACGACTGCTGACCGACTAGTTTGCAACCTAGTCGGTCGACAAACGTTCTTAGACCGACTAACGATAAACAGTAACTCTTGAATAATTAACAAAGCCCCCTAGTCGGTCCATGAAGGTTTGCCGACCGACTAAATCGTCATCTAGTCGGTCGGTTCCCCTTCTTGTACCGGCTAACGTGCACAGAAAGTTCCGAAATGGAGCGCGAAGCTCCGGAATCGATTCCTAAGACTCCTAGGCTTGATCTAACAATAAGATATGACCGATATGAAGCCCGTCACGAATGACTTACTCCGAAATCGACGATCAACGGAATAAGCTAGAAAATCACGATGAAACGAATGAAAACGAAAGCTACGGAGACGAAAACCACCACATAAGGAGAAAATCCATCAAAACATATATTATAATATAGATAATCCAAATACATGATAACCAGTCGTTACATCCTCCCCAACTTAAGAAAAATTCCGTCCTCAGAATTTCCAAACACTCACGTGTCCGGGAACTAAAGTGGGAAACGCTCTCGCATCTCATCCTCATTCTCTCAAGTAGACTCTCCTGGCAAGCCGTGTCACCACATCACACTCACAAGATTAACAACCTTGTTCCAAAGTGACTTCTGACGCCTGTCCAGAATCTGCACTGGCTGCTGGTCATACGTCATATCAGGGCGAACGGTAATCTCCGAGAAATCCACAGCATGAGATGGATCGCTAATGTATCGACGAAGCTGCGACACATGAAAAACATTGTGAAATCCCTCCAAAGATGGTGGCAAGGCTAAGCGGTAAGCTACCTCGCCAACTTTCTCCAGAATGTCAAACGGTCCAATGTATCGCGGGCTCAACTTTCCTCGCTTCCCAAAGCGAATCACTCCACGATTCGGGGAAATCCTCAGAAACACATGATCCCCAGGCTGAAACTCCAAAGGACGACGTTTAGCATCAGCCCAATGCTTAAAACTGTCCTGAGCAATCCTCAACCTCCAAGCTGATCAAAAATATCATCAATGCGAGGCAACGGGTATTTATTCTTGATGGTCACCGCATTCAACTCCCGATAGTCCACACACATGCGACGCGAACCATCCTTCTTCTTCACCAGTAGCACCGGTGCTCCCCACGGAGACACACTAGGGTTGATATAACCCTTCTGCAAAAGCTCATCCAGCTGCTTCCGCAATTCCTCCAACTCAGCGGGTGCCATACGATATGGCGCCTTCGAAATCGGCTGCGCTCCCGGAATAAGATCAATAGAAAATTCTAAAGCTCGATCAGGTGGCAACCCAGACATCTCCTCGGGGAAGACGTCATCAAAGTCCCGCACTACAGCTGGCCTCTCCAGCTCCATTCGCATAGCCACAACCTCCACCGGTCTGGCCCGAAATCTGACAGGGCCAAGCAAACTGCTACCTCGGCCGAACTCAAATACAGGATGTCTGGGAATCTCGAACACCACCTTCTTCCTCCGACAGTCGATCGTAGCATAGAAGCTCGCAAGCCAATCCATCCCAAGGACCGCATCATAGTTGATGATGTCGTGGATAATGAAATCAGCGTAAAGCTCATGTCCACAGACCACCAACGAGCAAGAATTGCAACCAAGATGCACCGAGACCACGCCATTTCCTGTGACGATATTCCAACTCTTGGGAAGAGGGGACGTCGACAAGGAATGCTTCTCCACGAAGCTCCGAGAAATAATGCACATCGATGCACCTGAGTCAAAGAGGACTCGTGCAGGAAACGTGCACACCAAAATCACACCTACAAACAGTCTAACAATCAAGCCCTAGTCTAGCAAACAATCATATTCAAACAAACAACATAATCTAACAAACAAAGCCAAATAAGAAAGGAACAACTAGAATGAGGATTACTTGCGATAACCTCATCCACAGCCCCGTTCTCCACAGATGTCATCAGAAAAGCCTGTCGCCTTAGCGAAAAGGCCTGCTGGAAAGCCTGCCTCTGTGGAACAAGAGCTGCTCCACGTCCAACAGGAACAGACGCTCTCTGCTGCAACGGCTGTGCTGCAACAGGTGCCTTCCAAGGCTGCTTCGACCTCGGACAATCCTTCATGGTATGGGTAGGATCTCCACAGACAACACACTGCCCCAGGAATCTCCTACACTGATCCTTGACATGTCCGGTCCTGCCACAGAAATGGCAAGTCTTCTGAATAGGCCCTCCTAGCCTCTTGAACTGCACCGGATGATTAGGCTTGAAACCAGGCCTAACCACCGCTCTGGCCTGCTCCATAGGCCTCTTCCCAGCACCAGAAACATGTCCCCTCCTCTGGCTCAGGTTCAGCTCCTGCCTCCTCACAGCGACCAGAACCTTCTGATAAGAGTCCATATCAGAGGAAGACACAAAACTCTGAAGCTCCAAAGCAAGTCCCTGCAGGAACCTCTGAGCCCTCTCATCAGCATCCTACACTATCTTCGGTGCGAACCGACTCAGCCTAGTGAACTCTTTGTGGTACAGGTCCACCGACGAGCTCCCTTGCTTCAGGTCAATAAAACGCTGCAGCATCTCATTCCTAGCAGCCTTCGGAAAGAACTCCTCATCAAACCTGGACTTAAAGGTAGCCCAAGCTATCGGCTCCACCAACATCTTCTCTTCCACATCCCACCAGTTCCGAGCGTTATCCTTGAGTTGCCTCTTCGCCAAATCAACCCATCCAGCCGGGCTGATCTTAGCCATCTTCAAATTATCCTCTATATTCTGAATCCACTCGTCGGCTGCTAGAGGACCCTCAATCCCATCAAAATAAGCAGGACCCAGTTCCCGAAATTGCTTCGCTCCTGGCTCGGAGCGAGGGGCATCCTGAACTGCCTGAGCACCCCGAACAACTGGAGCATTCTGGACATGCAGGAGCACACCCTGCTGCACCTGCATCATCTGAAGCATCATCTGCATCATCTCCCCATTGGTGGGCTCCCGTTCAGGCTCCTCGTCATGAGGGGGCACACCGCTACCTCCACCTCGGGTGAATCGCCTTCCTGCCATCTAATGACACAAAAAACGAAACAATCAGACTCATAGCTTATGACTCGGATGTCGAACTTAGTTTATTGGACATTCTAATATTATTATCGTTATTCCGACAATTCGCAGCTACAGAAGAGGACCTGCATGGGCCACCAACAAAACCTGTCACGCCCTGCTTCCCTAAAATGGAGGCGAGACGTGAAAAGGTCCGCACGAGAGTGGAGCTGTGAAGCCCCAAGCCCGATAAGCATCAATAAAACATAAGCAGGTCCCTGTAACCACAAACGGAACAACAATAATAACACAAGGAGAGACAGAAATGAAATCTCAAATCTCAGAATTTGTCCAACATTAAGATTAAGTTCAACATCCAGAAAAGCCACCAGGCTAAAAGAAAGAGTCTAAAGGCCCAGAACAAGGCCAACAAGGACAAACATAACAAGGTATTGGTGCCACGCACCGACAACAAAACAGTCTAAACAACAACACAAACAGTCTCTACGACTGATCGTCCGTGTCCACGAAGTCCTCGTCAAACACAGGCTCGGGCTCGGTGTCCGCAAACACCTCGTCCTCAACAATGAACTCAGGCTCAGGATCTAACATGTGTCACCCAAAAGAGTAAAGGGGCACATGTCAGCAAGTCTAAAAGACTTGGGCAAGGAAACTGAAAGTAAGGTAAACTAACAACCTAGCAGTTATAGTATGATGTATGACATGGCAAGTATAGTAGGGAAGTGACAAGTAAAGGGAAGTACAAGTAGCAAGTACATCATGGATAACAAGTTTTACAAGTAAAACACGGACAAGTACAAGTCAAGTGGTTCACGTTAAGTGATCACGTCAAGTAAACAAGTTGTGCACAGAGATTTCGTCTGCTGGCTAGAGTGGCTGATCGGGCCAACTCGTAAGCCCAGGTGACCGCTTATCCTTACCCCTCCACGTGTATCGAGCCAGGGCATTACCCCCGAACACGGAATGCTCGCTTCTGGATCACGAGCCAGGAAGTGTATTTAACACGTATGGCGTAGGGTTATGCCTGCAACGCAGGTGCCTAGCCGGAAACAAGTAGATCGGGCATTGGCTATCAAACAACTCACGTGGCCCGCTTCTGGAGCACGAGCCAGGAAACACAAGTATTGCAGCGTGTGCTACGAATGCGACATTCAACATGGATAGCATGGATGACAATTAATTCGTGTACTGTTAATTAAAATTAAACATGACATGGTAGTTATGCAACATGATAGATGACGGATCTAGCTTCGTTGTCGAGCTAGTTCCTGAAATTGCACCTAGGCGAGTATCATTTCGTCGCCTAGTCTCTTTTACGCCTACAACAAGCAAATGGCCTAAGACATGGCCCAAAACCCTAAGTGGCAAGTTTCACTTGCCTAGCACCGAGGATGACGATCAACGAGGCCGTCACACAAAAGCTAACTACGGAGATGAGATCGCTGCCATGGCAAAACAATATTAGAACAACATCCAACCTAGTTTTATTAGGGTTTCACAAAAACACAAATGGGTTATAAGAATATTATAGAATCGAGTTATTACCGAATCGTTAGCGGAAGAACGATGCCGAGCAAGCACGACGACAGAAGAAACGATCCGGGGAAACCTAGGGTTCAGATCTGGAAATGGATGGAGAAATTTGGAGTAATGGGGTTTTGGGGATTTTTAGGGGTTTTCCGGTGACCTAGAGGTGGTGGCCGGCCAAAATGGAGAGGGAGAGGAGCTCTTGATGAAGGAGGAGGGCTAGGGTTAGATGGATGATGATTTGGGGAAGAAAGAGGCTCAGGAGAAATGAAAGAAGAAAAGAAAAATGTTTGGGGGTTTAAATAGGAAGAGCTGGCGGCCGCCCAGAAATTAGGGTTTCGACACTGATTAGTCGGTCAAAGAGCAACCTCTGACCGACTAGTTTGGGAACTAGTCAGTCGGTTGACCAACGTAGACCGACTAAGCGTAAACAGTAACTCCTGACGAAAAATAGGATTTAGATTTAGTCGGTCAAAGAACAACTACTGACCGACTAGTTTCTCATCTAGTCGGTCGAGGAACGTTCTTAGACCGACTAAGAATGAATAGTACTTGGTATCAAAAATGATCATAGAGCTAGTCGGTTAAAGAACGACTGCTGATCGACTAGTTTGCAACCTAGTCGGTCGACAAATGTTCTTAGACCGACTAACGATAAACAGTAACTCCTGAATAATTAACAAAGCCCCCTAGTCGGTCCATGATGACGATTTAGTCGGTCGGTTCCCCTTCATGGACTGACTAGGGGGCTTTGTTAATTATTCAGGAGTTACTGTTGATCGTTAGTCGGTCTAAGAACATTTGTCGACCGACTAGGTTGCAAACTAGTCGGTCAGCAGTCGTTCTTTAACCGACTAGCTCTATGATCATTTTTGATACCAAGTACTATTCATTCTTAGTCGGTCTAAGAACGTTCGTCGACCGACTAGATGAGAAACTAGTCGGTCAGTAGTTGTTCTTGGACCTACTAAATCTAAATCCTATTTTTCGTCAGGAGTTACTGTTTACGCTTAGTCGGTCTGCGTTGGTCAACCGACCGACTAGTTCCCAAACTAGTCGGTCAGAGGTTGCTCTTTGACCGACTAATCAGTGTCGAAACCCTAATTTCTGGGCGGCCGCCAGCTCTTCCTATTTAAACCCCCAAACGTTTTTATTTTCTTCTTTCATTTCTCCTGAGCCTCTTTCTTCCCCAAATCATCATCCATCTAACCCTAGCCCTCCTCCTTCATCAAGAGCTCCTCTCCCTCTCCATTTTGGCCGGCCACCACCTCTAGGTCACCGGAAAACCCCCAAAAATCCCCAAAACCCCATTACTCCAAATTTCTCCATCCATTTCCAGATCTGAACCCTAGGTTTCCCCGGATCGTTTCTTCCGTCGTCGTGCTTGCTCGGCATCGTTCTTCCGCTAACGATTCGGTAATAACTCGATTCTATAATATTCTTATAACCCATTTGTGTTTTTGTGAAACCCTAATAAAACTAGGTTGGATGTTGTTCTAATATTGTTTTGCCATGGCATCGATCTCATCTCCGTAGTTAGCTTTTGTGTGACGGCCTCGTTGATCGTCATCCTCGGTGCTAGGCAAGTGAAACTTGCCACTTAGGGTTTTGGGCCATGTCTTAGGCCATTTGCTTGTTGTAGGCATAAAAGAGACTAGGCGACGAAATGATACTCGCCTAGGTGCAATTTCAGGAACTAGCTCGACAACGAAGCTAGATCCGTCATCTATCATGTTGCATAACTACCATGTCATGTTTAATTTTAATTAACGGTACGCAAATTAATTGTCATCCATGCTATCCATGTTGAATGTCGCATTCGTAGCACACGCTGCAATACTTTGTTTTCCTGGCTCGTGTTCCAGAAGCGGGCCACGTGAGTTGGTTGATAGCCAATGCCCGATCTACTTGTTTCTGGCTAGGCACCTGCGTTGCAGGCATAACCCTACGCCATACGTGTTAAATACACTTCCTGGCTCGTGATCCAGAAGCAAGCATTCCGTGTTCGGGGGTAATGCCCTGGCTCGATACACGTGGAGGGGTAGGGATAAGTGGTCACCTGAGCTTACGAGTTGGCCCGATCAGTCACTCTAGCCAGCAGACGAAATCTCTGTGCATAACTTGTTTACTTGACGTGATCACTTAACGTGAACCACTTGACTTGTACTTGTCCGTGTTTTACTTGTAATACTTGTTATCCATGACGTACTTGCTACTTGTACTTCCCTTTACTTGTCACTTCCCTACTATACTTGTCATGTCATACATCATACTATAACGGCTAGGTTGTTAGTTTACCTTACTTTCAGTTTCCTTGCCCAAGTCTTTTAGACTTGCTGACATGTGCCCCTTTACTCTTTTGGGTGACACATATTAGATCCTGAGCCTGAGTTCATTGTTGAGGATGAGGTGTTTGCGGACGCCGAGCCCGAGCCTGTGTTTGACGAGGACTTCGTGGACACGGGCGATCAGTCGTAGAGACTGTTTGTGTTGTTGTTTAGACTGTTTTGTTGTCGGTGTGTGGCACCAATACCTTGTTATGTTTGTCCTTGTTGGCCTCGTTCTGGGCCTTTAGACTCTTTCTTTTAGCCTGGTGGCTTTTCTGGATGTTGAACTTATCTTAATATTGGACAAATTCTGAGATTTGAGATTTCATTGCTGTCTCTCCTTGTGTTATTATTATTGTTCCATTTGTGGTTACAGGGACATGCTTATGTTTTATTGACGCTTATCAGGTTTGGGGTTCACAGCTCCACTCTCGTGCGGACCTTTTCACGTCTTGCCTCCATTTTAGGGAAGCGGGGCGTGACAGTGTCTATCTTTCCTCTCTTTCAGCTGTTCAGGCTTCTAGGGTTAGATTATTTGGATTTCATCGTTTCTAGGGTTCGGCCTAGGGTTTCAGATTTTCGATTTGTGTCGATCTCGTTTCATTGCTCGTGTCTCGTCCCGATTATGATGAAGACACGCATCCCGATCGAACCCTCGTGTCTGTCACCCATGACCATCGAATCTCCATCTACGGACCCCCCGCAACCCAAACGCCGTTCCAAGACCACCCATCCTTCGTCGTCTTCGCCTCCTCTTAAGAAGAAGAGGACGGCAATCGCCAAGCCTAGATCTCAGCCCAAGCCTAGGAAACAGACTGTTTCTCTAGCTTCATTCCATGCTCCCACTCCTCCAGCTGACTCTGATTCTGACACGGAATATATCCCTGAGACCGAGCCTACCCATAGGGATCCTACTCCTCCACCTCGTTCTAGCACTTGTTAGCCTAAGGGGAAGGCTCCCATGCCAGTTGGCGGTGTCGATATTTCGCTATGTCGCGATGACCCGATGTGTCTCGTGGCATACAATCGTATCGAACACTGTCCTCTGCTGTTGGAGCACTTCGTTCAGTTTTCCGACTTCCCTCACCTTGCCGATCTTTTTTCGTCTAGTGGTCTTATCGATTATCTTTGATATGACCCTAAGGAGAATCCACACCCATACCCCCGTCTAGTCAAGCTATTCTATGCGAACCGTGTTCGCGGTCAGTACGACGAGACCCATTCCATTGAGACGAATGTCTTGGGGACACCGATTGTCCTCACGGTAGAAATCTTAGGGGATTTGATAGGTGTCTCCTCGTCTGGCCTTCTTCCATCTGATATCTCTGTCGACGATATTTCTGAGCTTGATCAGGTGATGCTCGCCGAGATTTTCCATGTCATCCCTCCCGCCATGATTGGCGTCCCATCCAAGTCTTTTAAGCCGAAGGCCTGGGTTCTAAATCTTATCTTGAAGTCGTGCCTCCTTCCAAAGTACGGCTCATCTTCCTTGCCTTCCCAGCCATTCCTCAAGCTCATTTACGCTATTTTCATGGGGAGTGAGATCAATTGGGCGCGGATTATTCTTGACAAGATGGACTCCTTCGAATGTATTCGAAAGTCCACCAAGTCAGCCCACATTCCATACCCATGCCTATTGAATCTCGTCTTCCGTCACTTCCATGTCCCTCTTCCTCCTGATGATGGGCGTCCTCTCGGTCCCCCTCTGAATGCGACGGCCGTCAAGAAGTCTCTTGCGGCGCTTCGTCACGTTCAGAGGATGACCCCTTCAGCTTCAGCCTCTGCTTCAGTTGCTCCTGCTCCCTCTCCTACTCTCGCTGAGCTTGCACGTTCGTTGAGACGTGTGGAGTCTCGTTGTGCTCGTTCCAAGGAGATGCTCGCTCGCATCTGCTCTCATTTTGGCATTGAGATTCCCCCGTCTGTTTCTGACGATGAGGAGATGGATGAGGATGATCTCCAGGAGCTCGTTGGATCTGTTGTTCGTGCCCCTAAGGGTCCGTCAGCTGCTGCTGCTGTTGCTACTTCTGCCGGTGCCCCCGAGAGCACACCTGTTGCCACCGTTCCTTCGGTGGATACTTCGTCTGGTGCTCCCGAGGCCACTCCCGTTGCGACTGTGGACACTCCTGCTGACCCAGTGACCACCACTCCTTCTGCAGAGCATGCTGCTACTACAGATCCTCCCGCTGCCTCCTGAGCTTCTTTGGATGACTCTCCTGTGCACATTGGCTGATATATGTAGTATGAGAGAGTAGGGTAGGATAGATGGTGGTTATGGATTTTGTGATGTATTTTGATGTTGTTTTGGATGGAGTTTTGATATTTTTGTATGTATGTGATACTCTGGTATCTGCTGTGATATTATGATGTATTTTTTTTGCTTCGATCTGAGGATCGCTTATATGTATGTTGGTAGATGTATCATTTTGTTGTATCATGTTTGATATATATATATATATATATATATATATATATATATATATATATATATATATATACATCGTTTTGGCTTTTACTTCCGTGTGCACATTTTATATATTTTTTCTGTCTCTGATATTAACTTCGTTGCTCAACGATTAAATCTTGATTTAATAGAAATTATTTCTATGGAAACATAGAATTGTTTTCCATGCACTTAATTCTTCAAGAATGTTGATATTGGAGAGTATATTCCATAACTCAATTCGTGAAATTGATTTGAGTTTTGATGCTTTTATTTTTCGATTTTCGACTATAGTCCCGTTGGCATGCTTTGATTTAATTCGTATTTTCCTTTGGTGTCATTTGGACCGTGGTCGTATTCTTCGACTCCCGTGCTTTTAATTGAAGCCACTGTTGTTGTCGTTGATCTCCTCCTGCTCTTTTTGCTAATGCCAAAGGGGGAGAGATATAATAATGACGATGAGCTAAATGATAATTTAAAGCATTTTTCCAAGAATCTAATTTGATATGTTAGATTCAGGGGGAGTTAAGATATAAAAATGGATTTCAAATCCGATATTTCAATAATTGAATTGTCAATTTTTAATTTACTCGTCTGCTTGATGCGTATGATTAATATTTAATTTGGAATTAACGTGTCATCAATGCAGGGGGAGTAAGTAAATTTCATTTGAATCATTATTTTTTATTATTATTTATGTTGGTTTGTCATCACCAAAAGGGGGAGAATGTTGAGTATTGATTCCCCGGATTTGGTTTTGATGATGAACAAACATAAATATCGTGAACTAACTCTTTGTGAGCGCAGTTATGTAGATCGTCGCCAAATTTCTATGAACATCCTAAGCGACGTTTCAAGACTTCTCAAAGCGCGTGATCGTGTGCCTAAAGCTTCGTTGAAGCTCAAGGACCATTATTAAAGTCATGAAGATTCGATTGAAGCTTTTGAAGACGGTTCGTCAAGTTTATTTTATGTCTTCTAGCTTCTTTTCGTAGAATGTTAAGCCTTGAGTAGGTCTTACATTTTAATCTTCATAACGCTCATATCTTAGAGCTAGGATCTTAGTAGAAGTCGATACGATCTTTTCTGAAGCTTCGCGCTTCGATTCGCGACTTCTTGTGCATCTTAGTTGGTTCAAGAAGAAGAACCAACCGACTAGATGGCAATCTAGTCGGTCGGCAAAGCTTCTTGAACCGACTAGAATGCCTTCTCAATTCTAAGCTCTTTACTGTTTACAGTTAGTCGATCAAAGAAGGTTCACCGACCGACTAGTTGTGAAACTAGTCGGTCAGTGATCCTTCTTAGACCGACTAGTTGAGCTTCTACTGTACAGCCTAAGTTACTGTTTATCGTTAGTCGGTCAAAGTACATTTGTCGACCGACTAGTTGATAAACTAGTCGGTCAGCATTTGCTCTTAGACCGACTAATTCAACTTGTATTCAGACTATTCTAATTCTTCTGTTAGTCGGTCTATGAACACTCACCGACTGACTAGTTGTGAAACTAGTCGGTTGGCAAGTCTTCTTAGACCGACTAGTTCTTTAAGTCTGAACTTCTCTATTTGACTGTTCACCTCTTAGTCGGTTCATGTTGTTTCACCGACCGACTAGTTGATGAACTAGTCGGTCAGTGATCCTTCTTTGACCGACTAGTCTGCTTCAGAATAGAGCCGTTGGAGCATTAAATGCCACGATTTTTGCTCTCTCTTTCCTCTATTCTATATATACTTGGAGTGCTGCATTCATAGCATTCAAGGCTGATATTAATTGATCTTTAGAGAATCAAAGAGAAGCATTTAATCCTCATTCAAAGCTCTTTCATTTCTCACTTGAATCTCTCCCTTACTCTTATTTCAAAAGAGAGATTCATTGATTGTGAGCCTTCCAAGCCAAGAGCTTGATTCTAGGTCACCAACATCCTCCTAGGCTTCTATTGCTGGTCATCTACTTGGAGCTAGGGTTTGGTGCCTCTTCATCTTCCCCAAAATCCTCTTTGCCCTAAATCGTAAGTTTTACTCAAGGCACAGGTTTTTGTGGTAAGCATTTCATATTTCATTATATTTGAATATTGCAAGTTTTACTCTCATTTGTGAGAGTTTGTTTGTGAGCCCGGTTTGTGGGAGTCACAATTTCATTTTGTGTATGATTTGAACTTGTAGAGGTTTCTACAAGTATTTCATAGTGTAAATTTGAGTTAGAGGTTTCTAACTAAAGTATCCGGAGGGGATCCGGGTGTTTGGGACGTAGGATCACCGGGAACAAGTCGGGGAGACTTGTGTGGATCCGAACCCGTTAAATCGGTTGTTTGCGATTGCATTTCTTTGTTGTCTATATTTACATTTCTGCATTGTTGGTTGATTTTGCAAGATAGCTAGGAATTATCTTCTTAATTATTTTAAAGTACTATTCACCCCCCTCTAGTACTTGTGCAGTAGCATCGTAGGGCATTACAAGCTTAATGAAAATTACACCCAACTACACTAAAAATTACACCCAACTGAAATTTAAATTATAGGGTTGAAAATGTCTCATTAAATATTTCAGTGAATTCTCAACTTGATAACTTGAGAAATATCACTCAGAAATATCACTCAAACATATCTCAAGTTATCAAGTTATCAAAAATGCTATTAGAAAATGAATTCACAGCTTGAAGATTAGCCATCAGTTTAATATGAAGATTTCACTGCTCTTGAGATATTTTCAGTGCTCTTGAGATAAGTAGCATTTTCATTTATATCATATTGTGGAATTTGCAAATGAAATTTATATCATTTTTGATAACTATGAATAGGGTGATATTCAAAAATATCTCAAGGAGAATTCACTGAAAATAGCATTTTTGATAGCATTTTAAACTGAAGGCTATCTCAAGAGCAGTGAAATCTTCAAGCTGTGAAATCTTCTTTCAGCTTAATCATATTAGCCTTCATTTTCATTAGGGTTGAAAATTACACCTTGAAGATTTCATTTCAACTTGAAGATTTTTATAATTGGGTTGAAAATTTCAAGTTCCAAACTATATTCAAGTTAGAAAATGAATTCACATGACAATGCTATTAGAATATTTCTCAACTTGATAACTTGAGAAATGTCACTCAGAAATATCACTCAAACATATCTCAAGTTATCAAGTTATGAAAAATGCTATTAGAAAATGAAGTCACAGCTTGAAGATTAGCCTTGAAATTTTAAATCATTCTGAGTGACTTGAGATATGTTTGCGTGAGTGATATTACTCAGAAATATCACTCAGAAATAGGATATGTTTGAGTGACTTGAGATATTAAATTTCTCAAGTCACTCATATATCATGTTCATATATCCTGTTTATATAAACACCATCAGTCTTCATCAAGCTCAGCCATTCATATATCCTGTTGAAAGAGCTTGCTATTTTGTTGAGCTTGCAATTCAACAGGATAAAATTTTGCAAGCTCATCCATTGCAAAATAGCAAGCTCATTCCTATTTACATCTCTATGCATTCATAACCAATTATCTCAAACTCAATCAATTGAATGTATTGGCACATGGACAGAAATTTATAACCAATTCTCTAAATTCATAACCAATTCATAACCAATTCTCTCAAACCAATTCATAACCAATTCTCTAAATTTTTGTCCATGTTTTTTTGCAAACATCTCAATTCATTAGCATATGGACAGAAATTTATATATTCTCAACTATTATTTAAAAACATCTAGAAATTTTATACATAGGTGAGAATAATACACATGCTTACAATGTGTATTATCCATGCATACATAGGTGAGAATACTAAACATGTATTGCAAATTTATCCATGTATTGCAAATATTTATCCATGCACAATCCAGGCAATAGTACACAAACAGGACATTGCTCATCAAGGTTTTCAAACTTAAGTCCTGTTATCCAATTTCAAAACTTACAATCCAGGCAAGGTACACAAACATGACACTGAAATTTTGAGAATTTTGAGAATGTTGATAATGAAATTGGATTTCAAGTGTAACCTGGATTTCAAGTATAGCCTTCCAATTTCAGTTTGAAAACCTTGAAAACCTTGATATGCTTACAATCCATGCACTATAGCCTTCAATGAATATTGCATTTCAGTGTCCTGTAAAAATGATATGAAATTTTGAGAATGAAATTTCACTCTCTTACCCAAAAATTTCAGAGATATAAAATGAAATCTCATAACCATATACAAAAGTCTCATAAACAATTTTGTATATGAAGTTTATAATGCCATATTGAAAGTTATATGAAAGTTACACTGATCTCATATACAAAACTTCATAGACAAAATACTCACATATCTTGAATGTTATCAACTCCATATATGCTTGCAAAAATTTCAGGAAAAAAATTCAAATAATATGCTAAACCCAACATTCCAACGTAACGTGATTTTGCAAGTTTGATACCCAGTATATTATTTAGTTTTTTGCAATTTTTAGTTTTTAGTTTGATACTTGATAACAATGCATATTATCAATAGCAAGTTCATATATGCTGGGTTTAGCATATTATTTACAAAATCCATTAAATTTAACTTGCAAGGTTGCAAAATCCATTCTTTTTAACCCAACATTCTTTTGCAAAATTAGTAGCAAGTTCATATATGCTGGTCACTGAATGAAATTGAAACCTGAATGAAATTAATTTTAAAGAATGATGAAAAGAATGTTGCAAATTAATTTTTAACATTCATATATCCAGGTTGATCAGTAGCAAGTTCATTAATTGAAACCAGTAGCATGTTGAATGAAATTTTTAAAAATCATTCTCAAAATTTGCGAAGTAATTTTTAAGAATGATGAACTTAATTTGCAAGTTCATCAGTCGAAAAATCATTCTTAATTTTTAAGTTCATCATTCTTAATTTACAAGTTCATAATTCTTAATTTGCAAGTTCAGCATTCTTAATTTGCAAGTTCATCATTCTTAAAAATTTGCAAGTTCATCATCAATATATCCAGGTAAACATTCATCAGTAGAATGTTCATTAATTTCAACCTGTGTCCTATAAACATTCTTTTGCAAAATCAGTAGCAAGTTCATATAGTGATGAATGAAAGTAAAAATTTCATATATGATGGTCCTGTAAATCAGTAGCAACATTCTTTTGCAAAATCAGTAGCAAATTCATTGAGTTAACTTAACACTCATTATTTACAGTTAATCAATTTTACATATGAAGAGTACACATAACACTCAATCAATTTTAAGCTGTAATAACACTCAAAGTGAGTGAATTATATTTTTCAGCAATCTCACATTATACTTCAAAGTGTTATTATCTTGGAATACTTCAAAGTATGTATTCAGTATAAGCTTGGAATAAAAGCTCACCAATTTGCATATGAAGAGCTATAAGTGAAGTGAGTTATCAGTGAAGAGTAGCATTATGAAGATTAGCCACCAATTTGCATATGAAGAGCTACCAATTTGGATATGAAGAGCTCACCAATTGTCCTGTTGTTAGCAATGCATATGAAGATTAGCATTATGAAGCTAATAGGACATCAAGAATATCAAGAATATCAAGCTTTGTCCTGTTAATACTCTTTCATCAATTTCAAAATTATCACTCAAACCCAACATTCAAAAATTAATATATGTCCTGTTAATATTTTGCTAAACCCAACAATTCCTTTCAAGATTAACATTCATATTTCAAGATTCAAAAATTGCTAAACCGAACATTCAAAAATTATTTTATGTTATTAGCAATGCATATGAAAATTAACCAACATTGAGTAGTAATTACACATGTATAGGAAGAGCTCATATCCCATTAACCAACATTGAGTAGCAATCCTGTCAATTTGCATATGAAGAGCTCACCAATTAACCAACATTGAGTAGCAAGTACATGTGTGTGTAATTGCTAAACCCAACATTCAAAAAACTGATATGCATATTATTTCAATATTAACATTCAAAAATTAATATATGTTCTGTTAATATTTTGCTAAACCCAACAATTTCTTTCAAGATTAACATTCATATTTCAAGATTCAAAAATTGCTAAACCCAACATTCAAAATGATATCCTGTAAATTAATTAGGGGATGTTTCAGTGTCCTGTAAATATTAAAATGATATGATATATCTTGAAAAAATTTCAGTGTCCTGTAAACATACCCACATCAATTGATATCCTGGGTATGCCCTCATCATCCTGGGTATTGGATAGGAAATTGATATCATTTTAAACATACCCTCATCAATTGATATAATTTTTGGAACTCATTTAGTATTCAAATTTTTGGAAATCATTTAATATTCAATTGATATACTGGGTTTGGCTATACCCTCAATAATTGATAGCATTTTAAACATACCCTCATTATGTACAGGACACTCAAATTTTTTTGAGTGTCCTGTAAACATACACTCATCATGTATCATTTTAATATTTACACTTAAACATATCCTCTTCTTGATGAGGGTATGTTTCAGTGTCCTGTAAACATACCCTCATCAATTTCATTCTCAAAATTAATATTAAAATGATATGAAATTTTTTATAGGACCATCAAACTGGATAGACATATCCTGGGTAACTTGAAAGTATTTGGAAATCATTTAGTATAATAAGTTGAGAATGAAATTTTTGTCCTGTAATGCTCATTTAGTATTCATTATCCATAAATATAGAACCCAAAGCATTGCTCTCTATGTCAAAAGCCAGCAATGCCAATGGTGATGAAAGAGGCAATCTTTGTCACTCTCTTGGTTCTTGTTGCTGTCATTGTGAGCCATGGGAGTAAAGGATTAAGTAGAGGCAGCTTTCCAAAGGGTTTTGTAATTGGAATTAACTGCTTTTGCTTCATACCAAGTTAGTTTCTTTTGCTTTCTTTAGCTTTGTATTATTAACAATTTTCTCATTCTTTAGCTTTGTATTATTAACAATTTTCTCATTTAAACATTTTTAGCCATCATTTTTATCACCATTTTTAGCCATCATTCAAAGGATTTTCTCATTCAAAATAGCTTTATCATTTTTTAGCCATCATTCAAAGGATTTTCTCATTCAAAATAGCTTTATCATTTTTAGCCATCATTCAAACATTCTCGTAACATTTTTATCACCATATTTTAGACATCATTCAAACATTTTTCTCTTTAGCAAAAAATTAACAAAAAATTGTCTCATCCAAACCATAAAATTAATAAAAAATTATCTCATCCACCATAAAAGATCAACATTTTTCTCTCAACATTCAACTTGCACATTCAACTTGCACATCCACCATAAAAGATCATCCACCATATCAACATTGACAAAAAATTTAAATTAACTAAAAAAATGTTGAACATTCAACTTGCACATCAACATTCAACATTCAAACTCAATTCTCTCAACATTCAACTTGCAATATAGAAGAAACCCACATTATGAAGAGCAAGCACATCAACACAATATAGAAAAAAAACCATATGACTGACAGTTGCAAATTCCCTCAAACTCAATTCTCTCAAACTCAAATTGACTACAAGTGCATGAAGGGTTGAGGTGCAAAAACTCACCAAGGGTTGAGGTGCAGAGGACGGGATGAAGCTATCAAACTCACAAAGCTCACCAAAGGTTGAGTTGCTGAGGCCGTGATGAATCTCAAAGCGCTGAAATGGGGGTGCTCTTCTTGATGAGGGTGAAATAAAGTAAAAGAAAAAAATTAAGGAGAAGAGGAAGAGCTAACCGAGGTAGAAGATGAGGGTGCTCTTCTTGATGTGCTTGCTCTTCGTGCTCTCCCTTGCTCTTCGTTATTGAGCTGGAGGTAGAAGATGATGGCGAGGAGGAACGTGTGATCTTCTTGCTCTCCCTTGCTCTGATTGAAGATGATGGCGGGCAAAATTCCCTACAGGGCAAGCTTCAAATACAGAGGAAAGTGAGATGTGATCAAAATTATTTCCCTCCCAAATGTGATGTGATCAAATGTTTCCCTCTTAAGGGTAAACGTAAATTTTGATTTCAAAATTAAAAAACATGATTTGATTTCTTAAATCTCAATTTTAGTCATAGATATATGTGATGTGATGTGATCCAATATCTCATATCTCAATTTCTCATACCCCATATACAAATCTAAATAAACAACACACCCAATTACACATAACCAAAATCTCTTATCCATTATCTCTTATCCATTATATCTTAACCAAAATATCTTATACAACAATACACATATCCACATACAACAATACACATAACCAATATCTCTTATCCAAATTATCTTATCCAATAACACATGATAACATCCCCTGGATTATTGGGGGTGATTTTAATTGTGTTAGATACTCTATGGACAAGGTGGGAGGTAGATTGATTGATGGTCATATGGTTGACGAATTTAACGACTACATTAAATCCAGTGCCCTCATGGAGCTTAAAACTGTTGGTAATACCTTAAGTTGGACGAATCGTAGTATTGGGCAGAGACGTATTACTGCTACTCTTGATCGTTCCTTTTGCAATAACTCCTGGATGGATATTCTTACGTCCTCGTATTATGAATACGTGGCGGGTGGTACGAGTGATCATTCCATCTTTATTATACACACCCATCGGGTTGGGGGTACTGACCCTAAGACTTTCAAGTTTTTTAATGTATGGTAATGCAGTCTGGAGTATATAAATGCGCTTAAAGAGCAATGGAGCATTAGAGTCAACGGATGTCTGATGATACGTCTGATTGCCAAACTCCAGAATTTGAAAAAGGGTCTCAAATACTTTAGTGCGGGTTTTCGGGAAGCAAATGATGTTGTTAAAATTCGTACTGAGCTTACCTCCATCCAAAATAATCCTAATCTTAGCTTCTGCGTAAAGATGCAGATGAGAGAGCGCACATTAATCAACAACCTGGCCGATGCCATGGATATTGAAGAGTCCAATTTCAAACAAAAAAGTAGACAGGATTGGTTGCATCTCAGGGATCGTAACTCTCGTTTTTTCTACACGGCCATGAGGGCTAGGCAGAGTCATAACAATCTTGGGCATCTTATTTCCGCTAATGGCGCTCGCAACAATTCTATTGATGTGCTTAAAGCTGAGGCTCTTGAGTTCTATTCTAGTCTCTATAACCAAAATGATTATTGGAGGGGTTTTCCTCGACTTACCACTAAAAGAGTTCTTACCAAAGAGGCTGCAAATTGGGTTGAGAGACCGGTGCTAATTGATGAGGTCAAAAAAGCTGTATTTCAAATTGGGGATGACAAAGCCCCTGGCCCTGACGGTTACAATGTTTTCTTTTTCAAAAATTCGTGGGATACCATTGGCGGAGATGTCACATCTACTGTCCTTAATTTCTTCAAATCGGGGAAGATCCTTCGACAGATTAATCATATATTCCTTACTCTTGTCCCCAAGAATGCCAATGCATCGGCCCTGGGGGACTACAGGCCGATATCCTGTTGCAATGTTATATACAAGATCATAAGCAAAATTCTCTGCAATAGACTGGGTAGAGCGGTTATTGAACTCATTTCCCCAAACCAAGCTGCCTTCCTCCAGGATCGCCTTCTTGCTGATTGTGCGCTACTTGCCCATGAGCATATAAGGAGCTTCAATAATCCTATGGGGGCCATGGCCTGCCTCAAATTGGATTTGCGTAAAGCTTTTGATAGTGTTAATAGGGAATTTGTCTACAACATGCTTCATCAGATGGGATTCAAGCACAGATTTATCTGTTGGATATGTGAATGCATCTCTACTCCTTCATTCTCTGTCATGATAAATGGCTCTCCTTATGGTATGTTCCAGTCTAGTAGGGGGTTGAGGCAGGGGGATCCCCTATCCCCTTATCTTTTCGTGATCGTTATGGAAGCCTTTTCATTGCTTATGGTTAAAGTTAATGCCACTCGTACCATTATGCCTATGAATTGAGTGGGAGCGGTTACGCATCTCCTCTTTGCTGATGATTTGTTGGTTTTCTATAGAGGCAATGTTAAATCCTTTGAGGGGCTTAGAGATCTCCTCACTACATTCAAATCTTTCACTGGTCTTGATGTCAATTGGAGCAAGAGTGCTGGTATCTTCAGCAAAGGCACTAGAGACCCTGGTAGCCTTGCGGAAATCTTGGGTATTCGTCGTGTGCAGACTCTATCCACGTACTTTGGGTTACCTCTCTCTTCTAAGTATCCCAATGCCGCAATGTATGGTCGCCTAATTGATAGATGTAAGAACAGACTTCAGGGTTGGTCTTCCTCGTTACTATCCATTGCTAGACGCATAGAGCTCGTAAAATTGGTAATATATGGCATGGTGGGATTTTGGATGCAGGCATTCCAGTTCCCGAATTCTGTTATTTGATCTCTTACTTCTATGTGCAGAAAGTTTATCTGGGGGAATAACCATCTTTGGGCGTGGAATGATATGTGTGTTCCAAAGCAGGAAGGAGGTGTGGGTATTAGAAGCTTTAAAGAGCTTAATAATGCACATGGTATCAAGTTAACTTGGCGTTTGCTTACGCATGGCGGTATTTGGGCTTCTTTCATGAGGAATCAATATATGAATAATACAGGTTTATTCCTGGCTAAGGCTCATCCCATGCAATCTGGAACCTGGAAGTTTATTCTTCATTGTCGTGAATTCACTAAAAAGCTCACTAAGCGCAACGTCAGAGATGGTACCTATACGCTATTTTGGTATGACAATTGGCTCCCATGTGGTATTCTTGGTGATTCTTATGAGGTTCCCGAAGGGGAAGAGAGGTATAAGGTCAGCGATTATTGGGCTGATGGAAGTTGGGTGGAGAGTAATTCCCTCACTGCTGTGCGGCACATTATCAACTCGGTTGCTTTATCTTCTGGCAGTGACTCTTGGTATTGGGTTTCTAAATCACCATCTCTTCGCAGTGCATGGGATGGTTCCCAGGTTATTAAACCCCTCTTTCCCTACTACAAGGTGGTATGGTTTCAGGGGCATATCCCCAAGATGGCAATCACTTTACTGCGGGCTTTTCACGGGAAACTTCTCACCCGTGACAAGCTCGTGAAATGAGGAGTGCCTACTTCACCCTTCTGTGTCTTATGTTCTGATAATATTCATGAAGATATGGATCATTTATTCTTTGAATGCAGCTATACTAAATACATTCTTTGCAGGAGTTTTCTTAAGCTTGGGATCACCTCTGCTCTGCCATCTACCCTGGCTGGTATAGGTGACTTGATCCTGACTCATTTCCATAAGAAGGACAACATTGGTAAGCTTGTCAGAACGGTCCTGGCTGTGATGATTTGGCACATATGGAGAGAGAGAAACATGAGAATTTTCGATGGCACCAGTCTGATGCAGACTCTCCTGTTTGACAATATTGCTGATGATGTTAGAATTGCTCTGCGACATGTTGGATGGGATCAGGTTGAGGACGGTGTCTCCCCTTAAATTGGGGGCTTCTTGACTAGTTTGCTCCTCCATTGTATTTTGTTTTCTTTTTGACATACGGGTAGCGGAAGGTGCTTGTATTTGTTGGGATGTAGGCGCATGTGCCTCTACTCACATTACTAGCATCCTTCTTCCATCCGGGAGTGTCTTATATATTTTCTGTGAGATCATTAAAGAGGCAAAGCATATTCTTCAAAAAAAATATCTTAATTTATCCAAACACATCAAAGTGCGGATATAATTAAGTTGTAGAATGGTATCATACTTGAAGTCCATAGACAGATAAATGAAGTCAAACTCAAAGAGCTGCTATCCTTTAGTTACAGAACTGATGTTCTCCGTAGTGCAGTGCTGATCCAACAAAGTAATCAACAAATCTAGAATACAACAAAAATCTAGATCTAAATTAGATAGACGTGCATGCATTAAGTAAGATATATTAGTTAAAGACTACACAGGGTAACAAATCAGAACTGGGATTGTTGGGTATGATATTAGTCATGATAGTTGTACGTTGCATAAAGCTACGGAAACAACTACTCCTACCAACCCCAACCCCCTCAGTAGAAAGTTGGATTGCATTTGTAGGTGCAGTAGCAAAAACTTTGGGGTCACAAACATGTAGTAGTTGGAGGTGGTGGGCGGTGAATGACATGATAGTAGTGCAGTGGTCGTTAAAGTACTATTGGTTCCTCCACCACACTCTTGAATGATGAAGGTGGAGCCTTAGGATTAAGGTTAGAGTAATCCATGGATAATATGTTGGCACAAGAATGAGTGCGTTATGGGTTTTCATGGCAGATGTAGCCCGAGGAAGAACCAGGTGAAATGTATGTAGTCTCGGGTCTCGCTTCTTCGCATCTGGTACCTTGACTAAGGTTCTAGCCCATCAACACTTCAACACTTGCTTCCTCGGCCTTCCTACAAACCGACGTCATGGAACTATCTTGATTAATATAACGATATCCCCGATGATACATACGAGAAGGACAAAACCATGAAGTCCTTCAATTTGTGTGTAACATACTGCACCTATCAATGGTTGCAGATGCCTCTTCAGTAAGGAAACCCATTTCTACCAAAGTAGATATGGTTTTGTCCTTCTCGTATGTATCATCAACGATATCGTTATGTTAATCAAGATAGTTCCATGACATCGCTCTGCAGGAAGGCCTAGGAATCATGTGTTGAAGTGTTGATGGGCTAGAACCTTAGTCACGGTACCGGATGCGATGAAGCGGGACCCTAGACTACATACGTTCTGCCTGGTTCTTCCTCGGGCTACATCTGCCATGAAAACCCATAACACACTCATTCTTGTACCGGTATATTATCCATGGATTACTCTAACCTTAACCCTAAGGCTCCACCTTCATCATCCGAGAGTGAGGTGGAGGAACCACTAGTAGTTCAACAACCACTGCACTACTACCACGCCACTCCCCGTCCACCTCCTTCAACTACTAGATGTTTTCGACACCAAAGCTATTGCTACTGCACTTACAACCGCAATCCTACTCTACACTGAGGGGGTTATGGTTGGAAGCAGTAGTTATTGCTGTAGCTTTATGTTACGCACAACTGTCATTACTAATATCATACCCAACAATCCCAGTTCTGATTTATAACCCTGTGTAGCTTTAACCAGTATAGCTTACTTAATGCATACACGTCTATCTAATTTAGAAATAGATTTTTGTTGTATTCTAGATTTGTTGATTACTTTGTTGGATCAGCACTGCACTACGGAGAACAGCAATTCTGCATCTGACGGATAGTCGCTATTTGAGTATGAATTCGTTTATCTCCCCAGGGACTTCATGTATGATACCAGTATACAACTTAATTATATCCACACTTTGAGGTGTTTGGATAAATTAAGATTAAGATATACAGGGCATTATTGATCGCTCCGGGACGTGACCCAAAAGAACGGTTGTAGTTTTACCGCAAGTGCACGATGTAGCAGCGAGCGGGATATCGAACACAGGGAGGACGAATGACTGTGCTTGCTCCGATCAACCTGGCTATTTAAGAAGAGAAATTTGCCTTTGGCGATCCTGTCACAATCGTCAAACAAATGTGCGAAATATCAAATCAAATAAAGAACGTCTAGGGAATGGGGAATCCCCGCTACTCACCGTATTTCACAAATGTGATTCATCGGTATCAAAATTGCTAGAATGAGAATTCGGATGAACTAGTTGCAACTGAATGTAGAACCAAGCTCACGCTCTCGCGCTGTTGCCGGTCTATAGCTATCCTAGGTTCGGGTCCAATCTCTTGTAAACCCTAGCCTAGGGAAGCTAGCATTAGGATCAACATCATCGTCCAATCGCGCACCGAGCCCAATCTCTTGCAAACTCGGTCCACGATCTAGATTAGGATAGTTTCTACCCGTCCAATCTCTTGCAAACGGGTATCGGCATGGAATTGCACCCGGAAATCCTAGTATCGGTCCAATCTCTTGCAAACCGATATTTCGAAGATCCGACTCCAACCCAATTCGGATTTCTAGGGCTTCCTATCAAATTGGGATCCAATCTCTTGCAAATCCCAATTGATAATAATACCTAGCCATCCGTAGTAAATCGATCCCAATCTAATCTCTAATAACGATTCTAGCTCAATTTCTACCAATTCATCACAATTATGAAATAGGGCTTGTAGGGCTCATCCCCACACCCCGAGACGTGGAGACTACTCACAAATCATAGCAAGATCACAAAAATAATTGTTGAAATAAGCAATAGAAGTCATCACAACAATGATATAAACAATAAAAATAGAATTTTTAAGGAAAAGAGATGCAAACCAATGTAGTTCTTCAATTAATCCAACAAAAATCCAATATTTTCTTCTTCTCCAATCACAATAATAAAGCTAAAAACCAATCTAAAAAGCTGCAAAAAATCTAAGAGAGAGCTCCCAAAACTAGGGTAAAAACAGGGTTTAAATACCCCCAAAAATCGTCCAAAAATCGTGACCAAAATACCCCTGCACAGCCTGTTTTCCGCAATTTTCGCTACAGGCAGCGCATCGCACTCGGCCGAGTGACAAAAGTCGCTCGGCCGAGTGAGAAACCCTGTAATTTTCCAGTAAGTTAGGGCCTTCAGGGGTCTCTACTTCGGGGGCGGCTCGGCCGAGTGAGTTGTCGTCACTCGGCCGATGGCTTCATGTTACTCGGGCGGACGGGATAATCCACTCGGCCGAGTGGGTCTTCTGAAGCTCAGGCAGTCGAAAAACAGAAACTTGGAGATTTTTGAAGGGCTTCGTTCGGGTGCCACTCGGGCGGACGTGGTATCGTCACTCGGCCGATGTGGTCTCCGTCGCTCGACCGAGTACACATGGAAATCGTGTATGAACGGGTCGGCCGAGCAGTGTCTCGCTGGTCGGCCGAGTGGCTCCTCCACTCGGCCGAGTGGGACACAAAAAATGCACAATCTGATTGTTTTGGCCTCCTCGTCGCTCCTGCGACGTCCATTCTTCTTCTGCTCCTCTCCAACAGCAAAATACCCCTCGGGGAGGTCGTTGGTGACCCTCTGGAGTAAGCGCATCTCGAGATCACTCCAAATCGCGCCAAATCACCTGAAATGCGACAAAAACAACAAATCGTGAAAAGCATCGCAATATCGTCGATATATCGTGAAAAACATGATTTGGGCGATCTAAATGGCATGCAAACATGCGGAAAAAGGGTGTAAAATAAGCAGTGATCAAAATCCCCCAAGCTTGCCTCTTACTCGTCCTCGAGGAAGATAAGTAAAAGGCGAACCCGGTGGATTCGGAAAACGAAAACGGCGAAAAACGAAAAAAAATGAAAAAAAAACGAAGAAGAGGAGTGAAAACGAAATAAAATAAGAAGAAAGAAAGAAGCGAAGAGGTAGGGTGCTAGATCATTTTCTCAGGATGTGGGTCTCACTTACTCATATAGCATGCACTGAAATGAAAAATACATGTCAAAGAATTTTATTTTGATATCATAGTATAATAGTGCAAATAGAAATAGAAACCCCACGAACAATGGTATAATCATGAAAAACGGAATAATTTTAAAATTAACATCGTCTGAATCATTTAAAGCGGTATACAAATCACAGATCACACACTTTTCAATTGAATGCTTTCTATCAGGAGTATAAGAGTATCACACTATAGAATAGAGAGAATAGAAAAGTATGGATTTAATGAAATGAACGCTAGGCTTAGATTTCTGGATTTCGTAAAGCTAGAAATAATCTCACCGAGTATAGAATATTACTTAGCCTAGGTTGTCGTGCAATGTCAAGTAGTCACTCTCTCACACATCAATGGATTCTCTCCCCCAAGCTTATCTGTAAGCGTGGTGGCTCAAAAATATTTACATCCCCATTTTTATATAGCTCCAAAAGCAATGGAAAGAAAGAAGAAAGAAAGTAAACGAGTTGGGATCTTTTATTGAGGATTTTTCCTCTTTTCTCTTTTTTTTCTTTGCAATAAGCAATATATACACAACGATCCCAACTCAGAGAGAGATAATGATATACAAGAATGTTTTTTCTCTCTCTTATTTTTTTTTGAATAAGAGATTTGGAGCTAGGAATTAGTAGCGGGGGAAATGCCATAAAATAGAATTGCTAAGGGGAGATTCACCAATGATTTTAAAGGTAGAGAAATGATGTTCAAGATTTGTGGAGAAAGAAATAGATATAACACTCGGTTCACTCTATAAGACATGCACGACAACTTCAGCAGGGTAATCTAATCTACTCAGTTTCGATCACAAAAAAGCTAACTAATCCAGATATATCATAGCTAACATCATTCAATCATCCTGAAGTGAAGTGTACAATTCATGCATATAGAAGTGATATAGGAAAAGAAATCAGTACTCCAGATATAAGCATTCAATGCATGAATCTTGGTGTGTTTTCTGTGATAGCATACATATGAATTTTCAGGCTCAGCTAATAATAAAATTTCATCCATTTTCATGCGGAAAAAGGTGTGGGTTACTATTCCTAAATGCAAGGCAAGTCATAGCATATGATATCTGAAATAAAATCTAAGTCATGACAAATATAGCATGCATATAGGATAAGCTAACTCCACGTAGACATCATCATAGAAAAGTCATCTCTAGCATGAGATGAAAAAGAAAGAAATAAAGATAAAGAAAAAATAGAAGTATTTACAATGCGGCACGTAGAAAAATAAGAAAAACGTGATGCATGGTAAAATGAGAAAAAATGATGAAAATAAGTGAAAATAAGTGCAAAAGCGGAAAGTGGCGTGAAAAACTAAAAATAAAGGTGGCAAATAGAAAAAGAACGTGAGAACTCACTCCCCCAAGCTAAACGTCACAGTGTCCTCAATGTGCAAAGTGTGGCACACCGAGAGACAAGTAATGTGAGGGGCAAGTGAGGATGCATGCATGATGAAAAGAAAAAAGATAATAAAAGGAAAAATAAAGAAATGAAAATATGATGCTGATATGATGCATGCACAGATATGAGTGAAACGAATATAAATGTGTCACCAAAAACTCTCCCTCTCTCCCAAAAAAGATATAAAAAGATACGTCAAAATGAGAATCCCAAAATAAGTGAGGGCAGGGGGGGTGGACAAAAGTGCAACGGGACCCAACAGAAACGGGCAGCACAACGGCCAAAAAGAATCGATGGCATCAAGGGTGCCTAAGAAGGTGGCGCTGCACCGTCTCCGTCCCGAGGCGGAGGTGGTGGTGGTGGAAGAGGCTGCTGAGCTGGGGTGGGTGTGGTAGTGGCAGCAGGCTGAGTGTGTGTGGGGGTGGGAACCTGCTGGGTGGGTACGCGTGGGAGACGCTCTAAGACCTGTGTCAGGCAGTAGTGAATCTGAGGGATCAGCTCAAAGCGTCCAGCCATCGTAGAGACGGTGGAGGACAGGGTCCTAAGGTCACCTCTAAGACCACTCACCGCCAGCTCGAGAGCACGTATGCTCTGCAGTACAGTGTCGGGCGGGGGTGGTGCAGAGGGACGCACCGGTCTAGGCTGTGCATGGCGAGGCTGGCGTACGCGGGTGGAGTATGTAATGGGCTCAGCAGGCAAGGGGACAAAAGGTGCCGCGCCTGCAAATGTGGGCCTGGCCTCAGTGTGAGGCCGGGACACCGGCTGGTGAGAGGTGGAGGCAGCGGCAGCGAAAGAAGTGTGCAAAAGTGGCAGCGAGGTGGCCAGAGAGGTCAGTGGCACAGAAGTATGGACAGACGCCACGACACTCTCAGAAAATACAGCGGCAGTGGAGACAGAGGGCTCTCCGCACTCGACTACGGTCGGCGGGCGCTCGGGTGGGGCAGAGGAAATCGGCTTGGCAGACAGAGGGCCAGTAGTGGTAGTGGGTGTGGAGGTGGTGGAAGTGGTGACAGCCGTGGAAGTGGTGGAGGTGGGCTCAGCAGAGGTACTCGTGACACTAACAGAGGTGGAGACAGAGGTGTCAGGAGCAGCAGAAACGTCAGGTATAGGCTGAGGGGCCACTAGGTCAACAGGGTCGGCAGCAGGCTCGGCAGGGTGTGCAGCAGGGTCTGCGGGGGCAGCCTGGGCAGCGTGGGCAGCATGGGCCTGCTCGGCCTCCTCGGCCTCGAGCACGTAAGCAGCGGGGATGAGAACATCCATCGCAGGGAGCCAGTCAACGTGGGCTGGTGCAATCTGAGTCCGGGCAGGGCTCGGGAGAATCATGTAATCGGCCCCGTAAGGGCCGTGCAACCAGACCCAGTGACGCTCACCGTGCGGATGAAGCATCTTCATCCGGGCCATGACATCAATCTACAAATAAGTGGGGCCCGATACTCGCCGCAGGTCGTCAGGTAGGCCCTCGCCCGTCATCATGGTAAGCAAGGTGATCAGGCCGCCGCAGCATATCGGTGAGCGATCGCCCACCGATACAAAGATGCGGTCTAAAAACCAAGCCGCAATGTCAATCACGACGGCGGGGACAAGCTCGTCTCCATCCCTAGATAGAGCTCTGGGACGTGTCATCGCGTAGAGCATGTAAAGCTCTGGCGTAGACATCGTGCACGGCTCATATCTGGCCAAAAAGGTCATCGCCATAAGGCGCTGGGCAATGCGTAGGCAGGGGTGGACAATGGCCGAGGCCTTGGCCCTACTAGGGTCAAAGGCGGCGTGGTGGCCCGTAATCCGGGCCCAGAAGGCACCGGCGTCGAAGGAAGGTGGGGGATATGGGTAGGGGCGTAACCGCGATCGGCTCCGGGGACAGCGGGCCACGAGAAAAATGCTCTCATCATATCGAGAGTGACCTGGCACTCTCGATCCATGAACCGAAACGAGCATCCCTCGTCGGTCCGGGTGATCGAACTCAGAACTTCAAGTGTCGGGAGGGTGAACGTGTCCGCCGACACCTGAAGGAAGTCGCGCCAACCCACGTTGTCGTACAACGTGAGTATCCCCTCTAGTACCCCCAGGCGTCCTAGGTCAGCGAGGTGTGCAAACCTGGAGGGTACGATCAAGCGCTGGGAGATACGGTTGAAGACGGTGCGGTGTGCGTCGTCTCAGAACGTAATCCCGAGTGGCCCGACCAGTGGATCCGGTGGTGGTGGCTGTGCAACGGCGGGGAGTGGCTGTGCGGGCTGTGCGGGCTGTGGGTGCGCTGCAGGCTGTGCGGGGCCTGCAGGCTGTGCTGGCTGGACGGGGTGTGCGGGGGAAGGAGGAGGAGAGTCCTCCACCTCGTGAGAGGGGCCGGGCTCGTCCGACCGCTTCCGCTTGGCGGAAGCTCTCGTCGAATGCGGCCGTGTCCGGGGCGGCATATCGGCCCCGAGCGCGCGCCGAAAAACGTGAAAAGTGTGGCGTGTGCAAAAAAAAAAAGGAAAGAGAGTACCCCGACACGCCACGAGTGCTAAGCAGTGGAAGCGTGCGAAGTCAGTGCCTCCGCGAAGTCCGAATCAGCCCGTAGAAGCTCCCCGGAGCTCCCCTAAGCTCCAATAAGCAACCTGCGCATGAAAAGGCGATATCAGTGAGTAATAATCAAAATGTATGGAGCAATAGGGGTATAATAGATAGATATAGGAATTTATTTGGGTTAGGGGGGCGTTTGACACATGGATCCTCAAGAAATACTCGAAAAGAGGCGAAAAAGGCGAAAACAGGGGTACCGGAGACGATCGGACGGGCGGCCGCCGGCGGCGACTCGGGCGGGGCGCCGGCGTGTGCTCGGCCGGCGGTGGCGGGCCGAGCGGCGGCGCGGCGAGGTCGACCGGGCGAGTGAGGGCGTGAGCGAGGGGGGTTCGGGCGAGGGGAGCTAGAGCGTCGGGCGGTTTGGGGTTTTTGCGTTTCGAAATTCGCGCCCCCCCCCTCGGCCCTTATATAATAAAAGTTACGACTCGGCCGAGTGACTAGGCCACTCGGCCGAGCGGGATCAATGAAAACTTCTCCTCGCTTACGCTTCGGCCGAGTGGCCTTGCCAGCCTCGGCCGAGTGGAGTAAGTCCATTCGGCCGAGTGACTCAAGCTATTCAGCAAAACTCGCCCTAGGAGGGTATCCGTTTTACTCGGCCGAGTGAGAATATGTACTCGGCCGAGTGGCAATTATACCGAAATCAGGAAAATAAACAGAGAGTTGGGTACAGCAGACTTCCCTTGCTCGTGAGCGGCTCGGCCGGACGAACTGGTGTACTCGGCCGAGTGACTAGTATTCTCGGCCGAGTTAGCCTTATATTCTGCTGTTTGTCTTCGTTTTTGGCTCTAAACTCCGTCTTTCTTCCTCCAATCGATTTCATCTTCCTCCTAAGCGTCGAGCGCCTTCTTGGGGCGCTCCTCGTCGTCTTGTTCATCCTCCTCATGATGGATCTACCTATCTCCTCTCCAGTCAAGAAAAATAGGACCCGTTATCACAAAATTTTTGGGCGAACGACTCGAAACACTAAAAATTTCTAAAATGAAAATAAAGAAAAAGTAAAAATAAAGCAAAAAACCGTCGGGTTGCCTCCCGACAAGCGCTCGTTTAAGGTCGTGAGTTCGACCCCCTATAATTTTCAATCAATGCGGGATGTTTGGAGCATATGAGATGCACCCATCAAACTTTCCGGGGAGAACGCTTGGATTGGGAAGTTGCGGCGTCGTATTCTCCCGCGGTGGTCTCTCGTCTCGAATGGTGTTGGGGGGAGGCTCCCCCAAGCTAGCATTTGCTTCGGTCAACGGCTTAACCGGTGATGCCGGTTTCAGTGCCGGCGGAGCTTTCTTCGGAGACTTTAGTTTCGAGAGCTTGCAGAGCTCTCGAATCCTTGCGACATCAGCGTCGCCTTCATCATCTTCAGCAGAGAGGTCGGGGGAATCATCTTTCTTCTCATCTTGGCCTAAATCCGGGCCTTCTTCAAAATCTTCGTCGAAAAGAGCGCCAATTGAGTGAGGAATCGCCTCTTCAATCACCTCATCAAGGAGGTCCGAAAGATCTTCCGACCATCCCTTAAGCAAAAATATTCTATTGGTTTCGCCTGTCGGGACTCCCTCGGAATAGTGTTTGAGCCTCTGACCATTTACCTTGAATGTGGAACCGTCCTTGCTTTCCAACTCGAAAGCTCTGCCCGGTTGTATGTGCTTGATGGTGAAAGGTCCGGACCAACGTGACCTCAACTTTCTGGGGAATAGTCAGAGCCGGGAATTATAGAGCAAGACCTTGTCTCCTATTTTGAAGTCTGTGACGGTTATGCGGGCATCGTGAAGAATCTTGGTCCTTTCTTTGTAAATTCTTGAGCTTTCGTAGGCGTCTCTTCTTATCTCATCAAGCTCGTTGATGTCCAAGAGTCGCCTCACCGCCGCACTCTTGTAATCGTAATTAAAGGTTTTGATGGCCCAATATGCGCGGTGCTCCAACTCTACCGATAAATGGCAAGCTTTCCCATAGATGAGTCGGAACGGTGTGGTGCCTATGGGAGTGCGAAAGGCCGTACGATATGCCCATAGTGCATCGTTTAGCTTCATTGACCAATCCTTTCTAGATCGATCCGCCGTCTTTTCGAGAATTTGCTTAATTTCTTTATTTGAGACTTCCACTTGGCCGCTTGTCTGGGGGTGATAAGCCATGCCAACTCTATGATTTACCCCGTACTTCTTTAGCATGGCTTCAAACTTGTTCTCTATGAAGTGGCTTCCCCCGTCGCTTATCAAGGTACGCGGCACTCCAAAGCGCGGGAAGATATTTTGCTTAAAGAACTTGGAGACGACCCGTGCATCATTGGTAGGGGTGGCAATTGCTTCCACCCATTTGGAGACATAGTCAACGGCCAATAAGATGTATTTGTTACCATTGCTCGTGGGAAATGGCCCCATGAAGTCTACTCCCCAACAATCAAAAAGCTCAATTTCTTGGATGGGTCTCATTGGCATCTCATTGCGCTTGGAGATATTCCCGGTCCGTTGGCATCTATTGCAACCCTTCACAAAAGCGTGGGTGTCCCTAAACAATGTTGGCCAGAAGAATCCGCTCTGCAAGATCTTAGCGGTTGTTTTAGAGGCGGCATGATGTCCCCCGCATGGTAGACCGTGGCAATGCAAAATGATGGACGTTGCCTCCTCTTTAGAAACAGACCTACGAATGACACTATCTTTGCATATCTTGAAAAGGTAAGGATCTTCCCAAAAATAGCTACGGACCTCATGCAGAAATCTCCTCTTTTGTTGCGTGGACATCCCATGCGGTTTGATTCCGCAAGCCAAGTAGTTGACGAAGTCCGCGTACCAAGGTACTTCACCGGTCCTTACCGCTTATAGCCTCTCATCAACAAATGTGTCGTCAATAGGTAAGCTCTCATCCTCCTTGTCGCGAATGAGCCTAGATAAATGATCCGCCACGACATTGTCCGTACCCTTCTTATCTCTGATCTCTAAGTCGAATTCTTGCAACAAGAGTATCCACCTAATCAACCGAGGTTTGGCCTCCTTCTTGTTTAAAAGCTACTTCAATGTCGCATGGTCGGTGTGGACAATCACCTTTGAACCGAGGAGGTAGGAGCGAAACTTCTCTATGGAATAGACCACCGCTAGAAGCTCCTTTTCGGTAGTTGTGTAGTTTTTCTGCGCGTCATCCAATGTCTTGCTTGCGTAGTATATCGCATGAAGCTTCCTATCTTTTCTTTGTCCCAATACCGCTCCAATGGCTTGGTCGCTAGCATCACACATTAGCTCAAAAGGAAGGCTCCAATCCGGCGGTCGTATGATGGGCGCGGAGACTAGCGCTTCCTTCAAGGTGTTGAAGGCTTGCAAGCATTCTCCTGAAAAATCAAAAGGAACATCTTTAGCGAGCAAGGAAGTAAGTGGTCGGGCAATCGAGGCAAAGTCCTTGATGAAGCGGCGATAAAACCCCGCATGACCAAGGAAGCCTCTAATGCCCTTGACATTAATAGGAGGAGGAAGTTTTTCGATTACCTCAATTTTTGCTTTATCTACCTCAATTCCTCTCGAGGAAACAAGATGTCCGAGAACTATACCTTCCGTGACCATGAAGTGACACTTCTCCCAATTGAGAGTGAGGTTGTTTTGTTGGCACCTTTTTAGGACCTTAGTAAGATTTTCCAAGCAAGAGTCAAACTCACTTCCGTAAACCGAGAAGTCATCCATGAAAACTTCCATAATATTTTCAATGTAATCGGAAAATATGGATGTCATACACCTCTGAAAAGTGGCGGGGGCGTTACAAAGACCAAACGGCATCCTACGGTAAGCATAGGTGCCGTAGGGACAAGTGAAAGTTGTCTTCTCTTGGTCATCTTCGTGCAAAGGGATTTGGAAGAATCCCGAATACCCATCTAGATAGCAAAAGTATTTATGCTTTGCTAGGCGTTCAAGAATTTGATCAATGAAGGGCAACGGGTAATGGTCCTTTCGGGTGGCTTTGTTGAGTTTCCTATAGTCAATGCACATTCGCCATCCCGTGACGGTGCGTGTAGATATGGGCTCACCTTTTTCATTTTTTATAACAGTCATCCTCCCTTTCTTGGGGACGACGTGAACGGGGCTAACCCATCTACTGTCAGAGATAGGATAAATAATACAGGCTTCTAGCAATTTTAGGATTTCCTTTTTTACCACCTCCTTCATATTCGGGTTTAACCGCCTTTGAGGCTCAATGGAGGTGGCATCGGTATCCTCCAAATGGATCCTATGCGTGCAAAGCCTAGGGCTTATCCCTTTTAGATCGGAGATAGTGTAGCCCATGACATCCTTGTGACTCCTAAGAACGTCTAGGAGTTTTTCAAGTTGATCTTGTGTGAGGTGGGAATTGAATATAACCGGGAAAGTTAATTTATTACCCAAAAAGGCATACCTTAGATTCGGTGGTAATTGTTTAAGCTCTACCTCGGGTGGCGCTGCTCCTTCCACTTCATCGGCTCGCATGAGTTCGACTTCTTCCTTGTTATCCGGGTTTAGCTCATGTTCAGGTGGTGCGCTTTCTTGTGACGAGTCAGACTCACTGCTCAGTGAGGATGAGGCATCGAAATAGGTGCTCTCCGATTCTGTGCTAGCATCGCCAAAGCCTTCACTCTGCCCCGGTTCATACCTGGAATCAAGAAACACATCAGACGATTCATAAAAGCAAGAGTGAGCGTCATAGAGTGTAACTCCCTGAATGTCGGTTTGCTCGAAGGGTTCTTCGGGAGTATAGTGTTCTTCGACACTTGCTCTATTGTCTTCGAAATACAATTTGTCGTCGACCACGTCAACTCTGACATTGCCTCCGATAGTCCCCTCAGGGGAGATTTGGTCCATCACAAAGCTAGCGAACAGTTGTTCGTCGGGGTCCTTGATATCGATAGCAAATGCTCCGGTAGTGTGGACCTCGTCGACAAGCTCCTTAAGGAGGCCTGCGAAGGAGTCATAGTCCTCCTGACTGAGTTCTATCGTTGACAATGCATCCTCCATTCTCCCTGTTAAGATCTTATGAAAAATACGGGGAGAATATGCAAATAGGGCTGCGAATGAGGTTAAAACAAGATATAGATGAAAGTAAAGGAAGAAAGTAAGAAGAAAATAACCGGGTGGTCGATGCCGAACACCGTCAAAATGCCATCCCCGGCAACGGTGCCAAAAACTTGATTGCTCCGGGACGTGACCCAAAAGAACGGTTGTAGTTTTACCGCAAGTGCACGGTGTAGCAGCGAGCGGGATATCGAACACAGGGAGGACGAATGACTGTGCTTGCTCCGATCAACCTGGCTATTTAAGAAGAGAAATTTGCCTTTGGCGATCCTGTCACAATCATCAGACAAATGTGCGAAATATCAAATCAAATAACGAACGTCTAGGGATTGGGGAATCCCCGCTACTCACCGTATTTCACAAATGTGATTCATCGGTATCAAAATTGCTAGAATGAGAATTCGGATGAACTAGTTGCAACTGAATGTAGAACCAAGCTCATGCTCTCGCGATGTTGCCGGTCTATAGCTATCCTAGGTTCGGGTCCAATGTCTTGCAAACCCTAGCCTAGGGAAGCTAGCATTAGGATCAACATCATCGTCCAATCGCGCACCGAGCCCAATCTCTTGCAAACTCGGTCCACGATCTAGATTAGGATAGTTCCTACCCGTCCAATCTCTTGCAAACGGGTATCGGCATGGAATTGCACCCGGAAATCCTAGTATCGGTCCAATCTCTTGCAAACCGATATTTCGAAGATCAGACTCCAACCCAATTCGGATTTCTAGGGCTTCCTATCAAATTGGGATCCAATCTCTTGCAAATCCCAATTGATAATAATACCTAGCCATCCATAGTAAATCGATCCCAATCTAATCTCTAATAACGATTCTAGCTCAATTTCTACCAATTCATCACAATTATGAAATAGGGCTTGTAGGGCTCATCCCCACGCCCCGAGACGTGGAGACTACTCACAAATCATAGCAAGATCACAAAAATAATTGTTGAAATAAGCAATAGAAGTCATCACAACAATGATATAAACAATAAAAATAGAATTTTTAAGGAAAAGAGATGCAAACCAATGTAGTTCTTCAATTAATCGAACAAAAATCCAATATTTGCTTCTTCTCCAATCACAATAATAAAGCTAAAAACCAATCTAAAAAGCTGCAAAAAATCTAAGAGAGAGCTCCCAAAACTAGGGTAAAAACAGGGTTTAAATACCCCCAAAAATCGTCCAAAAATCGTGACCAAAATACCCCTGCACAGCCTGTTTTCCGCAATTTTCGCTATAGGCAGCGCATAGCACTCGGCCGAGTGACAAAATTCGCTCGACCGAGTGAGAAACCCTGTAATTTTCCAGTAAGTTAGGGCCTTCAGGAGTCTCTACTTCGGGGGCGGCTCGGCCGAGTGAGTTGTCGTCACTTGGCCGATGGCTTCATGTTACTCGGGCGGACGGGATAATCCACTCGGCCAAGTGGGTCTTCTGAAGCTCAGGCAGCCGAAAAACAGAAACTTGGAGATTTTTGAAGGGCTTCGTTCGGGTGCCACTCGGGCGGACGTGGTATCGTCACTCGGCCGATGTGGTCTCCGTCGCTCGACCGAGTACACATGGAAATCGTGTATGAACGGGTCGGCCGAGCAGTGTCTCGCTGGTCGGCCGAGTGGCTCCTCCACTCGGCCGAGTGGGACACAAAAAATGCCCAATCTGATTGTTTTGGCCTCCTCGTCGCTCCTGCGACGTCCATTCTTCTTCTGCTCCTCTCCAACAGCAAAATACCCCTCGGGGAGGTCGTTGGTGACCCTCTGGAGTAAGCGCATCTCGAGATCACTCCAAATCACGCCAAATCACCTGAAATGCGACAAAAACAACAAATCGTGAAAAGCATTGCAATATCGTCGATATATCGTGAAAAACATGATTTGGGCGATCTAAATGGCATGCAAACATGCGGAAAAAGGGTGTAAAATAAGGAGTGATCAATTATCTATCTTTACTCAACCCTTCCCCCCTCCCACACACACACACACATATCATCTATATGATAAACATATATATATATATATATCTCGCCTATAACCGTAAACCATATAGTCTAAACTCTGCGTATATTTCAATTTAATCTAAAACCACATTTGCATTGCCCACTTAAGAACTTATATGGGGAGATAAACGAATTCATACTCAACGACTTATAATCTAAATCCAAATATCACTTATAACCCTAAAACTTGTTAGGAATGTTCTTTATCATACTTGTGTTACGAATCATAAACCTCATGACTAAGACGGACGCATACACATAATCACATAGCACATATAATAAAAGGAATTGTTATATGAAATTATTACATGCGCCGCTCTCATGCGCCTGATAACCTCCAACTCTGCTAGATTAAGGCCCACCCAGGACCGAAAAATGCACTCTCCTCCTTCAGATCTCTCATATCCTCTTGGACATGTGTCAAGGTCACATGAACCTGAGCCATGCCCTTCAACTTGGTGGACTGGGGAGGCTGTGTGACACTCTCATGCTGTGAAGAAGAATCGGCCAAGTCCTCATCATAGTCGTGCTTCTTCGCACCTCGCATCCGGTACCGGTTCTTCCTCCTCCCTCCCAGTGTCTCTGAATTGATCATATCCTCATCAACCCTAGTGAGAGGCCCCGTGGAACTCGAGCTTGCCTGGGACTGTGCCCTCACCACCTCGACAGCATTGTGGACGGCCTCCTGAATAGAAGAGAAAAAGAGTTTTGTACTCCATGCATTAAAACTGTATATTAATGTAAAGTTAATCTTTTACTAACCGCCAGAGCACGATTCTTTGCCAACTTCTCGGGATCATTGTACTTTGGGTGGGCCTTAGTAAGTGTATGCTCCACCAAAGACTCGATGCCCGGGCGGCCCTAAAAGCAATAAGAAAAAATTTAGACACTCTTTCAGAAAAAAATATTTGTTACAAAATTTAAGTACAACAATTTTACCTGACGTGCCAACTCGTACCCAATCTGGCTGAAGCTCTTCGAGTTGCCATGATGCTCATAGCCTCGAGGCGCACAGCGGTTAGCGTCGGCCATTTCTGAAAATTTCTATATATTTTTACAGTATGTCAGAAAAACCATATAAATAATATGTGGTTAAAATATGAACTATACCTGCCCAGCAGCAGACTCACACAGTAAACAATAGCCAAAGAACTGCACCGGGTCAGCATGGTTGTCCAGGCACCAATACCGCTCCCAGACCTCGGGGAACCGTTGCCAGTACTTCTTTTTCAATTCTGCCCGCCACTGGACAAGTCCGGACTTAACCTTCTCCATGAAGAGCCCCATGCATCAGGGTTGCGGTCCATGACGTAATGCCACTATGCTAGATAACAAACACATTATAACAGTAATTACCTATTAAGAACATTAAAATAAAAGGTAGCTAACTTATGTTGATCTCCCGCCAACAGGTGACCAAGGACTCGTGCCGCTGATCAGTCCACGTCAGGAAGAGGTTGAATAAGTTTGACCTTTTAGACTGGGCAGCAAGAAAATTATTAAATTTTACCTTCCACAGGCCAATGGGAGCTTGGTGGCTCCACTGTATAATATCCCGTTGTCCGTTTCCAAGTATCAAGGTCGAAACTTTCGTACCGCCTCGTGCATCCTTCGGTGGAGGGTTTGTGCCTGCGAAAAACCAAACATACTTAATGAATGTATAAGATTACAATAAATATGATTACATTATACATACCCAGTCGTCTAAAGCACTCATCTTTGGCCTCCCTCATCCTCGGAGCAGCTCTGTCTGCCAACTGTGCAAGCACAAGCTGCTGCGTGTTTACCACCTCTGGCTGCCTCCTCTTTACCTCTTCGTGCCTATAGGCTGTCGGTAAGGCGGCACGCTATATCTCCGGGTCATATGGAATGAACACCACTGGCTTAGGTTCGTCATGTGGAGGGACAGTCTGAGAAGTGGAGGCGACATGTGACCCGGCTGTGTCGGGAGTCTCAATATGTATATCCTCAAGCCCACCTGTATCCATAGGCAATAAGACAATTGCAAATTCAATTAGTTTAACAAATTGGACTGAACATTTAAAATAAAAATATGTGTACATGTACGTGGCGGCGGTGGGGTAAGTAAGGAAGAGGGTATATGTCCTGCAGTGCCTGAAAATATATAAAGAATGTTATGCAATTATTTATAAAAAACATAAAAGGTCCACATTTAGACAGCTAATAAAACTACAATAAGTGTACATGTCCCAAATGGCGGGGGTATGTGCCACCAGCGAGCCATGTCCTGCACCACCTGAAAATGTATGAAGTATTTACCAATTTTTTTACAAAAATTTAAATTATGCACGTTATAAAGCAGTACTACAACATATGCGTACATGACCCAGAGGGGGGGTGGTATGTGCCGAATGGGAGCCATGACCTGCACTGCTTGAAAATGTATGAAGCATTTTACCATTTAGTTTCCCAACAAATTAAATTGTGCACGTTATACAGCCGTACTTAAACCACAAAATATGCGTACCTGACCCAGATGACCGAGGGGTTTGGGATGTCCCTATACCAGGTGTAAATAGCGTGTTCCAAACTCTCTTCATCTGCACTTCATAATATTTATTAATAAAAAAATTGATGCTTACGTGCTGTAAATATTTGCGTAATTTATATGAAATAAGAGAATAATGGCTATCGTACGCCATAAGAGAGCCTCTCTTATACGCCCTCTCACATAAAGCATCCAAGTACAAGCCCACATAGGCTTATACTTGGTTGTACTTGGGTGCTTTATGTGAGAGGGCGTATGAGAGATGCTCTCCTATGGCGTACGATAACCATTATTCTCATGAAATAAATGTGATATAAAACATGGAGTAATTCACATTCTTTATTGATTCCAAGAAAATCATTGTAATGAACATCTTTATACATTTACATATTTTTTAGCTTATTACTGAAAAAAGTTCAACAATTTGATGTTGATGTTGACGCCCTTTGTGACCTAATCCGAACGGTAGATGAAATGACTTTGTTTATTGTGTTTCTTCGTCTTGTGCACTCCACTGCTACAATACCTGTGCCTATGATTGCCAAATCGGGTATATCAACACGTAACTGTGTGATGTCATCAGTCGCTTCATTATTTGCCTCGATTGAAAAATCAACCTCGACATCATCTTCGTCATCTTCACTTCCCTCTTCATCATCCGTTTCATCCTGTGCAATGCTCTAGGCAGATTTCTAAGAACCACCCAATCATCGTCTACCATTATATCTTTAACATAAAAACATTGTTTTGCTTGCGAGAAAAACATGAACTTCTCATCCAGATAGATTTCCTTCTTCAGATTAACGACCGTGAAGCCCCTTCTTCTTTCCTTGCTCACACCACCATACCTTAAACATAACATGTCTCACTTCCTTCTTAAAACCATAAAATAACTCAACCACGTCTACAACCTGGCCATAATAGAATATTTGACCTTCTTTTGGTTGTTGATCTCTGGATCTTTCATATGACAACTGCGTAAAGGATGAGAAGATTCTACTATTTTGGTTGCATCGGTCCTTCTCGACTTCAACGGTATTAAATCTAAAACCATTGATAGAATAACCTCCATATCGATGAACTGTGCCATAAGGACCTCAGGCATATTTTTGGATATCCTCGGATAGCCGTGCATCGCGAACACATTGCTCTACCACCTTTAAGATAAATAAGAATCACAATCATATATGTAAGTTATCGAAATTGATTTTGTGACAGGTGTGTAACTATCGTGAGAAATCGATGCGCGTACCGTCAGTTTCATCCATGACGTAAATTCTTTAGCGTGTGCATCCGCAACCTTTTGGTTAAGAGTTTTGCGCGCAATTTGGCTTGGAGTATTTCTATATGACGACTGAGGGACAAGTAAAGAAAACTATTAAAACTTGGGAATTACACCAGTTACAAAAGCGAATAACTCAGCTTTATTACCTTCGATAGGAGTCAAATATGCGTAGATTATTTAGAACATATGAATGTGCTTGTTCAAGCTCAATTTTAGTAATGCGTATGTCCTCTCCATAATCATTATAGAATACTCCATCAGTAACTCTTGCCGGACGATTTACCCTTGTGTCTACACCCTGCAAATAACGAGATATGAACATCAAGGCCTCGTTTGACGTATAACTCTTGGAAATTGACCCTTATGGCCGTGCACGATTGTGCACAAGTTGCTTCATGAACCCTACATGCCTGCGGTTCAAAAATCATAAAAAAGTTCAAATTCACGTTTAATTTTGTTCCTAGCAAAATAGAATAATATATGGCACGACGTTCACCTTTCAACGGGGTACATCCACCGATATTGTACCGGCCCTGCAACGCTGGCCTCCTGTGCCAGATGCACAGTAAGATGAACCATGATTGTAAAGAATGAAGGGGGGAAAGTTTTTTCCATATTACACAGTGCAAGTATAACCCGCGCTTCTAAATCTTCAAACTCACCAACTTTTATCACCTTCGAGCACACCTGCCTGAAGAACCCACAGAACTGTATCAGGACTTTTACAAGCTTCTTATCGACATGACGTAATGCAACCGGAAGCAACTGATGTAGCAAGATATGATAATCATGTGTCTTCAATCTAAATATCTTAATCTGGTCTATGTGCACACATCTTGATATATTCGAAGCATATCCATCCGGTGTCTTCAATGACTTGAGAAACACACACAGATTATGAACTTCATCTCTTGACAGGGTGACCCGAGAAGCTGGCAGGTCATACTTGTAATTTTCCTTTTGTACAGCCTGCAATTCAGGATGTATATTCAATTCTTTTAAGTCAAGCGAGCCTTTACTCCGTCTTTTGACTTGTTGGTGTCTTGCATCAATGTATACAACAGATTTTCACATATGTTCTTTTCGATGTGCATGACTTCCAGGTTGTGACATATTTCCAATATGGCAATTGGAAGAAAATACTAAACTTTGACCAACCACTTGGTAGTATTCAAACATCTGTTGTGTTAGAATCTGTGCGCGACACTCGAGGCGTTCTTCTTTTAGTTTTGCCCTTTCCCTTGACCTTGCTCTTTCCTTTTCCCTTTGCAATCCACCTTCTAACACCAAGAGGTTGCTCTTTGCTATATCTATTTTTTCCAAAATTCACTCTCTGTAAAGGGTGAAGTGCTTCAAATATGTCCTCTCTGGTTATTTACTCTGGGGCTTTTTGACGTTCGGTTTTGCCGTCGAACATCATTCACTGTCTCCTATAAGTATGACCCGCATGCAACCATTGATCGACTCATATTTTATTCCTTTTTCTGCATATTTGCATGCCATTTTGATTGCTCATATCGCGCTTTTCATGATTATTCGACGATATTTCGTTATTTTTCACATTTCTTGTTTTCGTCTGATTTCAAGAAATATGGAGCAATCGGGAGCAAAAATGAGCCTAAAGGACGTACACGCATGCTGGAGCATTACCCATGACCATATCAGGGAGCTAATGACGCTGGAGGATGAGTGGAAGAAGAAGGAGATCAGAAGGATCGATAAGGAGGCGAGGAAGAGAAGATTAGAGTTCAGAAATAGGCCACTTGGCCAAGTAACGTAACCCACTCGCCCGAGTGAAGAAGCGTACTCGGTCAAGTAATACTGATACGTAGACATCTGCCAGCCTGAGTACCACAATGTACTCGGCCGAGTGGTGGATTCCACTCGGCCGAGTAAGAACTCCACTCGCCTGAGTAGAGGCCAAGATTTTGAAGAGAGCCAAGCCGACTTATCAGTTTTTCTAGACGATCTGCAGACTGTCATACTCCACCGAGTAGAATTTTCACTCGGCCGAGTAAGATTCCTACTCGGCCGAGTGGCTTGACTGCCCAGATTTTCAGACAGCCTCTCACTCTTTTGAGATTTGCTATCATTCCACAAGACAAAGTATGTTTCTCATATTTTTTATGGATAGTAGACTTCATGAAGGTTCCAACACCACTAAGAACGTGCCAATCAGAGGTTGGATGAAATCTGGGAAATTTCTGCAAGTTAACGCTGCAGTGCTGAAATCGCTACTCGGCCAGAGCTGTGTTCTACTCGGTCGAGCAGGCGTGGGACCAGAACTTAAGTTAAAGATAGAGCTGACTTTGGGCACGAATTTCAGAGGGTTTCTTGGGTTATTTGCTAAGGTTTTGAGGGGACTATATAAAGGGATTGTAGCCATCATTAGAGGGGAGTTCCTATTATTTTCTTGGAGACTTTTTTTAGAGGTTAGCACATTCCCTAGGCCCCATCTTGGATCTAAAAGCTTCTATTTGGATTGGAATTCTTCATGAAAGCTAAGTATCTTTGTTATTGTTATTTGAATCAATGATTTGATATCTTTTCACATGCAAGCAATGTTTCCTATTTATTTCTATATCATTATTGCTATGCTTGGTTGATCTTTGTTTTACGGAAAGGGATGAACCCTATGGATCTAGGGTTTGATATGTGAAATCTATTGAAACCTCATGTTTCTAAACTTGTTAAAGGGTTAGGTTTTGATTAATTTACTACGGATAGATAGGGATTTCTCTTGGATCTTGAGAGCTCGACAGAGGATCTTGATCCAAGGAAAGCCATAGATATTCGATTTAGGATTACAATCAAAATTCCCTAGACTTGGTCTATGACAACGACCAAAGCTAGCATTTTTATTGTTCTACTATACTCATATTCGTTGCATAACGGTGAACAAGTACGAACTATCACGATCTAGATCAGAACTCAAGTTGCGCGACAGCGAGCATGAGTTGGGATTAGACATAATTGCCGATCTTAATGTTAGTGATCTGGACTAGGCTTGCACGACAGCGAGGTTCTAGTTTAGATTGCTATAGACCTACAATACCGCGACAGCGTGCGTCAGTTCTCCAATTAGTTGCGGCAAGTTCACCTTAACTCAAGTTTAATTGCATGGTAATTCATAATTCACATTGATGACTTGAAAATCCGTTGTGAGGATTCACTAGCGCTAGACATTCTTACTAATTAAATTTACAACTGACATCTTTATCATCAATATTGACACCCATCACCATTGTCATTACATCACACCATAACCATATCCACCAATAAACCTTCATAGTCGAGCCAACCTAAGATAGATTGGAGCCAACACCACCTCCCTGTGGATACAATACCCGCTCGCCACTAGATCGTGTGCTTGCAGTAAAACTACATTGTTTTATGAGTACATCCCGACACGATCAAGTTTTTGGCGCCGTTGTCGGGGAGATGTTTCCTGTTGGGTGCCAATTTGTCACAATTAGGTTGATTAGACCACGAAAAAACATTTGAAAAAAATCAACAAAAAGAAATTCTCACCCCTGCCACCATTATTATCATTTCTATATTCTTTTGTGCCACTGATATTTTTCTTCAGATATTTATCTTTGTTGATCAGGTGTTATGTGTGATATTATGTGGACCAGAGATTTTGATCAGAGTGCTCAGACGGGAGAATACTTTCTTGATGGGATTCTAGCACACCAGGTTGAAATGCAAGCCATGATTGAAAAGAGCAACCTTCAACTGGAATTGGTGAAAATGGACCTTAAAATGAATGCGCTCATGCTTAAGGTTGCAGGAATTTCCAAAGATATCAATTCTGCTTCTTCATCTTATGGGCATGAAGCATTGCCAGTCATATTACCAGAAACAGAATATGCCGTCGTCGATACCCCATCCTACGATCCAGCTATTGCATATGAAGAGTGGATGGACGAAAAGGCAGTGGAGGAAGCAGAAATTGAGTCATATGCACCGCCAGAGGAGGGCGCATTTCATAGATTATTGGAGTGCATCTTGGAGTCAGTGAAGTTCATCGGTTCAGAGAGCATTTCAGTAGGGGATGCATTCGAGGTACGATTTGCAAATTTTGTTATGAATCATGTTTCGAATGCATGAACAATTGGGGAGGACATCTATGTCAGTATTGAGGGAGATAGACTATATTTTTGGATTACTTGCGAGCCTTCTCCCCCACATGATATATCCCCACGAGTTGACACACATGAGTAGCCATCACCACCACTCCAAAGAGAGCCTACATTGATATATGATAAGGGGAAGCACCTAAAGCACCCCATTGAGCCAGAGCACATTGATGAGGAGGCCTCCCATGCGGAGCCAGAGCATACCAATGAGGAGACAACACTTTGGGATGCGGATATCTTCATTCAGATAGATCCAGAGTCTTGCCCACCTGCAGTTGAGCTTCTGTATCCACCTCTACCTTCCACTGAGCCTGAACATCCACCCGAGGAGCATTTAAAGCGCCTATTGCTCCCACTCAGGGAGATATTTTTACCCATTTCATTTCAGAATCATGTATTTCATTTTATTTATTTTGATTTAAATGTTTTTGTCACGTCGTACCTTTTGCAGTACACGTACGTTTATAGACCGGAGGTATGCTTGGACGTGTCATATCTAAACGAACCTATCGAGGAGGTTCACACCTATGATCCAGAGTTACCTGAGCAGTTGAGAGAGGACACCACGGAGATAACTATCACATCACAAGAGGATATTGAATTATTTCCAGGGAAGTATCGTCTACCACTATTTATTTTATATATTTCTATAGACGATCCACTTTTGAATACTTTTATTATGAGGGTGAAATTTTTGCAGCGAACTGATGCATCCTATTCACTGTAGGGTACAGGTGGAGTCCTTGTGGGAATGCTGGAGGATGCATTGCTGGAGTTTGTTGGTGTTCATGGACACACGCGCCTGACGGAGCCACAGAAAGAGCAGTTGGAGCAGTTGCCTGCACCGGCAAAGATACTGGATCCGCCTTTTACTATATATGACATCAATCCAGTAGTGCAGTATTTCATGCTTTCAATAAACACGAATCATCTCGGCAGGGAGAGGACCGTATAGATTTGCTTGATTAGTTTGTTCAGAATAAATATTACCTCATATGACGGCAACAATAATCTTTTACACCCAAACCCGTTATAGGATATTGATTGCCATCTTCCTCACATTTATATATGTGCCAACTTTTTGCTCACCACCCATCAAGCACTTCCTTCGTGATAAACTTACTTTTCTATTCATTTGACTTGATCACGCTTTGCAAAGTCGTGATTTTATTGATCGAGTCATTTGAATAGGATTGTTATGTTTAGCTTGGGGGAAGGCACTCTCATGCATCATTGTATGTGCATGTAGTTGCATTAGGAGTTCATGTCATTCATTTCATCATTTTTCATTCCCCCTCCCATATTTATCGTTGTTCCTCATAATTACCTTTTATGATCACATTTAGGACAAGTGAAGTTTAAGCTTGGGGGAGTGCATTTCCATGCCATTAGATGCAGTAGTTGCATTTTTTACTTTATTTTAGGATTTTTAGAAATTTTCAAATTTTTGCTTTTAGGATTTTTAGAATTTTTCAAATTTTTTCATCATCATTAATTTTTCCATCTTAATTTCCTTTTATGTGTGTTCATGCATCATATTGTGTGCTTGTTCGACAGATTCCCACGCGTTACGCACCCGTTCGTTTTTCTTTTCTTTCCTCTCTTTTATTTTTATTTCTTTATTTTCTTTTCCTCCTTTTGCTAGATATGTTCCTAATGATGATATCTCTTATTTCTTTAGTAGCCATCACGATGCTTACTACTCTTGCCATACTATTTGGAGTATTTCAGTATCCTATTATCCATGTGCTTGCTTATATATTCTCTTGATGATTCCTCTATATGAATGCATGTTATTAATTGAAGCTGAATGTATGGGTTAGTGTTTAATATGCTTTTATTGGAAGTGCACCAAGATTCACACATCAATTGTATATCAGAAGCATCTGCCTTATTGTCTTATTCACATTCTGTTGCATGCCTGATATGATTGTACTCTTTACTGCTTGACTTCACTATTTATTGAAATGATTGAGAATATCCATGCTTACATATAAGTTTAGTTGATGTATTATCTTATTGAACCATTTGTGCACATCTTAGAGTGAACTGAGCGTTACACCATTTTCTTCTCCACACATATTTTTATTCTCTACATGTCCCTTAAGTCCACCTCCTAAAGCTACTTATATCGCATCTATTTCCCAACATCCCTACAAAAGAAAAAGTTAGCTCCAAAAAGTACAAAAAGCCAAAAGGAAGCCAAAAACCAAAAATACAAATCATATAGCTCCTACAAAAATCCAAAAAGAAAAATGAGAAACAAAAAGGTCAAAAAGAAAAAGAAAAATATTTCTCTATCTCATTATTGGAGCCTCAAAATACTTGGGAAAACCAAGGCAATAATTACATTTTCCACTATCATATTTCTTTAGATACGATGCCGCAAGCTAAGCTTGGGGGGGGGTGAATTCACTTGACCATATGAGTGAGTGCGACATTAGAGTGGAGAGATGCACGAATGGGGATGTTTGGTAATGCTGAAACTTAGCAAAATACTTTAGTTTTGGAGATTTCTTATGATTCGATATAAATATGTGAATGCCATGAATATTTATTCCATTCTCCATTGCATGCTTGGTGTGATTCTGATATGCTTCTGTTATAACTCTTGATTGAAAAGTGTGTCGCCAATGATTTGTATATTAAATTCTATGAAATGCAAGATGTGGATATGAATTGATTGTATGAATTTAGAGAGTCCCTTTTGTTATTCTTAAAAGCTTGCAAGTAACATGTTTAAGTAAGATATATGAAATCTTTATACATGCGATTCATGTTTTTCAAGTTATCGTGATGTGTAGCTTATGGCTTGAGATCTGAGAGAATAATCTAGCATCTTCACCACTTCATCTTCTTTTTCGTTCATCCCTTTTTCTTTATTTTTATTCTCCGAGTTTGCCTTTCCACTCATATTCCTCGAGGACAAGTACGAGGTAAGCTTGAGGGATTTTGATCGGCTCATATTTTGCATCATTTTCTGCATATTTGCATGCCATTTCGATTTCTCATATCGCGCTTTTCATGATTATTCGACGATATTTTGTTACTTTTCATTATTTCTTGTTTTCATCTGATTTCAGAAAATATGGAGCAATCTGGAGAAAAAATGAGCCTAAAAGACTGGCACGCGTGCCGGAGCATTGCCCATGATATCAGGGAGCTAACGTCACTGGGGGATGAGTGGAAGAAGAAGGAGATCGGAAGGATCGACAAGGAGACGAGGAAGAGAAGATCAGAGTTCAGAAACATGCCACTCGACTGAGTAACGCAACCCACTCACCCGAGTGAAGACGCGTACACAGCCGAGTAATACTGATACGCCGACATCTGCCAACCTGAGTACCATAATGTACTCGGCTGAGTAAGAACTCCACTCGCCCGAGTGGAGGCCAAGATTTTGAAGAGAGCCAAGCCAACTTCTCTGTTTTTCTAGACGATCTGCATTCTGTCATACTCGGCCGAGTAAAATTTTCACTTGGCCGAGTAAGATTCCTACTCTGCCGAGTGGCTTGAGCGCCCATATTTTCAGATAGCCTCTCACTCTTTTGATATCTGCTATCATTCTAGTGGGATAATTATTTTTCTCATATTTTTTATAGATATTAGACTTCATGACGGTTCCAACGCCGCCAAGAACAAGCCAATCGGAGGTCGGATGAAATCTGGAGAATTTCTGCAAGTTGACGCTGCAGTGCTGAAATCACTACTCGGCCAGAGTTGTGTTCTACTCGGTCGAGCAGGTGTTTGCCCACAACTTAAGTAGCGACCAGAGCTGACTTTGGGTACGAATTTCAGAGGGTTTCTTGGGTTATTTACTAGGGTTTTGAGGGGACTATATATACGGATTATAGCCGTCATTAGAGGGGAGTTCCTATTATTTTCTTGGAGACTTTTTTAGAGGTTAGGCCATGCCATAGGCCCCCTCTTTGATCTAAAAGATTGTATTTGGATTGGAATTCTTCATGAAAGCTAAGTATCTTTGTTATTGTTATTTGAATCATTGATTTGATATCTTTTCACCTGCAAGCAATGTTTCCTATTGATTTCTATATCATTATTGCTATGCTTGGTTGATCTTTGTTCTACGGAAAGGGATGAACCCTATGGCTCTAGGGTTTGATATGTGAAATCTATTGAAAACACATGTTGCTAAACTTGTTAAAGAGTTAGATTATGATTAATTTACTATGGTTAGATATGGATTTCTCTTGGATCTTGAGAGCTCAACAGAGGATCTTGATCCATGGAAAGCACTAGATATTCGATTTAGGATTACAATCGAAATTCCCTAGACTTGGTGCACGACAGTGACCAAAGCTAGCATTTATATTGTTTTCCTATACTCATATTTGTTGCAAGACGGTGAACGAGTACGAACTATCATGATCTAGATCCGAACTCAAGTTGCGTGACAACGAGCTTGAGTTGGGATTGGACATAATTGCCGATCTTAACGCTAGTGGTCTGGAGTAGGCTTGCGCGACAGCGATGCTCTAGTTTAGATTTCTATAGACCTACAATAGCACGACAGTGTGCGTCGGTTCTCCAATTAGTTGCGGTAAGTTCACCTTAACTCAAGTTTAATTGCTTGGTAATTCATAACTCACATTGAAGACTTGAAAATCTATTGTGGGGATTTCCTAGCCCTAGACATTCTTACTAATTGAATTTACAACCGACATCTTTATCATCAATACTGACACCCATCACCATAGTCATTACATCACACCATAACCATCTCCACCAATAAACTTTCGTAGTCGAACCAACCTAAGATAGATTGGAGCCAACACCACCTCCCTGTGGATACGATACCCGCTCGCCACTAGATCGTGCGCTTGTAGTAAAACTACATTATTTTGTTAGTACATCCCGACACAATCAAGTTTTTGGCACCGTTGTCGGGGAGGTGTTTCCTGTTGCGTGCCAATTTGTCACAATTAGGTTGATTAGACAACGAAAAACACATTTGAAAAAAAATCATCAAAAAGAAATTATCATCACTGCCACCATTATTATCATTTCAAAATTCTTTTGTGACACTGATATTTTTCTTTAGGTATTTATCTTTGTTGATCAGGTGTTATGGGTGATATTATGTGGACCACAGATTTTGATCAGAGTGCTCAGACGGGAGAATACTTTCTTGATGGGATTCTTGCACACCAGGTTGAAATGCAAGCCACGATTGAAAAGAGCAACCTTCAATTGGAATGGGTGAAAATGGACCTTAAAATGAATGCGCTTATGCTTAAGGTTGCAGGGATTTCCAAAGATATCAATTCTGCTTCTTCATCTTATGGGCATGAAGCATTGCCAGTCATATTACCAGAACCAGAATATGCCGTCATCGATACCCCATCCTACGTTACAGCTATTGCATATGAAGAGTGGATGGACGAAGAGGTAGTGGAGGAAGCAGAAATTGAGTCATATGAACCACCAGAGGAGGGCGCATTTCATAGATAATTGGAGTGCATCTTGGAGTCAGTAAAGTTCATCGGTTCAGAGAGCATTTCAGTAGGTGATGCATTCGAGGTATGATTTGCAAATTTTGTTATGAACCATGTTTCGGACACAGGTACAATTGGGGAGGACATCTATGCCAGTATTGAGGGAGATAGACTATATTTTTGGATTACTTGCGAGCCTTCTCCCCCACATGATACATCCCCACGAGTTGACACACATGAGTAGCCATCACCACCACTCCAAAGAGAGCCTATGTTGATAGATGATAAGGGGAAGCACCTAAAGCTCCCTGTTGAGCCAGAGCATATTGATGAGGAGGCCTCACATGCGGAACCAGGGCATACCAATGAGGAGACAACACTTTGGGACGAGGATATCTTCATTCAGATAGATCCAGAGTCTTGCCCACCTGCAGTTGAGCTTCTGTAGCCACCTTTACCTTCCACTGAGACTGAGCATCCACCTGAGAGCATTCAAAGAGACTATTGCTCCCACTCAGGGAGATATTTTTACCCATTCCATTTTTGAATCATGTATTCCATTTTATATTTATTTTGATTCAGATGTTTTTGACACGTCGTATCTTTTGCAATACACGTATGATTATAGACCAGAGGTATGCTTGGACGTGTCATATCTAAACGAACCTATCGAGGAGTCCACACTTATGATTCAGAGTTACCTGAGCAGCTGAGAGAGGACACCATGGAGATAACTATCACATCACAAGAAGATATTGAATTATTTCCAGGGAAGTATCGTCCACCGCTATTTATTTCATATATTTCTATAGACGATCCTCTTTGGAATACTTTTATTATGAGGGTGAAATTTTTGCAGCGAACTGATGTATCCTATTCACTATAGGGTACAAGTAGAGTCCTTGTGGGAATGCTGAGGATGCACTGCTGGAGTTTGTTGGTGTTCATGGACACACGCGCCTGACGGAGCCACGGAATGAGCAGTTGGAGCAGTTGCCTGCACCGGTAAAGATACTGGATCCGTCTTTTGCTATATGTGTCATCAATCCAGTAGTGTAGTATTTCATGCTTTCAATAAACACGAATCCTCTCGGCAGGGAGAGGACCGTATAGATTTGCTTGATTAGTTTGTTCAGAATAAATATTACCTCATATGACGTCAACAATAATCTTTTACACCCAAACCCATTATATGCTATTGATTGCCATCTTCTTCACATTTATATATGTGCCAACTTTTTGCTCGCCACCCATCAAGCACTTCTTTCGTGATAAACTTACTTTTCTATTCATTTGAATTGATCACGCTTTGGAAAGTCGTGATTTTATTGAGCGAGTCATTTGAATAGGATTGTTTGGTTTAGCTTGGGGGAAGGCACTTTCATGCATCATTGTAGGTGCATGTAGTTGCATTAGGATTTCATGTCATTCATTTCATCATTTTTTCATTCCCCCCATATTTATCGTTGTTCCTCATAATTACCTTTTATGATCGCATTGAGGACACGTGAAGTTTAAGCTTGGGGGAGTGCATTTTCATGCCATTTAGATGCATTAGTTGCACTTTTACTTTATTTTAGGATTTTTAGAAATTTTCAAATTTTTGCTTTTAGGATTTTTAGAATTTTTCAAATTGTTTCATCATCTTTTCAATTTTTCCATCTTATTTTCCTTTTATGTGTGTTCATGCATCATATTGTGTGCTTGTTTTTCGTTTCTTTCCTCTCTTTTATTTTTATTTCTTTATTTTCTTTTCCTCCTTTTGCTAGATATGTTCCTAATGATGATATCTCTTATTTCTTTAGTAGCCATCACGATGCTTACTACTCTTGCCATACTATTTGGAGTATTTCAGTATCCTGCTATCCATGTGCTTGCTTATATATTCTCTTGATGATTCTTCTATATGAATGCATGTTATTAATTGAAGCTGAATGTATGGATTAGTGTTTAGTATGCTTTTATTGGAAGTGCACCAAGATTCACACATCAATTGTATATCAGAAGCATCTGCCTTATTGTCTTATTCACATTCTGTTGCATGCCTGATATGATTGTACTCTTTACTGCTTGACTTCACTATTTATTGAAATGATTGAGGATATCCATGCTTACATATAATTTTAGTTGATGTATTATCTTATTGAACCATTTGTGCACATCTTAGAGTGAACTGAGCGTTACACCATTTCCTTCTCCACATATATCTTTTTATTCTCTACATGTCCCTTGAGTCCACCTCCTAAAGCTACTTATATCGCATCTATTTCTCAACATCCCTACAAAATAAAAAGTTAGCTCCAAAGGTACAAAAAGCCAAAAAGAAGCCAAAAACCAAAAATAGAAATCATGTAGCTCATTCAAAAATCCAAAAAGAAAAATGAGAAACAAAAAGGCCAAAAAGAAAAAGAAAACTATTTCTCTATCTCATTATTGGAGCCTCAAAATACTTTGGAAAACCAATGCAATAATCACATTTTTCACTATCATATTTCTTTAGATGCGATACCTCAAGTAAGCTTGGGGGGAGAATTCACTTGACCATATAAGTGAGTGCGACATTAGAGTGGAGAGGTGCACGAATGGGGAAGTTTGGTAATGCTGAAACATAGCAAAATACTTTAGTTATGGAGATTTCTTATGATTCGATATAAATATGTGAATGCCATGATTTATTCCATTCTCCATTGCATACTTGTTGTGATTCTGATATGCTTCTGTTATAACTCTTGATTGAAAAGTGTGTCGCCAATGATTTGTATATTAAATTCTATGAAATGCGAGATGTGGATATGAATTGATTGTATGAATTTAGAGAGTCCCTTTTGTTATTCTTAAAAGCTTGCAAGTAACATGTTTAAGGAAGATATATGAAATCTTTATAAAATGTGATTCATGTTTTTCAAGTTATCATGCTGTGTAGCTTATGGCTTGAGATCTGAGAGAATAATCTAGCATCATCACCTCTTCATCTTCTTTTTCGTTCATCCCTTTTTCTTTATTTTTATTCGCCAAGTTTGCCTTTCTACTCATATTCCTCGAGGACAAGTACGTGGAAAGCTTGAGGGATTTTGATCGGCTCATATTTTACTTCTTTTTCTGCATATTTGCATGCCATTTCGATTGCTCATATCGTGCGTTTCATGATTATTCGACGATATTTCGTTACTTTTCATTATTTCTTGTTTTCATCTGATTTCAAAAAATATGGAGCAATCTGGAGCAAAAATGAGCCTAAAAGACTTGCACTCGTGCCAAAGCATTGCCCATGATATCGGGGAGCTAACGGCACTGGAGGATGAGTGGAAGAAGAAGGAGATCGGAAGGATCGACAAGGAGGCGAGGAAGAGAAGATCAGAGTTCAAAAACATGCCACTCGGCCGATTAAAGCAACCTACTCGCCTGAGTGAAGAAGCATACTCGGCCGAGTAATACTGATACGCCGACATTTGCCAGCCTGAGTACCACAATGTACTCGGTCGAGTAAGAACTCCACTCGCCCGAGTGGAGGCCAAGATTTTGAAGAGAGCCAAGCCAACTTCTCTGTTTTTCTGGACGATCTACAGACTGTCATACTCGGCCGAGTAGAATTTTCACTCGGCCGAGTAAGATTCCTACTCTGCCGAGTGGCTTGAGCGCCCATATTTTCAGACAGCCTCTTACTCTTTTGAGATCTGCTATCATTTCAGTGGGATAATAAATTTTCTCATATTTTTTATGGATAGTAGACTTCATGATGGTTCCAGCGCCGCCAAGAACGCGACAATCGGAGGTCAGATGAAATCTGGAGAATTTCTGCAAGTTGAATCTGCAGTGCTGAAATCGCTACTCGGCCAGAGTTGTGTTCTACTCGGTCGAGCAGGCGTGGGCCCAGAACTTAAGTTGCGGCCAACGTTGACTTTGGGAACGAATTTTAGAGGGTTTCTTGGGTTATTTGCTAGGGTTTTGAGGGACTATATATACGGATTGTAACCGTCATTAGAGGGGAGTTTCTATTATTTTCTTGGAGACTTTTTTAGAGGTTAGGCCATGCCCTAGGCCCCCTCTTTGATCTAAAAGCTTGTATTTGGATTGGAATTCTTTATGAAAGCTAAGTATCTTTGTTGTTGTTATTTGAATCATTGATTTGATATCTTTTAACATGCAAGCAATGTTTCCTATTGATTTCTATATCATTATTGCTATGCTTGGTTGATCTTTGTTCTACGGAAAGGGATGAACCCTATGGATCTAGGGTTTGATATGTGAAATCTATTGAAAACACATGTTGCTAAACTTGTTAAAGGGTTATATTGTGATTAATTTACTACGGATAAATATGGATTTCTCTTGGATCTTGAGAGCTCGACAGAGGATTTTGATCCATGGAAAGCACTAGATATTCGATTTAGGATTACAATCAAAATTTCCTAGACTTGGTGCGAGACATCGACCAAAGCTAGCATTTATATTGTTTTCATATACTCATATTTATTGCACGACGGTGAACGAGTACGAACTATCATGATATAGATCCGAACTCAAGTTGCGCGACAGCGAGCTTGAGTTGGGATTGGACATAATTGTCGATCTTAGTGCTAGTGGTCTGGACTAGGCTTGCGCGACAACGAGGCTCTATTTTAGATTGCTATAGACCTACAATAGCACGACAGCATGCGTCAGTTCTTTAATTAGGTGCGCCAAGTTCACCTTAACTCGAGTTTAATTGCATGGTAATTCATAACTCACATTGATGACTTGAAAATCCGTTGTGGGGATTTCCTAGCTCTAGACATTCTTACTAATTGAATTTACAACCGACATCTTTATCATCAACACCGACACCCATCACCATTGTCATTACATCACACCATAACCATCTCCACCAATAAACCTTCGTAGTCGAGCCAATCTAAGATAGATTGGAGCCAACACCACCTCCATGTGGATACGATACCCACTTGCCACTAGACCGTGCACTTGCGATAAAAATACATTGTTTTGGGAGTACATCCCGATGCGATCAACCATCTTCTGTTTTGCTAAAAGAAAAACTTACGACTATATTTCAGGAATGTGCCCTTATAACTTATCGTGCAAACTGGGCAAGCCGTCCTACCTTTCGTCGACCAACCAGATAGATTTGCATATGCCGAGAAGTCGTTTATCGTACATAAAACAATAGCATGCATGCAGAAACTTTACTTTGTCACGGCGTCGAAAGTGCCTACACCTTGTTACCATAAAAGCTTCAGATCATCAAATAAGGGCTGCATGAAAACATCAATATCATTTCCAGGCGAGTATTTCCCAGGAATCAATAGTGACAGTATCAAGTATGGTTGCTTCATGCACATATGAGGCGGGAGGTTATACTGGGTCAGTAACATGGACCAAGTCTAAGATTCCTCGTCTCCCTTGCAAAGTCAGGATAAATACGGTCGATATGCTTCCATGCTTCCCCATCGGCAGGATGCCTCAATTTTCCGTCCTCTATGTGGTCGGTGGCGTACCATCACATTTTTCCTGCTAATACAGCAGGCATGAAAAACCTCTGCATCCTGAGTATAATTGCGAAATATCAGAGAACCTTTGCCGGAAGTATCTTCGGTTTCAAGTCATGTTTAGATTCGATATTTCTATAAACGACTTGTCAGAAACCTCCGGCATTTGTAATTGACGATGAAATTTATATGTAACTATGTATCAACCATTTATATATTTCTAAATTAACTATTTTGACAAACTTTAAATGATAGTCGACTCTTTCATAAAAGTACGCGGCTATCATTGTGATACCAAGAATGTATGTTTTAACATGGCTAGGTTCTCATTAATCTAAAATTAAAATAAATTCTATTTTTCCTTGATATTGACAACATAACTAAAATAAATTTTATACCAAGAGTGTATGTTTTAACATGCATGACTAAGTTCTCATTAATCTAAAATTAAAATAAATTCTATTTTTCCTTGATATCGACAATATAATCTAAAATAAAAAAAATTCTATTATTCCTAAACCCTAAACTGCCCCCCGCCCCAATCCGACACCTAACCCTTTACCCTAACATCAACTCCCTAACTATAACCCTAACCCTAACCCGAACCACAACCCTAAACCTTCCCCCAACCCCATTCCGACACCTAACCCTTTTTACCCTAACCTCAACCCTACACTCAACCCTAATCCTAGCCCTGACTCCAACCCTAACACTAACCGAACCCAAACCCAAAACCATATTTTTAAACCCTACCCTACCCCCAACACCTAAACCAAACCCCCTACCTTAAACACTCACCCTAAACCCCTTCACATACCCTAACCCTAGCCCCAACCCCTTCCCTATAATCAACCCCAACCCAAACCCAAACCCAAACCCAAACCCAAACCCAAGCCCTAGCCCTAGCCCTAGCCCTAGCCCTAGCCCTAACCCACACCCACACCCACACCCACACCCACACCCACACCCTAACCCTAACCCTAACCCTAACCCTAACCGTATCCTAAACCATAACCCTAACAATTTACACGTTTCTCGAGTTTCTCGAGCGGGGGGTCGTCGGTGAGGGATGAGTCGGAGGGGGGTCGGGGTCTGGGATTGGGGGAGTAGGAGAGAGGGATCGGAGTGGGCATCGGCAACCACCGTCGCCCCATCTCCCGCTCTCCTCCTTCAGTTCAGGAGGGGAGGGGAGCTGGGGCAATGACGGGGGCCAACGCCCCCTCCGACGCCCCCTCCGATGCCCCCTCTGCCCATTCTAGAGAAATTAGGGCGAAAATTATACCTTGCACGGTGGCTGGCGTCATCTTCGGTGTCGGTGTCAGATCCTTTGTCGGCGTCGGCGTCGGCGTCGGCTCCTTCGTCGTCGTCGTCATCGGCTCCTTCTTCGTCTTCGTCCTCCGATCCCACTCTCTCTCTCGACGGATGAAAATTGGAAAGTGATCAATTTTTGACCCAAATTAGGGGTGCGGGCTCCCCCAATTTGGGTAATTTTTTTTCCTGGCAACGAACCTTTAGCCACGGACATATCCATGGCCGTTACTTTTATTGGCCACGAAAATATCCCTGGCTAATACGTAACAGCCACAAAAAATTTCTTCACCACTTTTCCATGGCTAATAGTTATCGGCCACGGACAATGCCGTGGCTGAAGTTTAACTAACGCCCACGGAAATGTCTATGGGCAATACTCCGTGAGCCAATTTTTTTTCCAGCCACAGAAATTTTGCCACGGACAAATCCGTGGCTGATAGCCTACTATCAGCCACGGACTATCAGCTACGGATTTGTCTATCAGCCAAGGATTTGTCCGTGGCCAAATTTAAGTGGCTAAAGATTCTTTTTCCACCAGTGGTAGTTGAGATTGGCACGATTATTAAGGCTGTTGATTCGACCCCCTCCCTTCAGGGCGATTGGGTCAGCCGTCGATCAAAGTTGGGACTAACACAGGGATCTGATCCCTACGACGATCCATACTATCGTATGACTGATACGCCAACAGGCACCGATTAGAGCTCTCCCAATGTAGGTCTAATCCCTGAACGCCACTGTGGGCAGGAGGAAGATTGAGGATATTCGTCGAGCGTAATGTTCCCGACGTACACCGATGCATCGGAGAACCACCGGCATCTGTGTAGGTTGGGTTGGCCTATTATTGCTTCGCGGCAGCCGGGGGGAAGGATATGACATAAGAGAATAACCTATCATGCATCACGACAGTGGGGGATAGGTGAATGCCCTTAGGTCATACGACCTCTCTCGAGTCCCAATGAACCCGACAACCTATCGATTATTAATTCGACCCTAACCCTTGTCAATTGGTGGGGATTCCCCATGCCCTAGAGCGTTTACCCCCTTGTTTACATCCTTCTACTATTCTCCAACAATGCACCGTAACTATCATGTAACTCTCTTCCGAAGACCCATATGAACCAATACACATAGACCGCCTCCCCGTGTTCGACCCGTAAGCGACTACACACGATCCGTGCGCTCCAGTTTTTATTAGCATCGTTTGGGCCCCACTCGGGGGGCCGCTATCAGTAACATTTTTTAATTTCTTAAATTTAGATTCCTTTGATGCTTGTCATCCGCAATTTGTGTAAGATTGTTTTTTTGAAATTAGATTGTATTTTCATAAATCTAATGTTTCAACTAACTGTTTCTAACTTATTGCATATCATTTATCTTTCCAGATACTTCTAAGGCAATGATGGATCATTTCACCATACTTGAAGAAGTCTTACGTTTTGAAGATGAATGTTAAGAATCCATTAATTATTCTTATAACTTAGATAATTTAAATGCTCGTATTATTATTATTTTTGTATGCATATGGGTTATCGGGGGAAGATGAACTTGACCATATAGCTGATGATAGTTCTTCTACTTTTTATGAAATCTCTAATGATAGGTTTTTTCTTGTGTTTGTTTATGAAATCTAAATTGGGCTGTGAAAGGTATCATGCACAAAATGCTTGATTCAGTTGTATGTTAGATTGTATGATATTAGGTTGAAATCCATCCACAATTAAAAAAGGGCCATTGAGACTTGAGAGTGGTTGATGACTTTAACAATGAAATCATCAAGTATTTGACAGATCAATATTGGATTTTAGGAGGCCAGATCTTTGCACTGATGTCCAATAAAGTTTTTAAAGGCATTGAGACATTTTATTTTCACTTTTCTTGTACTGCAGCCAACACACCCCCCATTCGGTTTTTTGGGATTTTAAATAATGAAGATCAAAATAAATATTGATCTGTCAAATACTTTTTTACTGCAGCCCATAAACTTCATTTTCTAAAATCCCAAAACATCGAATATCGGATGAACCTAAGTGATTTTGATTGTTCATCCGCTCGTCACAAAATGTGAAAATCCCAACCCAACTGCTAGAAATGGCTAGTTTACAAAATTCCATTTTTGGCATCGACTAGTTTTAGTCTACTATTATTCATCTCCTAGTCGACTAGGACTCGGCTAGTTGATTAGAAACTAAACTCAAGTCAACTGAGCCAGTCAATCTAGAGAGCCTGTTTTTTGCTAGTTAAGCTAGTCGACTAAAGTATATCAGCTAGTTGACAAATCAATGAATTAGTTGCCTAGTCTTTATACTCTGGTTACATAATTCCTCAGCACAAAAGGTTAAAACATGTATTAGTTCTAGTCGACTGGGGGTCTGTTCTGGTCAACTAGTACACCAAAAAATCTATTATTTGGCTATGAAACCCTAGCTTTTTATTCATCAAGTAATTCTCTAAAATTCAAGTTGTTTACCTATGATTTTATGTGTGTGTGTGTGTGTGTGTGTGTGTGTGTGTGACATCTTCAAGGCCTTATATAAATTCTAGTGACAAGAATAAAATGATACAACAAATATACAAAATATGTCTTCAAAGCCTTGATTTTTTGTAACTTCAAGCTCTACGTCCTTATCATAGAATTCATCAACTCCTCTTGATGCCTTGGAGTCAGACCACTACCTCACTCTTGAATTAATTTTCCATTGTTGTCTTTCATGCTTCAACAAATTATTCTTGGACTAATTTGTTCTATCACACTGAAAGAAATTCATTAGACTAAACAACACTGTTTGCTCATCATCAAAACATGTATTGGAGAATCCAATACCTAACATTCTTTCCTTCTTGATTATAACAAACATATAAATCGAAATCAAATAAATGTGACGGCCTTAAATCGTCAGTAAATAATTTACTTTAATTTCTTAATATGACCTGTAATTACTAATTACACTAATTCCACCCCCACCCCCCTAAATCCCACAAATGAAACAATGGATTTAACCAACCCAACTCATTTTAGATCCACAATTTATGGAGATCTGAACCAACACCCAACCTCAAATTCAATGCATAACCCCCCACACACCCCTACAAAACACTATTATAACCTACCCCTCCTTTGTTGGAGAACAACCCAACTCCCATGCTCTCTCCCCACTACTACAGATTTGGGCTTGGGTAACGCCACTTAGATAGCGCTTTTAAAAAGCCCTATCTAAGTGAGCTCTTGTATAGTTCTTCTGCACTTATATAAAATAAAAATAAATCAAAATTAAGGTAAAAATAACTTAGATCGCACTTTTTGTTAAAGCGCTATCCAAGTAATGCCTTACATAGCACTTTTTGTTAGCGCTATGGTACTAATCGTTACGTAAGAACTTTTATTAAAAATATACATATATATAATCCCTTAGATAACGCTTAAATAAAAATATCCCTAAATTTTCCAAGCCCTAAATTTCTCTTTCCCATCTGGCGGCGACCTCCCCCATCGGTACACGACCTCATCCATATCGTCTCAACAATGCTTTCGTTCCAATCTTCAAACCCTCATTCCACATTGGTCTTCTACTTCAAGGCTCATCTTTGTATGGAAGCCCTAACCATAACGACACCCTAACCCACCAATTGGAAGCCGCTGATCTCCTCCGATCGTACCAGGAAGCGCTTCTCATGGACGAAGACGAAGACCCGGAGCCTGAAGTCGCTGCTCTCCACCAAACCCTAAATCAGACCTAAACCCTAGATCACGTCATCTTTTGAGATCCTGACGATGATGAGGACGACGAAGTCGAAGAGGACGCCGCTGTAGTCAAAGAGGAGGATGAGTTAGAAGGAGACGGTCACGGAATCAAAGAAGAGAAGAAGCCCTCTGACCTATCAGCATCAAATCCCCTTCTGAGCCTAACCCTAACCTAATTGCCACTTACGTTGACCCGACGCCTCATATGTCATCCCAATTTTACACATTTAATCGAGAGGTGTAAAGAGATGGTCTTCTACTTCAAGGCTCGGCCTGAGGCCGGCGACTACAAAATTTTCATGGGGCTCGACAAGTTTGAGAACGAGGAGCTCATCAAATACGGATTCCCCGAGGACATCTGGTAAAGTTCCCCCATAAAGTTGATTCTTTTGTTGCAGATTTGCATATTTTGGGAATATTATTAGGTTTTCACCATTTAATCCCGGTTTTTGGCCTCATACTTGTAAAGGACCCTGCGAGGCTACACATACACTAGAGGGGGGGGGGGGGTGAATAATGTAATAGCAAGCAAAGTGCTTAATTAAAAGTTACTGAAATTAAAGCACAATAAACAACGAAAAATAAACAGAGTACTCAACAACAACAATTGCAAACACAATGATTCTACCCTGGTTCCCCAAAACTTGGGTACGTTCAGCCACACTAGTATTCACTATATTTCCCACAAAGAGGAGTGAATACAACCTCACAATAAGATATCTCACCAAGAGGATTTTGCCCTACAGAAGGACCCAACCAGGGTCAAACTCCCACCTAGAGAATTACTAACTCCCACTCAGAGAATTAGGGTTAGCCCTACACTAGGACACCAAACTCCCACAATGAGAGTAACTCCCACAAATAGAGTATCTAATTCCCACAAAGAGAATTAGGGGTAACACAAAGGTGAAACTTACCTATGCCTTGATATGATCTTACCAATGCGATGATGAAGGAATGCAAATGAAAGTCAAGTGCTTGAGATGTGGCTTTGATTGCACTTGATTATCTTTCTCTCTTCTAGGAATGAATCCTAACACTTCTCACTTGAGTGTATAAAATGAAGAGAAGAAAAATGTTCTCCAAGAAAAGGAATGAGATTGAAATCCCTTGGAGAAATTCCCCTAGAGCTAGATGCTATAGCATAAGATTGAAGCTCTAATGAGGGAATGGGGGAGGAGGGGCTTAGAGAAGAGATTAAATGATCTTCTATTATTTCCTAACCCTTTCAAGAGTTCTAAATGAACTAAGCCAACTCCTATATATAAGAAGCCAAGAAGACCCCATAAAACCAGCCAAAAACCCAAAGGGAAGAAATCTGCAACAACTAGATTTGGCAGTTTATGACACAGACAATCGAATGATGAACAAATGATCGTTAACTGTTCAACGGCTAGAAAAATTCCAACGGCTATAATCTGAGCCTAGACAGTCGACTGTAAAAGACTACACAGTCGACTGTAAAACAGACAGTCGACTGTATATCTTTCATCAGGCGACTGTTGTAGGGGATGGAGAAAAACAGAGAGTTTCACTCTTACTCCCAGTATGCATACGGGCGACTGATGACCAAAGTACAGTCAACTGAAAAATAGACATGCGACTGTATATCCTTCATCAGTCGACTGCTGCAGAGGATGGAAGTAGAACAGAGAGAGATGCAATTTTTGCACTTACGCCTTTCAGACGACTGAAGGCCATTTCACAGGCGACTGTAAATATACAGACGAATGTAAAAACAGCAACATGCGACAGTGTTGCAAATTGGGATGAAGCCCAGAAAATACAAGAAGCGTGTTGAGTATTGGTGTTTCATACCAATCTTATTTTGATGATGATCACAACATTATGTTGTTGCTAATGAATCTCATGTTTTAGTCTCACAGTTTATTTCCTAGAATACCTTTCTTGGAGACTAATCACTTGGTGTAAGGATGGACATCATGTGGAGAAGGGCCAAAGTTTGGACTCTAGGAGTGCCAAAGCTTAGAGATGATGGAGAGCAATCAAGGCATCAAGATTGAAGACTTAGACTCTAAGGAAAGCATTGTAATCCATGTAATTTACTTTATTGCTTTCTCTCTTTTTTGAGTCTAGATTATTGTAATGCCTTGTTAGATGGTTTACTTATCATGCATATGCATTTAACCATCTTAGTGAACCTTATGATTATCATAGAATCCAACCCAATAGGTTCACTCTGTCCAAAGATGAGGGAAACACAGTCGACTGGGTGATTTCCAGTCGCCTGTAAATCCTTCTACAGTCGCCTGATTTGCACAGCTCAAGTCAACATTTCAATTGACTCAAACTTGAGCTTTACGCACAGTCGTCTATCGATCAGTTTACAGTCGCCTGTATAGTTACAGTCGCCTGGAAATTGGCCAACAGTCGCCTGTCTAGTGTAAGTGCAACTCTGCATCTCTCTGTCTTCTCTCCATATTATACTGCATACGACTGATGAAGAATGTACAGTCGCCTGACTATTTGACAGTCGACTGTAGTATTAACATCAGTCGCATGTGCGAATAATTGGAGAAAGAGTGCAGCTCTCTGTTTCTATCCATCCCCTATAGCAGTCGTCTGCTGAAGGATTAATAGGCGCATGTCATGTTTGTCAGTCGACTATATTGTCTTCGTCAGTCGACTGTCCTGGCTCAGATTATAGCCGTTGGATATTTTCTAGCCGTTGATCAGTCGACTGTCTTTTGATCATCAGTCGATTGTTCCTGTCATTTTCACCCAGTTTCTAGCCGTTGCAGAATTCTTTCTTTGGCTGTTTCCTTGGGTTTTTGGGCTTGATATGGGGTTCCTATATATTTGAGTTTGCTGCCATCACTTGAGAACTCTTGACAACACTTGATTCTTCTTGAAACAATTGAAAATCTCAAGAGATTAATAAGCAACTCTCAAGCTCCCTCATTTCTCTCTATTGAGCATTCATTCCTCTTCATGCATTGAAGTCCAGTTCAAGGGAAATCCTCCAAGTGCTCTCAAGCATATTCCAACACTTGGAGATCCTCTTCCATGCCTTGCATTCATTCATGAGTAAGCATCTAAAGGCATAGGTAAGAGTATTTATTTTACTTGGTGTAATTGTATTTTTTTCTTATTTCTCTTTGTGGGATTAGGATTCTCTCTTTGTAGGAGGTTGTCTCTTTGTGGGACTTAGGATACTCTCTTTGTGGGAGTAACTCTCTTTGTGGGAGTTTAGTGTCCTAGTGTAGGGCTAACCCTAATTCTCTGAGTGGGAGTTAGTAATTCTCTGTGAGGGAGTCTTGATCCTCGTGTAAGATTGGTTGGGTCCTTGTGTAGGGCATAAATCCTCTTTGTGGGGTATCTCCTTGTGAGATTTGTATTCACTTCTCTGTGTGGAAATATAGTGAATACTGGTGTGGCTGGATGTACCCAAGTTTGGGGAACCAAGGTAAAACTTTGTGTTTGCGTTTGGATTAATTATGCCTTTTAATTCCTCTTGCATTTATAATTCTGCATTTGCAATTTAAATTTTAATTGGACAATTTTATTGCCATTACACTATTCACCCCCCCTCTAGTGTGTGTTGTTAGTATTGCAAGGGTTAGACGATCCGTACAAAGCGCATAGTCGATTATCGACCAATTCACAGGCAACTGTAAGAATACATGGGACTGTAAATTGAACATCAGTTGACTGATGCGAAAACGTCAAGATGAGTCAATAAAAAATTTGACTTGAGCTATGCATCACAGTCGACTGTAGAAGGCTCGACAGGCGACTGGAATCACCCAGTCGACTGTAAAACCTTCAGCAGGCGGTTGTAGGAAAGCCAGAGACTCCAAATGAGTCTTTGGGCTAGATGAACCTATTGGGTTATATTCTATGATAATCCTAAGGCTCACTAAGATGGTTAAATGCAAATGCATGAGAGTATGACCATCTATCAATGCATTACAATAATCCTAGACTCAAAAAGAGAAATGCAAGTAATTAAAATTACATGGATTACAAATTGCATCTCCTAGAGTTTAAGTCTTCAAGCTCACTATACCTTGATGCTCCCCATCATCTCCAAGCTTTGGCACTCCTTGATGAGCTTCCTTTCATCAGGCTCCAAGATTTTACAATGCTTCTCTAGATGTCCATCCATCATCATGCTCCAAGCTTTGGCTTCATTAGATGGTCCTCATGACTTCATCCAAGCTTGAGCACACCATCACTCTTGGAGGTCTTTAAGATATCTCATGTAATATCCTCCAAGTATTATGCTTTGTCTCATCAACATATAATCATAAAGATAAACTGAGACTAAAACATAAGATTGATTAGCACACTAACATAATGTATTGATCATCATCAAAACAACGTTAGTCTTGAACCCAAGAACTAACAATTTCCCCCCTTTTGATGATGACAATCCATTATGTCAAAATATAATAAACAGCGAAATATACAATGTATGCTAACAAACTCCCCAAATCAATATGCAAATGTGTACAAATTATAAGCATATAAAGCACAAATCATATTGATGGTTGTTATGCAAAAACATATCAATTGATAATAATGCATAAACAAGCATAAGGTATATTTTTACATAACCTATTTCTCTCCACCATTGACATATCAAAAAGATGGGCAATAGCCAAATAGGAAAACCAATGGCAAGAAAAATAACCATCCTATATGCACAAACATAATGTGAATGAAATACAATGTGCCATATGAATGGAAAAATAATACTAGCAAGCAAAAATTTCATACTCCCCCATAATCATACAAAACAAGCAAATATGGGAGTAATGGACACACTAACAAAAATGTGGGTATAAAATGTAAACATACAAGCATGGTACCCAAGCATTGAATAACAATGTGAGTGAGCTAGCAAGTTGGAAACCAAACAAAAATGGAGTTTGGTTTCTGTATATAGTCATATGAAAATATAACATTACGCACATATGAATCTATATACACATTCCTAACAAGCCTGGAAACATTCTTAGGAATCCACAAAAAAAGTGATTTGTGATTCTTAAGAAGAGGTTTGGTTAAGGCATGAGTAGGAGGTGAGGGTGCATGCTTATGAGGTGGAACATAAACATTGGCGTGCCCCGTGTGTGAAACATGAGATCTATCATTAGATGCATTCACACAAGCAATTCTACCCTGCATAGGAACATGTGAAGCATCCAAAGATTTATCATCAGCTTTAGCATGCAAGCAATAATAAGATTTCCTATGAGTAAAAACTGTTGGAGTTTTGGCGGACCCCCAAAGCTCAGATCTGTGTCCGTCCTAAGTCAGACGGACCACCGAGGCACGAATGCGTAGCGGAAAACGGAAATTCAAAAAATTTCCAGACTAGCTAAACAATTTAGCTAGGCTCTGGGGAGCCAGAACCTAGCCCGATCTATGCCAACTTGGGGTGGATCTGACCACCACAAGAGGGATCTACTCTAAAGCGACTAATTAAATCTACACTACAAATTACTTAACCACATACCCGGAATCTTGGCCCTGGAGCAGGCAAGATGTACCGCACAGTCTTCAGAAGCTCCTCGTAGTCGAGCCGCTTTGACTCGAACCGCCTGAGCCGCCTCGCACCCTCGCACCGATCCGCCCGAGCTGACTTTCGCCTCTGAGTCGATCACACGCGGTAGAAACTTTCACTTGAGAAGAACCCGCGTCTTAGACGTCCGGATCAAGAATCCAAACCCCCTTCGTAGTCTTGCTAGGACTACTCCGGAGAACAAGGAGGGAGAGAGAGAATTTAGTCGCCGATCAAGCTTGCTCTAAAAATCTGGAGCTACTCGATCGATGGCTTGGTGTGTTTTTCAACGAGGGGAGTGCACCCCTATTTATATAGTGAGTCGGCACTCACTCCCTTGTTGCGAGCAATGTGGGACATTCCGCAAAAGAGAGAAAAATCAATTAAGCCCATTTGGCTTAATTTCAAGTTAAAGTGAGCTTTTCATAAAGGCTAACTTTGATTAATTAATCTCTTTGCATATTAAACTTTAGACACCAAACAAGCTATCAATTCGAAAAGCTTCGAATGGTGAACGCGTAGGAACTGACGGCGACGAATTTCGACTTCGTTTGACCCCTCAAACAATTGCTCAAAGTTGAGCAAATTATCAAAATCCGTAGCCGTCATTTGGGGTTTCAAAAACCCTAAATTGACTTAAGTTGCGGGCGCGCCCGCTAAGCTTAGCGGGCGCGCCTGACCAAGGAGGCTAAGGCGGGCGGCACGCCCGCTGCGCAGCGGGCACTGGCCCGCTGCCGCAGCGGGCACTGGCCCGCTGCCGCAGCAGGCAGCGCCCGCATGCAGCGGGCGCTGGCCCACCGCGGCAGCGGGCTGCACCCGCTATGCAGCGGGCCATGCCCGCTACTGTAGCGGGCTGCGCCCGCTTCTGCAGTAGGCTGCACCTGCTGTGCAGCTGGCGTGCACCCGCTGCAGCCAGCGGACTGCGCCCGTTTGCCTTACCTATGCGCTTTTTAGCCCAGTGGGTCTCACCCACTTTTCCTTGGACCATTTTCACGTTTTCGGGCTCGTTTAAGCTCCGATTTGGACATGGTTTGAACATGTGTTTAGACCGGGACGATCCCGTCATCCAGGTAACCCTATCCAACATGTTTGTTCCTACTAAATTTGTCGTAACCAATTTACGACACGTTTAATCTTTTGTTTGCATCAAATGCAACGTTTTGTCCCTATTGCTATTGCGACTAACTTTCACAACCTGACTTGTGAATATTTAATATCATCAAATGATATTTCTCTCTATTCTATCTTCCTATTACTAAGACACGAACACTACTCGGTGTGAGACCCTACAACCTGACTTTACTACAGGTTGGGGCTCGGAACCCCTAGACGACGGTCACTATGAGCAGTAGCTGTCGCCCCTGTTTCAGAATCATCATAACGTGATCGACCCTTTGCCAAAAGCATCATTGGGTTTATATTGGCTGTGTCAGTGATGAACTTCATTAGTCGTAGTCCCTTTGTCAAGACTGTGTTCTTATTGGCCTAAGGTATGGTTTACTGTCAACCCTGTCAGACAACATTGGTCAGTATACGGCGGTCTTTATTGTATACACGTTGTACTTCTTACAACATACCCCGGCCGAGGATTAACGTAAAGACCGTACTGAGCCTGTAACACTAACTTCCCTTTAACGAAAGTGACGAATCCCATCTTAGTCATCTACTCGCCTCGAGAGCTTCGGGTGCAGCTCAACCTAAGATCTTTCAGCAGGCCTAGCCTCGAAGCTAGATCATAGGTCTAAGCTACACCGTTCACTCACAGGTTCGTACAAACGACTTCAGGTCTTAAGGACCAGCTAACCTATCATCACCCTAGAGTTATTAAAGGTAGTTCAGTTAAAGTCAACCATTTAATAACTCGTATGTGGTCGTTTAGTGAACTCATTCTCTAATGAGCACCTGTGTCTCGTCTCTGACTTCACCAAGTCGAATGACTATGAGATCATCATTACCCTAAGGTAAGACTAAGACACAATGTCCTATCCGATGTGTCGATATCCAGTTCTCGACACATCTATGACCACGAACCGTTTAAGACTTATGTTTATTTATTCGGTCACTTACTTACTCATAATCGAGATCTCATCTAGATACGTAAGGACCTAACTATAAGTCTATGGATATTATCTAAGTATTCGAACAATTTTATTATACTTAGAATAATACGTACCATATACAGTATGAACAAGACGTATATCTGGATAAATTGCCTTATGGGCACATATTCTCCTACAAAAACATCATGCATAGCATCCAAAGAAGAAGCATTCTTATCAACATGTTTTTAAATAGGCGTCTTAATATATGCAAGACCGGAATACAAAAATGCATGATATCTCTTTGGCTTAGAAATAATAGTAGATTTTAGGCCAAACGAGTTGGATGTGACTTTCTCATTGGAATGCTCCTCTATAAAATTTATTTGGGTCTTCTAAGAGAAGAGCTTGGTTTGTTCACCTTCAAAGAAGAGGATCCCAAAACCGTCCCCCCCCCCCCCCCCCCCCCCCCCCCCCCCCCCCTCCTTACTCAATTTGAAATTTTCAATTTGAGTAGACAATAACTCACATTTCTTCAAAAGTGAAGAAATATTGTCTCCCTCTTGGATAGACATGAGCTAAGCTCACAACATTATGACTTGAGAGCCAATGTCTCATCTATCAAAATGTTGTAATCACTATCCGAGTGCATCTTCTCCATTTGGAGTTTGAGTGAAGCATTCTCATCCCTCAAAGAACTCAATTGAGAAAGAAGAGTATCTTTCTCGGTATGCAAATAATTAAGTTCAACATCATGTGATGCATACAGACTCTCTTTCACAGATTTGTGAAAATTACGATCATACTCAATGCGATGTTTAAGAGAGTCATTCTCTTTGCTCAACATGCACACATGAGAATCAAGAGCAATCTTTTCTTGATTCAATGCAATGGTTTGTGTATCATCACGATGTTTGGATGATAAAGAAGTGTGTGTGCGAGCATCTCTCTCAAGCTTGTTATTATTCGAATTGAGAGTGTTCATAAACAATGCATTATCATTTTCAATAAAATTAGCGCGTTGAACGAGAGAGTTACGAGATACCTCATTACCAACGATGCTCTCATCATCGCAAAATTCCTCTCCACCATATTCTTTATTAAGATAATCCCATATGTCCTTGAACGTCTCTAAATCACATACCTTCTTTGTAATTTTCGTAGAGACGGCATTCTGCTACGCATTCCAAACTTGAGTATCCGAAGTGATAGACATTGACTCCTCGTGATCATCAAACCATTGGAACATTTTCTTCCTCCATTTTGAGAAGTGTTTACCTTTGAAGACGGGAGGAATGGAGAGGGGTTGTTGAGACTTAGACGTCATGCTTGCAAAAAGCCACCAAACCAAGGCTCTGATACCAACTGTAAGGGACCCTGCGGGGCTACACATACACTAGAGGGGGGTGAATAGTGTAATAGCAAGCAAAGTGCTTAATTAAAAGTTACTGAAATTAAAGCACAATAAGCATCGGAAAATAAACAGATTGCTCAACAACAACAATCGCAAACACAATGATTTTACCCTGGTTCCCCAAAACTTAGATATGTCCAGCCACACCAGTATTCACTATATTTCCCACAAAGAGGAGTGAATACAATCTCACAAGGAGATACCTCACCAAGAGGATTTTGCCCTACATAAGGACCCAACCAACCCTACACAGGGGTCAAACTCCCACCTAGAGAATTACTAACTCCCACTCAGAGAATTAGGGTTAGCCCTACACTAGGACACCAAACTCCCACAAAGAGAGTAACTCCCACAAAGAGAGTATCTAATTCCCAAAAAGAGAATTAGAGGTAACACAAAGGTGAAACGAAATAACACTTACCTATGCCTTGATATGATCTTACCAATGCGATGACGAAGGCATGCAAGTGAAACTCAAGTGCTTGAGATGTGGCTTTGATTGCACTTGATTATCTTTCTCTCTTCTAGGAATGAATCCTAACACTTCTCACTTGAGTGTATAAAATGAAGAGAAGAAAGATGGTCTCCAAGAAAAGGAATGAGATTGAAATCCCTTGGAGGAATTCCCCTAGAGCTAGATGCTATAGTATAAGATTGAAGCTCTAATGAGAGAATGGGGGAGGAGGGGCTTAGAGAAGAGATTAAATGATCTTCTATTATTTCCTAACCCTTTCAAGAGTTCTAAATAACTAAGCCAACTCCTATATATAGGAAGCTAAGAAGACCCCATAAAACCAGCCAAAAACCCAAAGGGAAGAAATCTGCAACGGCTAGATATTGGTAGTTTACGACACAGACATTCGACTGATGAACAAATGACCGTCGACTGTTCAACGGCTAGAAAAATCCCAACGGCTATAATCTAAGCCTAGACAGTCGACTGTAGAAGACTACACATGCGACTGTAAAACAGACACTCGACTGTATATCTTTCATCAGGCGACTGCAGTAGGGGATGGAGAAAAACATAGGGTTGCACTCTTACTCCCAGTATGCATACAGGCGACTGATGACCAAAGTACAGTCAACTGTAAAATAGATAGGCGACTGTATATCCATCATCAGTCGACTGCTGCAGAGGATGGAAGTAAAACAGAGAGAGATGCAATTTTTTGCACTTACGCCTTTCAGACGACTGAAGCCCATTTCACAGGCGACTGTAAATATTATTATGGCTTTAATAAATTTAGTTGAGATACATTCAAGGTTGTCAGACTCAGGGTAGTCGGATCCCTCTCTCACAAATGTTATTTTATAATAAATTGTTTATTATTATGGCTTTAATAAATTTAGTGGGAGAATATAGTTTTATAAAAACCATTAAAACTATACTACGAACATATACTGCCTAAAGTATCTATAAAATACAGAATGGATTCGGGACTTAGATATATGGTTGAGAAGAATGTGCTGGATGGTACGAACTACAAAGACTGGCTTAGGAACATCAAGTTAGTCCTTTCCCTAGCCGGAATTGGATACGTACTGTTCGAGGACGCTCCGGATAAGCCCGAAGAAGATTCAACCTTCGAGGAAAAAGAAGCTTACAAATTGTACCATAGGGATGCAGAGAAGGGCAGGTGCCTTACTCTGGCTTCGATGACCAACGAGTTGCAGAGGAAGCATGATCATATGGATGTTCAAAGCATGCTCCTCAATGCACAAGAGTTGTACGGCAAGCGATCTCGAGCTGCCAAGTTCGAAGCCACCAGCAACCTCTGGGGCACCAAGATGGGGACGGAGCCCGTACAGGATCATGTTATCAAGATGATCGGGTACATGGAGGATGCTGCCCAGTTAGGATTTGTCTTGGACAATGAGATGTCCACAGACATTATCCTAAAGTCTTTAACTCCTGAGTTTAAGCCCTTTATCACCGGTTTTATAATGAACAGTCTTGAGACGGATCTTCCTGGTCTCCTTAATATGCTTAGGCAGTTTGAGGAGATTGAGAAGAAGCCGACTGCACTGGTTGTTGGCTCTGCTTCTTCCGACCAGCCGAAAGGCAAGGTTAAGAAGAGGCATGTCCCGCAACCTGCGAAGGCGAAGAATGTGAAGAAAAATACTAAAGGGGCCCCGTTGAAATCTGAGTGCTTCCATTGCCACAAGATTGGCCACTGGAAGAGGAACTGTAAGATCTATCTTGCAGAGAAGAAGAAGGGGCATACGAATGCCTCTACCTCAGGTACAAATTCAATTCATTAAAACGTAATTATTTCCAATCATTTAGTATGAGATACTAAAACACATCTGTGCATTGTATACATGTGGCTGATGAGAAGCGGAGATTGGGTGAAGTGCGGAGGACGATCGGCAATTGAGCAATCGTTGCTGCTAGGGCCGTTCAAACGACTTCAAGAGACATGATCAAAAAGAAGATGATACTATTTTAGTTTAAATAAATTGTATCATTTCTTTTAAGTTGAAAACAATGATTGAGTGTTCTACACTTAAAGTTTATTTGGATAAACAAATTACGGTTCATTTTAATGAATCCGTTGTTTTATGAATGTCTCAGAAATTACGTCTGATGTTGAGTTGAAATTTTGATTGGCTTAAATTTTCTGTGATTATGGCTTATCTGAGATGGTTGCGAAATTCTCGAATGATGATGCGAAGCTTTGGAAAATGTTGATTTTTGAGCTGACTTGATGTTAGAGCCTATTGGTAGTTAAGTATAGGTTCCAGGTGCATATAAATTGTGTGCGATCACAATTATACGCATATTAAAGTTTAATTCTTAATAAACCACATTTAGTTATTAAAGAGTTAATATTAAATGTTGGTTAAGGGAAAGGTACAGTGTAGGACGTCTTGATTGAGCGAGTCAATGTCAAGATTCCTTAAACCGATCTTGACTTGACTCATTCGTCAAACCGAACCTAACACTAGTACATTCCATCTAAAGCACTTATGAAATGGTTATATCTTCGTATATATAATCTAAATTTGATTTAGATATAATATTGAAGTATTTAACCAGGCAATTCTCAAAGTCAGTGGGAGCAAGCTCGTATACTTAGTTCCAGTCTTTCGGACTAAGTAAAAAGGATTTCCACCTTAAAACAAATCATCTATATAGAACATTGAATAAAAATTGCTTTGATTTAATCATATACATAGAGACTTAGGGTGTGACCGGCCGCCCGCAGGCGTGTGCCGCGGCAGCGGTTTCGTCTACCGCAAGTTTCACGGTTAGTGAAGTGGTGCGGGAATATCGAACTCAGGGAGGCGAGGTTGTGCTTGGGTCAGGTAGGACCTAAATCACCCCGAGGGGTGAGCTAGCCCGAATCGGTGGTTGGTTGTCACGAAAGGAAATGAAAGCGTATGGACAAAAAGAAAGTAAACCCGGGACTTTGGTTTTCGACCCGACGAGAGACTCTCACCGATACGGCCTACGGGTATGGATAGCGATCGGGATTAGGGTCTAATGGTGAGACGTTGCCTCTGAAAGTGGTACCGGCGTCCCATGGGCCCGATATTCCGGTCGGTGCCCAGGATGATACACCGGACTTCCCGGATTCGATCAGTGGGCACTCCCGTGTCCATAAACACTGATCGATCCCGGGAGCACTAAGTCCGCAACGATATCTCCCGACGTCTCATCCTGCCGCTCCTGCGTGCTAGGATTCGGCGTCTACGCTAAAGGCGTGAGCTTTGGCTAGGGAGTCAACCGCCAAGTTTATTCCCCCTTGGCCCGACGGTCAAAGGCGGTCTTTTTCCCGCCGATGACAATGAAACGCCCCGCGTAACCGTTAGATTCCTACTCCCTATCGATTTCCTAACCCTATGGACGCATCGGGAAGAGCCCCCGAAGGGGTTTCCACCAAAATCCCAGATTTGGGAACTACTCACAAAAATTCATGAAAAGCAATCTAAATGAAATTTAACCGTTAGAATCATAATCAGACAATTGCAATGCGGAAGTAAAGGAGTAATAAAGACAATACTAAAAAATTAGAAAGATCTGAAAACTTACTTAAGAGTAACAATTACAGCCGTCACAAGGAAATAAAACAGTAAAAAATTACAACTCTCCCGTTTCTGGAACCCTAGGGGTCCTATATATAGATTTTCGGATCAACCGATCGGGTGACAAGTCAACCGATCGGTTGATCCGTTACAGATGAATTACAGAAAACGGCGAGTTTTCACCCGATCTCACGAACCGATCGGGTGAGTTCTTGAGCGATCGGTTGGATCTTGGAGCAGTCGGGCGAACCGGTCGGTTCGACCCCCGTGTCTTCAACTCATTTTCTCAGCTACAGATGAACCGATCGGGTGAGATTCACCCGATCGGTTGGAATTCTGCTCGAAAAACAGAGAATAGCCGCCCGCAGAACCGGTCTGTGAACCGGTCGGGTGACTTCTTTGTGAGCTGCGGTAGAGACCGGGTGGTGCACGCGTGCATCACCCGATCGGTTGGAGATGACCAACCGATCGGGTGAGGGGCTGAAAGATGAATTCTTCGACGTTTGACCCCCTGGATCACGCGTGACTTCTCCTGTTGCTCCGGGGACTTGGGATATCATCGTAAAACGTCCCCTACGTGGTCAAACTCCTGCAATCATGGATAAACAAAGAAAAGTGAAAGAAAACGGGAAAATACACGAAAACGAATAAGAGACGGCGGAAAACACGGAGAAACACAAAAGAAAACGTGCGTGAATATATGAAATATAAGCGCACGTCAAAATCCCCCAAGCTGAACTCTTCCTCGTCCTCGAGGAAGACGAGTGAGAGTAGGAGCTCGGAAGAAAGAAAAAGAAAACTCTAAACCCTAGATCGTCCATCAGAGCCACCAAAATCAGAAACGCCACACAAAGCAAGCAAACGCCAAATCACACCACTAAACCTAGAAAAACGAGTCCAAATAAGTGTCGTGGGTCCACGCAGTGAAGCGCGAGTGAGCGTCGTCGTGTGCTAGCAAACGGTGATGCTTTCTACGATGTGTTGTGATGCTCGATATACACAAATCCAAGATATGACCCAAAATATCGACCCGAATTGAAATAAGCGGTGAATATAAGTTCAAGCATGCATGAGAAGAGTTAGAATAGAAGTGTATCATGCATCGGGGACTCCACAACTAGGGTTAAGGAAATCACGCCACTATAGCCTAGATACTAGCTAAAAAGTTCCTAAGCCAAGTGTTTTTGATAACGACGGGGGTTGAGATGATGTGGAGAAGAACACTCGGTGCAAATTCTCGCCTTCCCTTTATTCTTGGCAAGTATGAAAAAATATTCACACGGAAATTTTTTTGGTTTTTGGGTATTTGTATTTTTTTTTGGATCTTAGGCTATACAAGATTTTTCTTTTCTTTTCTTTTTGGGTTTTTCTTTTCTTTTCTCTCTTTTTTTTGGATTTTTTGGATATTGGGGTATATACATGTGTACTCTCCCAAGTGGGAGAACGGTACACGACGAGGGGATTTGCACCAAGTAAAACAAAAAAAGAAGTCGAAATCTAAACACTTGGGCAAAGGAAACTATTCTCGCTAAATAGAGCGTAGGCTAAATGGGTTATCCTAGTCCTTAGTTGTGGAATCCCGACGCATGTGAATTGAAGTATACGATATAAATATATAGCATGCAAACAGTGGAAACATATACCACATATTCAAATCGGAGCATGACAATCTAGGGGTCATTCCTGGACAGGTATATAAAGTAAAATCACAAGGCAGAAGCACACCAAATGCTAGTCACGACACACGACTCACAAAAAGCTAAGTGGACCTGCGATGCGTGAAATGCAAGAGGACTCGAAATCCTAGGGTTAGTGAGTGTGATCAGCGATGCAATGCTAGGTGTGTGTGATTTTGTGGCGATTCATCATAGGATTCATTTCTAGGAGAAAGAGCTAAAGAAAGAAGAAGAAAGAAGAAAAATAAAAACACGATGAAAACGACACGAAAAATACGAAAAACAACACAAATGACGCACACAGTGCGACTCCCCCAAGCTGAAGTTTGCATTGCCCTCAATGCAATATGAGTGAGCACGGGAGGGCAATGAAAATGGGGGGGTACACACTGACAAAAGAAGAAATGAAAACGAGGGAAAACACATAGAAAAAATTGAAAAAGAAAGAGAGATCCAAAACAAAAACAAACAACATGGAAAATAAAAATAAAAATGAAAAAACACGACACGACACTCAAAAAACGAAAATCAAGCACACACACAAAGATGAGAAAAACAAATAAAACACGACAGCACACCAAAATAGACTTCCCCCAAGCTAGACCAGAAAGTGCTAGCGAAAAGATGTGATCAATGAAATTCAGAGATGTGCAAGGGGGAGTCAAAAACAAAACAAAGAAAAAGGTAAATCAAGAAAGCAATTACGCAAATAGTCCCCTCCCTCCGATAGAGACAAAGTAGGGCCCCGAAAAGACAGATGGGCACAAAAGTGGGGGGGCAGAAGCGGGAGAGAAAAATCAAGCAGGGGCACCACCCTCTGGGGGTGGTGACGGGGGCCTGTGCTGAGGACCAGGGGTCGTGGGGGGTGGAATGCGGAGCTCGGTGACGCCGGGGGGGTCTTCGCGGATGTGGCGAATGAAGCTTTGAAGAACGGGGAGGTCTCGGTCGACGGATTCTTGGGTTATCCGACCACCCTGACCAGCAAGGAGGACCATGGCCGCGAATCGGTCGACATGGTCATCGGATTGGAACTGCATCCCATATTCGGGATCGTAATCGGGAGGTGGGGAAGTGGTGCGTGGTGTAGTGGATGGGTTGGAGGTGGTAGGCTGTGTGCGACGGGTACGACGGGTGGGCCTAGGGTTCGAAGAGCTAGCGTCGGTGGGTTTAATACGGCGGGGAGGCATTGTGTAGGCGTTGATTGTGTGTGTGTGGGTGTGTGAGAGTACAACAAATTCAACACAAACACAAAATACGACCAACAAGCAGACAGAATATTTGGGAAAAGATTAAAATTAAGCAAAGGAGCGAGGTTACCCAAAATGAGATGAAGATAGTTGCTCGTGGATGCCCCGATGCTGCTCGATTGGAGCACTATGGTAAGCCGCAGCGATTTCTTCGACAAGTTCCGAAGCGGGGGGGGGGGGGGGGGAAATAGGTGAAACGATGGTGGATGGGTAGGGAAATGGTTGGGGAAGAAGATCGAAGTTGATCTTGGGGAAGAAAGCAGGAAGCCGCACGATGGGAGACGAAACGGCAGAGGTTTGGGCGATCGGGCGAGGGAGAAAACGAACGGGTGTCGGGGGGGTTATATAGGGTTTTAAGTCGAACCGATCGGGTGACTTCTCAACCGATCGGTTGACTGTTAGGTCGAAAATTTTTCCGAAGAAATGCTACAGGCGAACCGATCGGTTGACTTGTCAACCGATCGGTTGGCCGCTCCACTAAATTTCCCGAGAACTTAGGGCTTCTCACCCGGTCAGGTCAACCGATCCCGCTCAAACTCAACCGATCGGTTGATATTCCCCAAAATTTTCCGAGAGTTCTCCCCAGCTCACCCGGTCTGCCACCCGGTCTCTTCATTACTCAACCGATCGGGTCATATGGGGACAGATCTCGGCATGTATCTGATACGTCCCAACCGATCGGGTGAGTTGTCACCCGATCGGTTGAGGCTTGTTTCCTGCAAAAACCAAGAGAATTGATTAAGTCCCCGAACGGATGTCCTCGCGGCTGATTTTATTTATAAAAATAGAGAAAATAAAGTAAAAAATAACGCTAAAAATTTGAGAAAAAGTTTAGAACATGGGTTGCCTCCCATGAAGCGCACTTGTTTAACGTCGTTGGCTCGACGCCCGCAAGAGATGCTCATGGTGGCTTATACGGGTGATGCCCAAATTTCGGCATCTCTTCCTCGCTGGAGCTGAAGGCGCTTGGAGTAGTAAGCGGCTGGAAAAATACTTGCTCGACTACCCCCCCTTTGTTCTTGGGGTCCGGGGGCTTTTCCTTGGTGTTGGCGCTTCCCGCCATCTTTTTCAGGATCCGGACCTCGTCTTTAGTGAGGTCCGTGAGCTCTTTCCCCGTTCTCCTCACAGGAGGAGCTTTGGGGAACCCGGGAGGGGTCGTTCTCGTTGCGCTTGGTTTTCCAGCAGCTTCTTTGTCTTTGTGGCCTTCTTCATCTTCTAAATCCCCCATGTCATCGGGGGGGTTTCTCAGGAGAATCTCCCAGGAGTTCTCCTCTACAGCTTTTTCTTCTTCTATCTCCAGCAAATTGCATCCAGGGTCATCAGGTGGGTCGGGGTGCTTCATAGATAATCCCAGGTCAAACTCAACTTTCTCCCCGCTGACGTTCAAAGAGAGTTTTCCGTTCTTCACATCTATTAGAACGCCAGCAGTGGCCATGAAAGGCCGTCCCAGGATAATGGGGGTGTGTGCATCCTCGGGCATGTCCATGACTACAAAGTCCATGGGCACATGCACCCCTCTCACATTCACGGGCAAGTCATCCACAACTCCTACCGGATATTTCACCGACCGGTCAGCTAGTTGTAGGGACATCCCGGTGGGTTCCAAATCACCCATCCCTATCCTTCTGTACATCGACAAGGGCATCAAACTAACACTCGCTCCGAGATCGACGAGTGCACGGTGAATCTTCACTGCCCCAATCGTGCAAGGAATGGAAAAGCTCCCCGGGTCTTTAAGTTTCGGTGGATTTGCCCTCTGGATAAGAGCGCTACACTCCGCAGTCAGCACTACTTTCTCTTTTCTAGACCCTCTAGTCACCAAATCTTTCAAGAATTTTGCATAGGAAGGGATTGTTTCTATTGCTTCCAGGAAGGGGATCTGCAGACTCAGGTCCTTGACCATGGCGAAGAACTTGCCATATTTCTCATCAATTTTCGCCTGAGCCAACCATTGTGGAAATGGCACAACGGGTTTATATACTTTCGGGCTCTCTTCCTCCTTCTTCTCCTTCTCTTCTTCAGAGACTCCCTCCGGAGTCACAGGATTTGATGACGAAGCACCGGCGTTGTTTGATTTTTCGACCGGTTTCTCAACGGCCGACTGTGCTTCCGGGTTGCTAGGGGGCACTCTTGAAGGGATTTGTGTCCCGCTTCTCAGAATGATAGCGGACACGTTTGCGTGCTCGTGCACGAGTGCCGGTGTCTGGGTTGCTCCCCTCGGGTTCACCTCCGGTTGTGGCGGTAGTTGGTTTTGTGACCTTGCAAGGTTTGCCACTTGTAACCCCAGCTGGGTTACTTGGTCCGTGAGGGTCCTCTGACCCATTTCCAGCTTTTGGTTGATCCTCTCCTGGTTGGTAATATATTGAGTCAAGAGAGACTCAACCGGAGAGACGGCCCTTTGTTGGCCATACTGCTGCTGCTGCTGGAACGGCTGCTGATTCCTGGGGGCGTAAGATTGTTGCTGAGATGGTTGCTGCTGATACTGTTGCTGCTGTGGCCTAGCCGGCTGATATGCTTGTTGCTGCGGTTGCTGAGGCGGCGAGGGCTGAAATGGTGGACGGTAACTGAAGTTCGGGTGGTTCCGGTTGTTTGGAGAGTAGGCCGGGTTGGAATTGGTTCTTGGTGGGTACGGCACATTTCCCGTGGGATTGTAAAAAAGTGCGCTCGCCTGATCCAACGGTGGTGAGATGTCACCACCGTCGAATTCTCCGAAGAATCCGGACTCTACTGCTGAAACCTGCTGTGTATCGGCCCCACCGGCTCCAACCATTAGTGCGGAGATCTGGGTCGAAAGCAATTCGAACTTGCTTGATAGTTTGTCGACGTCGTCGACTCTGTGTACACCCCCAGACTTTGGTGTGGCTCTCTCGTCACACCACCGCTCATTTTTCGATGCCATGTTTTCTAGAATATGTCCGGCATCTTCCTCGCTTCTAGACATGAAGGAACCCCCAGCCGCGGCGTCCATAGAAGATTTCAGGTCATCCCTCAACCCATTGTAGAACAGATTGATAATCTGCCACTTCGGAAGCTCATGGTGAGGGCATCTTCTTTGCATTTCTTTATATCTCGTCCAAGCTTCATGCAAGGACTCGTGGCTGGCCTGGGAGAAGGAGGAGATCTCACTCCTCAACTTCATGGTCTTCCCCGGAGGAAAGAACTTTGTAAGAAAAGCGTTGGAGAGCTTCTCCCAGGTGTTGAAAGTGTTGGGGTCCTTCCCCCTTAACCATTGCTTTGCCTTGTCCCGCAAAGAGAAGGGGAACAGCTTCAGACGGATAGCCTCTGTCGTGACACCATTAATCCTAAAGGTGTCACACTTCTCCAAGAAGGAGTCCAGGTGCTCGATCGGGCTCTCCATGGGCGCACCCGAAAACTGGTCCTGCTGGATCCATGTCACTAGAGACGGCTTCAGCTCAAAGCTTTGGGCCGCAATAGCTGGAGATCTGATGGCGGAAGTCGACTCGATGGATGGCATCGAGTACTCCAGCAGAGATTTGTGAGGTGGGGTGTTCTCCTCCATGGATTCGGGATCTTCCCTTCTCCGCTTCTCGGCGGCCAAGCGCCTAAGGGTGGCGTTAATCTCTGGATCGAGGGGGATCAAGTCGTCAAGACTCCTTGAACTCCTGCACATGAAAAACAACAAACACCCGTGAAGCGACAAGTGGGAAAGAGACAGATAAAATAAGAAATAAAAATAAAATAAATAAAAATAAAAAAATAAAATAAATAAAAAGAAAAAGGGAGAATGTGAAAATTATCGTGAGGTAGGGATATGAGCTAGACACGAGGGTTCTCAAGATCCTAAAATATCAAGCACGGTGCCTCCCCGGCAACGGCGCCATAAACTTGACCGGCCGCCCGCGGGCGTGTGCCGCGGCGGTGGTGTCGTCTACCGCAAGTTTCATGGTTAGTGAAGTGGTACGGGAATATCGAACTCAGGGAGGCGAGGTTGTGCTTGGGTCAGGTAGGACCTAAATCACCCCGAGGGGCGAGCTAGCCCGAATCGGTGGTTGTTGTCACGAAAGGAAATGAAAGCGTATGGACAAAAAGAAAGTAAACCCGGGACTTTGGTTTCCGACCCGACGAGAGACTCTCGCCGATACGGCCTACGGGTATGGATAGCGATCGGGATTAGGGTCTAATGGTGAGACGTTGCCTCTGAAAGTGGTACCGGCGTCCCATGGGCCCGATATTCCGGTCGGTGCCCAGGATGATACACCGGACTTCCCGGATTCGATCAGTGGGCACTCCCGTGTCCATAAACACTGATCGATCCCGGGAGCACTAAGTCCGCAACGATATCTCCCGACTTCTCATCCTGCCGCTCCCGCGTGCTAGGATTCGGCGTCTACGCTAAAGGCGTGAGCTTTGGCTAGGGAGTCAACCGCCAAGTTTATTCCCCCTTGGCCCGACGGTCAAAGGCGGTCTTTTTCCCGCCGATGACAATGAAACGCCCCGCGTAACCGTTAGATTCCTACTCCCTATCGATTTCCTAACCCTATGGACGCATCGGGAAGAGCCCCCGAAGGGGTTTCCACCAAAATCCCAGATTTGGGAACTACTCACAAAAATTCATGAAAAGCAATCTAAATGAAATTTAACCGTTAGAATCATAATCAGACAATTGCAATGCGGAAGTAAAGGAGTAATAAAGACAATACTAAAAAATTAGAAAGATCTGAAAACTTACTTAAGAGTAACAATTACAGCCGTCACAAGGAAATAAAACAGTAAAAAAATACAACTCTCCCGTTTCTGGAACCCTAGGGGTCATATATATATATTTTCGGATCAACCGATCGGGTGACAAGTCAACCGATCGGTTGATCCGTTACAGATGAATTACAGAAAACGGCGAGTTTTCACCCGATCTCACGAACCGATCGGGTGAGTTCTTGAGCGACCGGTTGGATCTTGGAGCAGTCGGGCGAACCGGTCGGTTCGACCCCCGTGTCTTCAACTCACTTTCTCAGCTACAGATGAACCAATCGGGTGAGATTCACCCGATCGGTTGGAATTCTGCTCGAAAAACAGAGAATAGCCGCCCGCAGAACCGGTCTGTGAACCGGTCGGGTGACTTCTTTGTGAGCTGCGGTAGAGACCGGGTGGTGCACGCGTGCATCACCGATCGGTTGGAGATGACCAACCGATCGGGTGAGGGGCTGAAAGATGAATTCTTCGACGTTTGACCCCCTGGATCACGCGTGACTTCTCCCGTTGCTCCGGGGACTTGGGATATCATCGTAAAACGTCCCCTACGTGGTCGAACTCCTGCAATCATGGATAAACAAAGAAAAGTGAAAGAAAACGGGAAAATACACTAAAATGAATAAGAGACGGCGGAAAATACGGAGAAACACAAAAGAAAACGTGCGTGAATATATGAAATATAAGCGCACGTCAGGGTGTCACGTATGTACTTGACATATTGACACAAGAAAAGTGGAATGAGCTGAGACTGACTCATAGATTAAAATGTTAGACCCTACATCTAGATTGTGTAAGCTAATTGTTAGCTATACAAAGATGAGAAAAATTGATCCAGATCATTTTTCCAAAGGATCAACCCTGTGTGATCGAGAGATGTATTAATTAATCCATTAAAATTCGTTGTAGATACTCGTTAGTAAAACCACTCTTAGGTTTGTCATATAAATGTCAATGTGACTGATATGCTATAACGGTATGAGATACCGAGATAAATAGCATAAGTGCAAGTGGGAGATGTAGGAGAATATGTGCCCATAAGGCAATTTATCCAGATATACGTCTTGTTCATACTGTATATGGTACGTATTATTCTAAGTAAAATAAAAACGTTCGTATACTTAGATAATATCCATAGACTTATAGTTAGGTCCTTACGTATCTAGATGAGATCTTGATTATGAGTAAGTAAGCGACTGAATAAATAAACATAAGTCTTAAATGGTTCGTGGTCATAGATGTGTCGAGAACTGGATATCGACCCATCGGATAGACCATTGTGTCTTAGTCTTACCTTAGGGTAATGATGATCTCATATTCATTCGACTTGGTGAAGTCGGAGACGAGACACAGGTGCTCATTAGAGAATGAGTTCACTGAACGACCACATAAGAGTTATTAAATGGTTGACTTTAACTGAACTGTCTTTAATAACTCTAGGGTGATGATAGGTTAGCTGGTCCTTAAGACCTGAAGTCGTTTGTACGAACCTGTGAGTGAACGGTGTAGCTTAGACCTATGATCTAGCTTCGAGGCTAGGCCTGCTGAAAGGTCTTAGGTTGAGCTGCACCCGAAGCTCTCGAGGCGAGTAGATGACTAAGATGGGATTCGTCACTTCCGTTAAAGGGAAGTTAGTGTTATAGGCTCAGTACGTTCTTTACGTTAATCCTCGGCCGGGGTACGTTGTAAGAAGTACAATGTGTATACAATAAAGACCGACGTATACTGACCAATGTTGTCTGACAGGGTTGACAGTAAACCATACCCTAGGCCAACAAGAACACTGTCTTGACGAAGGGACTACGACTAATGAAGTTCATCACTGACACAGCCAATGTAAACCCAATGATGCTTTTGGCAAAGGGTCGATCATGTTATGATGATTCTGAAACAGGGGCGACAGCTACTGCTCGTTGTGACCGTCGTCTAGGGGTTCCGAGCCCCAACCTGTAATATTGTCAGGCTGTAGGGTCTCACACCGAGTAGTTTTCGTGTCTTAGTAATAGGAAGATAGAATAGAGAGAAATATCATTTGATGATATTAAATATTCACAAGTCAGGTTGTGAAAGTTAGTCGTAATAGTAATAGGGACAAAACGTTGCATTTGATGCAAACCAAAGATTAAACGTGTCGTAAATTGGTTACGAAAAATTTAGTAGGAACAAACTTGTTGGAAAGGGTTACTTGGATGACGGGATCGTCCCGGTCTAAACACAGGTTCAAACCGTGTTCAAATCGGAGCACAAACGAGCCCAGAAACGCGAAAACGGTCCAAGGAAAAGTGGGTGAGACCCACTGGGCTAAAAAGCCCATAGGCAAGGCAAACGGGCACAGCCCGCTGGCTGCAGCGGGTGCACGCCCGCTGCACAGCAGGCGCAACCTACTGCAGAAGCGGGCGTGGCCCGCTGCATGCGGGCGCTGCACGCTACGGCAGCGGGCGTGCCGCCCGCCTTAGCCTCCTTGGCGGGCGCGCCCGCAACTTAAGTCAATTTAGGGTTTTTGAAACCCCAAATGACGGCTACGAATTTTGATAATTTGCTCAACTTTGAGCAATTGTTTGAGGGGTCAAACGAAGTCGAAATTCGTCGCCGTCGGTTCCTACGCGTTCACCATTCGAAGCTTTTCGAATTGATAGCTTGTTTGGTGTCTGAAGTTTAATGTGCAAAGAGCATTAATTAATCAAAGTTAGCCTTTATGAAAAGCTCACTTTAACTTGAAATTAAGCCAAATTGGCTTAATTGATTTTTCTCTCTTTTGCGGAATGTCCCACATTGCTCGCAACGAGGGAGTGAGTGCCGACTCCCTATATAAATAGGGGTGCACTCCCCTCGTTGAAAAACACACCAAGCCATCGATCGAGTAGCTCCAGATTTTTAGAGCAAGCTCGATCGGCGACTAAATTCTCTCTCTCTCTTTCCCTGTTCTCCGGAGTAGTCCTAGCAAGACTACGAAGAGGGTTTGGATTCTTGATCCGGATGTCTAAGACGCGGGTTCTTCTCAAGTGAAACTTTCTACCGCGTGTGATCGGCTCAGAGGCGAAAGTCAGCTCGGGCGGATCAGTGCGAGGGTGCGAGGCGGCTCAGGCGGTTCGAGTCAAAGCGGCTCGACTACGAGGAGCTTCTGAAGACGGTGCGGTACATCTTGCCTGCTCCAGGGCCAAGATTCTGGGTATGTGGTTAAGTAATTTGTAGTGTAGATTTAATTAGCCGATTTAGAGTAGATCCCTCTTGGGGTGGTCAGATCCACCCCAAGTTGGCATAGATCGGGCTAGGTTCTGGCTCCCCAGAGCCTAGCTAAATTGTTTAGCTAGTCTGGAAATTTTTTGAATTTCCGTTTTCCGCTGCGCATTCGTGCCTCTGTGGTCTGTCCGACTTAGGACGGACACAGATCTGAGCTCTGGGGGTCCGTCAAAACCCCAACAGTGGTATCGGAGCCACAGTTATGTATGTTGATCTTTTAAGCGTTTTTTAAATCTTTAAAATTGCTTAAGTTTTAACATACAAACTATTTTTTTGAAAATTGTTTTGTGTTTTAAAAATCGTTTTTGCAACACGGAAATTTTTGAGACGATTTAATTTTATGTGGTAATTTTAAATGAATCTCAAATGCTTTATAAAATTTTTTTTGAAATATAAATAAATTTAAGAGCATTTAATTGTTTATGTAATTTTAAGAAATATTCTATTTTTGAAATTTAATTTTTCTTAAGTTACATAAAGATTAGAAACTTTAAAAAACTTTATTTGAAAGCTTTTAAATGCATTTCTAATGATTTTAAAAGGTGTTTTAAAATTTTTTAAAAGAATATGTAAATAATAGAAATACTTTATTTTCATGAGATGAAACAATAAACTAGTTTCTTTTTTTACATAGATGTTTCTAAAATTATTTATGTGATATTTTAATTTTAGAAATATGGTTTAAAAATTTTAAAGCCTAGGTTTAAAATTATTTGATAATTTTATACGACCTAGTTTTATGCGATGAAATTTTTTAGGCTTTAAATTTTAATCTTTAATTTTAATTGTTAAAATTTAGATTTGCATGTTTTTATTATGTAGATAATTTAAACTTGCAAATACTCATGTATGTCACAAAATGAAACTTTATTTATGTTGATAAATTAGTTGTTTTTTAATGGACATGTGAACCTTATTAGGTTAGCCATTAAATGTTTAAAAATTTTATAAGATGAAATTTTATAAACTAGTGACATGTTATGTTTGACAAAACAAAACAACATCAAAACAACATCAAAACCTAATACCAGATTAGGGTAGTCCCTTTGTTTGTAAATCATTTCTAATAAATTGTTTAATTGATGATTTTCACAAGAGACTAATTTTGAAAATGTTGAATTGTTTCATAAAATCCTAATTAGATTGGGGTAGCACGTTGAACGAATAGACCTTATAGTTGATAAGGACTTAATAAAAATTGTTGAACCAATCCGTAAAAAATTTCGAATTTTAGGATCCACTAGTTGATAAGGATTAACTAGTCTTCTTAATTAAAAGCCATTTAGTTGTTTGGAAAACATAGAATTGATGAAAACTCCTTCAATGGATCATGATGTCGGTCAATGTGCTTGGCTAAGTTTGCTGGACCAACTAGCTAGACTGGGTAACAAGTGGTCCTGGCTTAGTCAATTCCCTGGCCGCGTCCGCTGGACCGCAAGGAGTCGATTCATGACTATGTAAGTCCATCGACTATACCTAAGTCAATACGATAATAATCTTGTTCAAGATAAATCGTAGCTCTCCTTGTTTTAGGAGTTGGCAACTGTAAGAAACATGTCACAGTTGTTGGGCTACACTCAAGCCGTGATATGTCAATCTTATAGAAACCGATTTCTTGATTGACATCTTGACCTGACTGAAACCGTTGTCTCATCCTTCGAGCATCGGCATAAGTCTAACCAAGAATGTAGTCTAAGTCCTGACCCAAACTGACGTGTCGTGCCTACACCGAGCGGCGGGACAAGTCAGGCTAGACATGAAAACAAGGGACCGACTAGACTAGCCATTGTGATCCGGTTGAGCACACTCATGATCACAAATGACTTGGGGTAAAAATCGATAGGGAATCATAGTTAATGTGATTGACGACAAGTTCGTCTACCGACTGCAGAGTTGGACAACTTGTTGAGATACACTCAAGGTTGTCAGACTCATGGTAGTCGGATCCCTCTCTCACAAATGTTATTTTATAATAAATTGTTTATTATTATGGCTTTAATAAATTTAGTTGGACAATATAGTTTTATAAAAACCATTAAAACTATACTACGAACATATACTGACTAAAGTATCTATAAAATGCAGAATGGATTCGGGACTTAGATATATGGTTGAGAAGAATGTGCTGGATGGTACGAACTACAAAGACTGGCTTAGTAACATCAAGTTAGTCCTTTCCCTAGCCGGAATAGGATATGTACTGTTCGAGGACGCTCCGGATAAGCCCGAAGAAGATTCAACCTTCGAGGAAAAAGAATCTTACAAATTGTACCAAAGGGATGCAGAGAAGGCTAGGTGCCTTACTCTGGCTTCGATGACCAACGAGTTGCAGAGGAAGCATGATCATATGGATGTTCAAAGCATGCTCCTCAATGCACAAGAGTTGTACGGCAAGCGATCTCGAGCTGCCAAGTTCGAAGCCACCAGCAACCTCTGGGGCACCAAGATGGGGACGGAGCCCGTACAGGATCATGTTATCAAGATGATCGGGTACATGGAGGATGCCGCCCAGTTAGGATTTGTCTTGGACAATGAGATGTCCACAGACATTATCCTAAAGTCTTTAACTCCTGAGTTTAAGCCCTTTATCACCGGTTTTATAATGAACATCCTTGAGACGGATCTTCCGGGTCTCCTCAATATGCTTAGGCAGTTTGAGGAGATTGAGAAGAAGCCGACTGCACTGGTTGTTGGCTCTGCTTCTTCCGACCAGCCGAAAGGCAAGGTTAAGAAGAGGCAGGTCCCGCAACCTGCAAAGGCGAAGAAAGGGAAGAAAAAGACTAAAGGGGCCCCGTTGAAATTTGAGTGCTTCCATTGCCACAAGATTGGCCACTGGAAGAGGAACTGTAAGATCTATCTTACAGAGAAGAAGAAGGGGCATACGGATGCCTCTACCTCAGGTACAAATTCAATTCATTAAAACGTAATTATTTCCAATCATTTAGTATGAGATACTAAAACACATCTGTGCATTGTATACATGTGGCTGATGAGAAGCGTAGATTGGGTGAAGTGCGGAGGACGGTCGGCAATTGAGCAATCGTTGCTGCTAGGGCCGTTCAAACGACTTCAAGAGACATGATCAAAAAGAAGATGATACTATTTTAGTTTAAATAAATTGTATCATTTCTTTTAAGTTGAAAACAATGATTGAGTGTTCTACACTCAAAGTTTATTTGGATAAACAAATTACGGTTCATTTTAATGAATCCGTTGTTTTATGAATGTCTCAGAAATTACGTCTGATGTTAAGTTGAAATTTTGATTGGCTTAAATTTTCTGTGATTATGGCTTATCTGAGATGGTTCCGAAATTCTCGAATGATGATACGAAGCTTTGGAAAATGTTGATTTTTGAGCTGACTTGATGTTAGAGCCTATTGGTAGTTAAGTATAGGTTCCAGGTGCATATAAATTGTGTGTGATCACAATTATACGCATATTAAAGTTTAATTCTTAATAAACCACATTTAGTTATTAAAGAGTTAATATTAAATGTTGGTTAAGGGAAAGGTACAGTGTAGGACGTCTTGATTGAGCGAGTCAATGTCAAGATTCCTTAAACCGATCTTGACTTGACTCATTCGTCAAACCGAACCTGACACTAGTACATTCCATCTAAAGCACTTATGAAATGGTTATATCTTCGTATATATAATCTAAATTTGATTTAGATATAATATTGAAGTATTTAACCAGGCAATTCTCAAAGTCAGTGGGAGCAAGCTCGTATACTTAGTTCCGGTCTTTCGGACTAAGTAAAAAGGATTTCCACCTTAAAACAAATCATCAATAAAGAACATTGAATCAAAATTGTTTTGATTTAATCATATATATATAGACTTAGGGTGTCACGTATGTACTTGACATATTGACATAAGAAAAGTGGAATGAGCTGAGACTGACTCATAGATTAAAATGTTAGACCCTACATCTAGATTGTGTAAGCTAATTGTTAGTTATACAAAGATAAGAAAAATTGATCCAGATCATTTTTCCAAAGGATCAACCCTGTGTGATCAAGAGATGTATTAATTAATCCATTAAAATTCGTTGTAGATACTCGTTAGTAAAACCACTCTTAGGTTTGTCATATAAATGTCAATGTGACTGATATGCTATAACGGTATGAGATACCGAGATAAATAGCCTAAGTGCAAGTGGGAGATGTAGGAGAATATGTGCCCATAAGGCAATTTATCCAGATATACGTCTTGTTCATACTGTATATGGTACGTATTATTCTAAGTATAAAAAAATCATTCGTATACTTAGATAATATCCATAGACTTATAGTTAGGTCCTTACGTATCTAGATGAGATCTCGATTATGAGTAAGTAAGCGACCGAATAAATAAACATAAGTCTTAAACGGTTCGTGGTCATATATGTGTCGAGAAATGGATATCGACACATCGGATAGACCATTGTGTCTTAGTCTAACCTTAGGGTAATGATGATCTCATATTCATTCGACTTGGTGAAGCCGGAGACGAGACACAGGTGCTCATTAGAGAATGAGTTCAATGAACGACCACATAAGAGTTATTAAATGGTTGACTTTAACATAACTGTCTTTAATAACTCTAGGGTGATGATAGGTTAGCTGGTCCTTAAGACCTGAAGTCGTTTGTACGAACCTGTGAGTGAACGGTGTAGCTTAGACCTATGATCTAGCTTCGAGGCTAGACCTGCTGAAAGATCTTAGGTTGAGCTGCACCCGAAGCTCTCGAGGCGAGTAGATGACTAAGATGGGATTCGTCACTTCTGTTAAAGGGAAGTTAGTGTTACAGGCTCAGTACGGTGTTTACGTTAATCCTCGGCCGGGGTACGTTGTAACAAGTACAACGTGTATATAATAAAGACCGCCGTATACTGACCAATGTTGTCTGACAGGGTTGACAGTAAACCATACCCTAGGCCAACAAGAACACAGTCTTGACGAAGGGACTACGACTAATGAAGTTCATCACTGACACAGCCAATGTAAACCCAATGATGCTTTTGGCAAAGCGTCGATCACGTTATGATGATTCTGAAACAGGGGCGACAGCTACTGCTCGTAGTGACCGTCGTCTAGGGGTTCCAAGCCCCAACCTGTAGTAAGGTCAGGCTGTAGGGTCTCACACCGAGTAGTGTTCGTGTCTTAGTAATAGGAAGATAGAATAGAGAGAAATATCATTTGATGATATTAAATCTTCACAAGTCAGGTTGTGAAAGTTAGTCGCAATAGCAATAGGGACAAAACGTTGCATTTGATGCAAACCAAAGATTAAACGTGTCGTAAATTGGTTACGAAAAATTTAGTAGGAACAAACATGTTGGAAAGGGTTACCTGGATGACGGGATCGTCCCGGTCTAAACACAGGTTCAAACCGTGTCCAAATCGGAGCACAAACGAGCCCGAAAATGCGAAAACGGTCCAAGGAAAAGTGGGTGAGACCCACTGGGCTAAAAAGCCCATAGGCAAGGCAAACGGGCACAGCCCACTGGCTGCAGCGGGTGCACGCCCGCTGCACAGCAGGCGTAGCCTGCTACAGAAGTGGGCGTGGCCCGCTGGCAGAAGCGGGCGTAGCCCGCTACAGCAGCGGGAGGGGCGACCGCTGGCTGCAACGGGCGTGGTCCGATGTGCAGCGGGCCAGCGCCCGCTGTTGCAGCGGGCGCGGCCCGCTGCATGCAGTGGGCAGCGCCCGCTGCTTGCCACCGGTACGGCCCGCTGCATGCGCCCGCTACATGCAGCGGGCCGTGCCGACTGCAAGCAGCGGGCGCACACCCGCTGCGCAGCGGGCGTGCCACCCGCCTTAGCCTCCTTGGGCGGGTGCACCCGCAACTTAAGTCAATTTAGGGTTTTGAAACCACAAATGACGGCTACGAATTTTGATAATTTGCTCAACTTTGAGCAATTGTTTGAGGGGTCAAACGAAGTCGAAATTCGTCACCGTCGGTTCCTACGCGTTCACCATTCGAAGCTTTAAGAATTGATAGCATGTTTGGTGTCTGAAGTTTAATGTGCAAAGAGAATTAATTAATCAAAGTTAGCCTTTATGAAAAGCTCACTTTAACTTGAAATTAAGCCAAATTGGCTTAATTGATTTTTCTCTCTTTTGCGGAATGTCCCACATTGCTCGCAACGAGGGAGTGAGTGCCGACTCCCTATATAAATAGGGGTGCACTCCCCTCGTTGAAAAACACACCAAGCCATCGATCGAGTAGCTCCAGATTTTTAGAGCAAGCTCGATCGGCGACTAAATTCTCTCTCTCTCTCTCTCCCTGTTCTCCAGAGTAGTCCTAGCAAGACTACGAAGGGGGTTTGGATTCTTGATCCGGACGTCTAAGACGCGGGTTCTTCTCAAGTGAAAATTTCTACCGCGTGTGATCCGCTCAGAGGCGAAAGTAAGCTCGGGCGGATCGGTGCGAGGGTGCGAGGCGGCTCAGGCGGTTCGAGTCAAAGCGGCTCGACTACGAGGAGCTTCTGAAGACGGTGCGGTACATCTTGCCTGCTCCAGGGCCAAGATTCCGGGTATGTGGTTAAGTAATTTGTAGTGTAGATTTAATTAGCCTCTTTAGAGTAGATCCCTCTTGGGGTGGTCAGATCCACCCCAAGTTGGCATAGATCGGGCTATGTTCTGGCTCCCCAGAGCCTAGCTAAATTGTTTAGCTAGTCTGGAAATTTTTTGAATTTCTGTTTTCCGCTGCGCATTCGTGCCTTTGTAGTCCGTCCGACTTAGGACGGACACAGATCTGAGCTCTGGGGGTCTGCCAAAATCCCAACAACAATAAGATACCTCACCAAGAGGATTTTGCCCTACACAAGGACCCAACCAACCCTACACAGGGGTCAAACTCCCACCTAGAGAATTACTAACTCCCACTCAGAGAATTAGGGTTAGCCCTACACTAGGACACCAAACTCCCACAAAGAGAGTAACTCCCACAAAGAGAGTATCTAATTCCCACAAAGAGAATTAGGGGTAACACAAAGGTGAAACGAAATAACACTTACCTATGCCTTGATATGATCTTACCAATGCGATGACGAAGGCATGCAAATGAAACTCAAGTGCTTGAGATGAGGCTTTGATTGCACTTGATTATCTTTCTCTCTTCTAGGAATGAATCCTAACACTTCTCACTTGAGTGTATAAAATGAAGAGAAGAAAGATGTTCTCCAAAAAAAGGAATGAGATTGAAATCCCTTGGAGAAATTTCCCTAGAGCTTAGATTCTATAGCATAAGATTGAAGCTCTAATGAGGGAATGGGGGAGGAGGGGCTTAGAGAAGAGATTAAATGATCTTCTATTATTTCCTAACCCTTTCAAGAGTTCTAAATGAACTAAGCCAACTCCTATATATAGGAAGCCAAGAAGACCCCATAAAACCAGCCAAAAACCCAAAGTTTGAGGGGGACCACAGAATGGAGAGTGAACTAGCGCGGAAGAAATCTACAACGGCTAGATTTTGGCAGTTTACGGCACAGACATTCGACTGATGAACAAATGACAGTCGACTGTTCAACGGCTAGAAAAATCTCAACGGCTATAATCTGAGCCTAGACCGTCGACTGTAGAAGACTACACAGGCGACTGTAAAACAGACAGTCGACTGTATATTTTTCATCAGGCGACTGCTGCATGGGATGGAGAAAAACAGAGAGTTGCTCTCTTACTCCCAATATGCATACAGGCGACTGATGACCAAAGTACAGTCAACTATAAAGTAAACAGGCGACTGTATATTCTTCATCAGTCGACTGCTGCAGAGGATGGAAGTAAAACAGATAGAGATGCAATTTCCGCACTTACGCCTTTCAGACGACTGAAGGCCATTTCACAGGCGACTGTAAATATACAGATGAATGTAAAAACAGAAACATGCGTCTGTCTTGTAAATTGGGAAGAAGACCAGAAAATACCAGAAGCGCACAGCCGATTGTCGACCAATTCACAGGCAACTGTAAGAATACAGGCGACTGTAAATTGAACATTAGTCGACTGATGCGAAAAGCTCAAGATGAGTCAATAGAAAAGTTGACTTGAGCTACGCATCACAGTCGACTGTAGAAGGCTCGACAGGTGACAGGAATCACCCAGTCGACTGTAAAACCATCAACAGGCGACTGTAGGAGAGCCAGAGACTCCAAATGAGTCTTTGGGCTAGATGAACCTATTGGGTTGGATTCTATGATAATCCTAAGGCTTACTAAGATGGTTAAATGCAAATGCATGAGAGTATGACCATCTATCAAGGCATTACAATAATCCTAGACTCAAAAAGAGAAATGCAAGTAATTGAAATTACATGGATTACAAATTGCATCTCCTAGAGTCTAAGTCTTCAAGCTCACTATACTTTGATGCTCCCCATCATCTCCAAGCTTTGGCCCTCCTTGATGAGCTTCCTTTCATCAGGCTCCAAGATTTGACAATGCTTCTATAGATGTCCATCCATCATCATGCTCCAAGCTTTGGCTTCATTAGATGGTCCTCATGACTTCATCCAAGCTTGAGCACACCATCACTCTTGGAGGTCTTTAAGATATCCCTTGTAATATCCTCCAAGTATTATGCTTTGTCTCATCAACATATAATCATAAAGATAAACTGAGACTAAAACATAAGATTTATTAGCACACTAACATAATGTATTGATCATCATCAAAACAACGTTAGTCTTGAACCCAAGAACTAACAATTTCCCCCCTTTTGATGATGACAATCCATTATGCCAAAATATAATAAAAGTGAAATAAACAATGTATGCTAACAAACCCCCCAATCAATAAGCAAATGTGCACAAAATATAAGCATATAAAGCATAAATCATACTGATGGTTGTTATGCAAAAACATATCAATTGATAATAATGCATAAACAAGCATAAGGTATATTTTTACAGAACCTATTTCTCTCCCCCATTGGCATATCAAAAAGATGGGTAATAGCCAAATAGGAAAACCAAGGACAAGAGAAATAAACATCCCATATGCACAAACATAATGTGAATGAAATACAATGTGCCATATGAATGGAAAAATAATGCTAGCAAGCAAAAATTCCATACTCCCCCATAATCATACAAAACATGCAAATATGGGAGTAATGGACACATCACAAAAATGTGGGTACAAAATGTAAATATACAAGCATAGTACCCAAGCAATGAATAACTATGTGAGTAAGCTAGCAAGTTGGAAACCAAACAAAAATGGAGTTTGGTTTTCGTATATAGTCATATGAAAATATAACATTACGCACATATGAATCTATATACGCATTCCTAACAAGCCTGGAAACATTCTTAGGAATCCACAAAGAAAGTAATTTGTGATTCTTAAGAAGATGTTTGGTTAAGGCATGAGTAGGAGGAGTGGGGGCACGCTTATGAGGTGTAACATAAACATTGGCGTGCCCCGTGTGTGAAACATGAGATCTATCATTAGATGCATTCACACAAGCAATTCTACCATGCATAGGAACATGTGAAGCATGCAAAGATTTATCATCAGCTTTAGCATGCAAGCAATAATAATATTTCCTATGAGTAGAAACATCATGCATATCATCCAAAGAAGAAGCATTCATATCAACATGTTTTTGAATAGGCTTCTTAATATATTCAAGATCGGAATACAAAAATGCATGATTTCTCTTTGACTTAGAAATAATAGTAGATTTTAGGCCAAAAGAGTTGGACGTGACTTTCTCATTGGAATGCTCTCCCATAAAATTTATTTGGGTCTTCTAAGAGAAGAGCTTGGTTAGCTTACCTTTAAAGAAGAGGATCCCAAAACCTTGTCCTTACTCAATTTGAAAATTTTCAATTTGAGTAGACAATAGCTCACATTTCTTCATAAGTGAAGAAATGTTGTCATCCCTCTTAGATAGACATGAGCTAAGCTCACAACATTTTGACTTGAGAGCCAATGTCTCATCTCTCAAAATATTGTAATCACTATCCGAGTGCATCTTCTCCATTTGGAGTTTGAGAGAAGCATTCTCATCCCTCAAAGCACTCAATTGAGAAAGAAGAGTATCTTTCTCAGTATGCAAAGAATTAAGTTCAACATTATGCGATGCATACAGACTCTTTTTCACAGATTTGTGAAAATTACGATCATACTCAATACGAGCGTTAAGAGAGTCATTCTCTTTGCTCAACATGCACACTGAGAATCAAGAGCAATCTTTTCTTGATTCAATGCAATGGTTTGTGTATCATCACGATGTTTGGATGATAAAGAAGTGTGTGTGCGAGCATCTCTCTCAATCTTGTTATTATTCGCATTTAGAGAGTTCATAAACAATGCATTATCATTTTCAATAAAATTAGCGCATTGAACGAGAGAGTTACGAGATACCTCATTACCAACGATGCTCTCATCATCGCAAAATTCCTCTCCACCATATTCTTTATCAAGATAATCCCATATCTCGTTGGCCGTCTCTAAATCACATACCTTCTTTGTAATTTTCGTAAAGACGGTATTCTGCAACGCATTCCAAACTTGAGCATCTGAAGTGATAACGTTGACTCCTCGTGATCATCAAGCCATTGGAAAATTTTCTTCCTCCATTTTTAGAAGTGTTTACCGTTGAAGACGGGAGGAAGAGAAAGGGGTTGTTGAGACTTAGAAGTCATGCTTGCAAAAGCCACCAAACCAAGGCTCTGATACCATCTGTAAGGGACCCTGTAGGGCTACACATACACTAGAGCGGGTGTGAATAGTGTAATAGCAAGCAACGTGCTTAATTAAAAGTTACTGAAATTAAAGCACAATAAGCAGCGGAAAATAAATAGAGTGCTCAACAACAACAATTGCAAACACAATGATTTTACCCTGGTTCCCCAAAACTTGGGTACGTTCAGCCACACCAGTATTCACTATATTTCCCACAAAGAAAAGTGAATACAATCTCACAAGGAGATAGCTCACCAAGAGGATTTTGCCCTACACAAGGACCCAACCAACCCTACACAGGGTTTAAACTCCTACCTAGAGAATTACTAACTCTCACTCAGAGAATTAGGGTTAGCCCTACACTAGGACACCAAACTCCCACAAAGAGAGTATCTAATTCCCACAAAGAGAATTTGGGGTAACACACAGGTGAAACGAAATAACACTTACCTGTGCCTTGATATGATCTTACCAATGCGATGACGATGGCATGCAAGTGAAACTCAAGTGCTTGAGATGAGGCTTTGATTGCACTTGATTATCTTTCTCTCTTCTAGGAATGAATCCTAACACTTCTCACTTGAGTGTATAAAATGAAGAGAAGAAAGTTGTCCTCCAAGAAAAGGAATGAAATTGAAATCCCTTGGAGAAATTCCCCTAGAGCTTAGATGCTATAGCATAAGATTGAAGCTCTAATGAGGGAATGGGAGAGGAGTGGCTTAGAGAAGAGATTAAATGATCTTCTATTATTTTCTAACCCTTTCAAGAGTTCTAAATGAACTAAGCCAACTCCTATATATAGGAAGCCAAGAAGACCCCATAAAACCAGCCAAAACCCCAAAGTTTGAGGGGCACCACAGAATAGAGAGTGTACAGCACGGAAGAAATCTGCAATGGCTGGATTTTCACAGTTTACGACACAGACTGTCGACTGATGAACAAATGACCGTCGACTGTTCAACGACAAGAAAAATCCCAACGGTTATAATCTGAGCCTAGACAGTCGACTGCAGAAGACCACACAGGCGACTGTAAAACAGATAGTCGACTGTATGTCTTTCATCAGGCGACTGCTGCAGGGGATGGAGAAAGACAGAGAGTTGCACTCTTACTCCCAGTATGCATACAGGTGACTGATGACCAAAGTACTATCAACTGTAAAATGGACAGGTGACTGTATATCCTTCATCAGTCGACTGTTGCAGAGGATGGAAGTAAAACAGAGAGAGATGCAATTTTCGCACTTACGCCTTTCAGACGACTGAAGGCCATTTCATAGGCGTCTGTAAATATACAGACGAATGTAAAAACAGAAACATGCGACTGTCTTGCAAATTGGGAAGAACCCAGAAAATACAAGAAGCGCACAGTCGACGGTCGACCAATTCACAGGCGACTGTAAATTGAACATCATTCGACTGATGCGAAAAGCTCAAGATGAGTCAATAGAAAAATAGACTTGAGCTATGCATCACAGTCGACTGTAGAAGGCTCAACAGGCGACTGGAATCACCCAGTCGACTGTAAAACCTTCAGCAAGCGACAGTAGGAGAGCCAGAGACTCCAAATGAGTCTTTGGGCTAGATGAACCTATTGGGTTGGATTCTATGATAATCCTAAGGCTCACTAAGATGGTTAAATGCAAATGCATGAGAGTATGACCATCTATCAAGGCATTACAATAATCCTAGACTCAAAAAGAGAAATAAAAGTAATTGAAATTACATGGATTACAAATTTCATCTCCTAGAGTCTAAGTCTTCAAGCTCACTATACCTTGATGCTCCCCATCATCTCCAAGCTTTGGCACTCCTTGATGAGCTTCCTTTCATCAAGCTCCAAGATTTGACAATACTTCTCTAGATGTCCATCTATCATCATGCTCCAAGCTTTGGCTTCATTAGATGATCCTCATGACTTCATCGAAGCTTGAGCATAACATCACTCTTGGAGGTCTTTAAGATATCCCTTGTAATATCCTTCAAGCATTATGCTTTGTCTCATCAACATATAATCATAAAGATAAACTGAGACTAAAACATAAGATTGATTAGCACACTAACATAATATATTAATCATCATCAAAACAACGTTAGTCTTGAACCCAAGAAATAACAATTTCCCCCCTTTTGATGATGACAATCCATTATGTCAAAATATAATAAACATTGAAATAAACAATGGGTGCTAACAAACTCCCCCAATCAATATGCAAATGTGCACAAAATATAAGCATATAAAGCACAAATCATATTGATGGTTGTTATGCAAAAACATATCAACTGATAATAATGCATAAACAAGCATAAGGTATATTTTTACAGAACCTATTTCTATCCCCCATTGGCATATCAAAAAGATGGGTAATAGCCAAATAGGAAAACCAAGGACAAGAGAAATAACCATCCCATATGCACAAACATAATGTGAATGAAATACAATGTGCCATATGAATGGAAAAATAATGCTAGCAAGCAAAAATTCAATACTCCCCCATAATCATACAAAACATGCAAATATGAGAGTAATGGACACACTCACAAAAATGTGGGTACAAAATGTAAATATACAAGCATAGTACCCAAGCAATGAATAACAATGTGAGTGAGCTAGCAAGTTGGAAACCAAACAAAAATGGAGTTTGGTTTCCGTATATAGTCATATGAAAATATAACATTACGCACATATGAATCTATATACGCATTCCTAACAAGCCTGGAAACATTCTTATGAATCCACAAAGAAAGTGATTTGTGATTCTTAAGAAGATGTTTGGTTAAGGCATGAGTAGGAGGAGTGGGGGCACGCTTATGAGGTGTAACATAAACATTGGCGTGCCTCGTGTGTGAAACATGAGATCTATCATTAGATGCATTCACACAAGCAATTCTACCATGCATAGGAACATGTGAAGCATGCAAAGATTTATCATCAGCTTTAGCATGCAAGCAATAATAAGATTTCCTATGAGTAGAAACATCATGCATATCATCCAAAGAAGAAGCATTCATATCAACATGTTTTTGAATAGGCTTCATAATATATGCAAGACCGGAATACAAAAATGCATGATTTCTCTTTGGCTTAGAAATAATAGTAGATTTTAGGCCAAAAGAGTTGGATGTGACTTTCTCATTGGAATGCTCCCCCATAAAATTTATTTGGGTCTTCTAAGAGAAGAGCTTGGTTTATTCACCTTCAAAGAAGAGAATCCCAAAACCGTGTCCTTACTCAATTTGAAATTTTCAATTTGAGTAGACAATAGCTCACATTTCTTCAAAAGTGAAGAAATGTTGTCATCCCTCTTAGATAGACATGAGCTAAGCTCACAACATTTTGACTTGAGAGCCAATGTCTCATCTCTCAAAATGTTGTAATCACTATCCGAGTGCATCTTCTCCATTTGGAGTTTGAGAGAAGAATTCTCATCCCTCAAAGCACTCAATTGAGAAAGAAGAGTATCTTTCTCCGTATGCAAAGAATTAAGTTCAACATGATGCGATGCATACAGACTCTCTTTCACAGATTTGTGAAAATTACGATCATACTCAATACGAGCTTTAAGAGAGTCATTCTCTTTGCTCAACATGCACACATGAGAATCAAGAGCAATCTTTTCTTGATTCAATACAATGGTTTGTGTATCATCACGATGTTTGGATGATAAAGAAGTGTGTGTGCGAGCATCTCTCTCAAGCTTGTTATTATTCGTATTGAGAGAGTTCATAAACAATGCATTATCATTTTCAATAAAATTTGCGCGTTGAACGAGAGAGCTACGAGATACCTCATTACCAACGATGCTCTCATCATCGCAAAATTCCTCTGCACCATATTCTTTATCAAGATAATCCCATATCTCCTTGGCCGTCTCTAAATCACATACCTTCTTTGTAATTTTCGTAGAGACGACATTCTGCAACGCATTCCAAACTTGAGAATCCGAAGTGATAGATATTGACTCCTCTTGATCATCAAGCCATTGGAACATTTTCTTCTTCCATTTTGAGAAGTGTTTACCTTTGAAGACGGGAGGAAAGGAGAGGGGTTGTTAAGACTTAGAAGTCATGCTTACAAAAGCCACCAAACCAAGGCTCTGATACCAACTGTAAGGGACCCTGCGGGGCTACACATACACTAAGGGGGGGTGAATTGTGTAATAGCAAACAAAGTGCTTAATTAAAAGTTACTGAAATTAAAGCACAATAAGCAGCATAAAATAAACAGAGTGCTTAATAACAACAATCGCAAACACAATGATTTTACCCTGGTTCCCAAAAACTTGGGTACGTCCAGCCACACCAGTATTCACTATATTTCCCACAAAGAGAAGTGAATACAATCTCACAAGGATATACCTCACCAAGAGGATTTTGCCCTACACAAGGACCCAACCAACCCTACACCGGGGTCAAACTCCCACCTAGAGAATTACTAACTCCCACTCAGAGAATTAGGGTTAGCCCTACACTAGGACACCAAACTCCCACAAAGAGAGTAACTCCTACAAAGAGAGTATCTAATTCCCACAAAGAGACTTAGGGGTAACACAAAGGTGAAACGAAATAACACTTACTTATGCCTTGATATGATCTTACCAATGCGATGAAGATGGCATGCAAGTGAAACTCAAGTGCTTGAGATGAGGCTTTGATTGCACTTAATTATCTTTCTCTCTTCTAGGAATGAATCCTAACACTTCTCACTTGAGTGTATAAAATGAAGAGAAGAACGATGTTCTCCAAGAAAAGGAATGAGATTGAAATTCCTTGGAGAAATTTCCCTAGAGCTTAGATGCAATAGCATAAGATTGAAGCTCTAATGAGGGAATAGGAGAGGAGTGGCTTAGAGAAGAGATTAAATGATCTTCTATTATTTCCTAACCCTTTCAAGAGTTCTAAATGAACTAAGCCAACTCCTATATATATGAAGCCAAGAAGACCCCATAAAACCAGTAAAAACCCCAAAGGGAAGAAATCTGCAGCAGCTAGATTTTGGCAGTTTACGGCACAGACAGTCGACTGATAAACAAATGACAGTCGATAGTTCAACGGCTAGAAAAATCCCAACAGCTATAATTTGAGCCTAGACAGTCGACTATAGAAGACTAAACAGGCGACTGTAAAACAGACAGTCGACTGTTTATCCTTCATCAGGCGACTGCTGCTGGGGATGGAGGAAAACAAAGAGTTGCACTCTTACTCCCAGTATGCATACAGGCGACTGATGACCAAAGTACAGTCAATTGTAAAATAGACAGGCGACTGTATATCCTTCATTAGTCGACTGCTGCAGAGGATGGAAGTAAAACAGAGAGAGATGCAATTTTTGAACTTACGCCTTTCAGACGACTGAAGGCCATTTCACAGGCGACTGTAAATATACAGACGAATGTAAAAATAGCAACAGGCAACTGTCTTGCAAATTGGGAAGAAGCCCAAAAAATACAAGAAGCACACAGTCGACTGTCGACCAATTCACAGGCGACTGTAAATTGAACATCAGTCGACTGATGCGAAAAGCTCAAGATGAGTCAATAGAAAAGTTGACTTGAGCTATGCATCACAGTCGACTGTAGAAGGCTCGACAGGCGACTGGAATCACCCAGTCGACTATAAAACCTTCAGCAGGCGACTGTAGGAGAGCCAGAGACTCCAAATGAGTCTTTAGGCTAGATGAACCTATTGGGTTAGATTCTATGATAATCCTAAGGCTCACTAAGATAGTTAAATGCAAATGCATGAGAGTATGACCATCTATTAAGGCATTACAATAATCCTAGACTCAAAAAGAGAAATACAAGTAATTGAAATTACATGGATTACAAATTGCATCTCCTATAGTCTAAGTCTTCAAGCTCATTATACCTTGATGCTCCCCATCATATCCAAGCTTTGGCACTCCTTGATGAGCTTCCCTTCATCAAGCTCCAAGATTTGACAATGCTTCTCTAGATATCCATCCATCATCATGCTCCAAGTTTTGGCTTCATTAGATGATCCGCATGACTTCATCCAAGCATGAGCACACCATCACTCTTGGAGGTCTTTAATATATCCCTTGTAATATCCTCCAAGCATTATGCTTTGTCTCATCAACATATAATCATAAAGATAAACTGAGACTAAAACATAAGATTGATTAGCACACTAAGATAATGTATTGATCATCATCAAAACAACATTAGTCTTAAACCCAAGAACTAACAGTAACTCTCTTAAATTCTAGCATTCTGCAAGAATTCTGGTCATATTTTACTGATATCTACCACTTGGCATATGTTATTTTGTTGTGCTGAAGAAATTCATCTTCTAGGTCGTAGTGGGAATAATCTACCATACTTTTTATTGCTGAGCTTTTTCTTAGCTCGATAGCTTTTTGTTCTTTTAATGAAAATGTTGCATATTAAGGGTTACATTTGTTACTTTTACTAAAATTGGGTATGATAAGATTAACGATAATCTATACGAGAAGCTCACTAGAGTAGAGCATTTATGTGTTTATTAAGGATCATTTTTAGTGCAAGTTTGTCAACATGCGGTAATCCCAACTAACGAAGCATCTGAAGGATGCTGAAGCATTCAGCTCATGCTTCCACAGAGCCGAAGTCTCATGGCCTTGGATGTTACAAATTAGTTTCATTCTTGTTTGTCTAATATATTCATCATATAAATGAATGTCCAAACTTACGAAATTGCATTTATGCAGGTCAAGCTATTGAACAAACTAGCTTTTTCCTGAGCTTCAAGCTTAAGTAGCAGTAGTAAGGTTCTGACCGGTCCGGTAGAGGGCCGTGAGGAACCTACTGTTGATGTGGAATTTTTTTACTATCGGCATAAAGCACTTAGATCAGGTAGGAATATGTGCACTGGAAATATGGACTTACATTCAGTTCTGGATGAAAGTTCTGGATGTCAAGTATGGAACCCAATCAGTTAGGAAATCTGGAATTATGCACTTATATCAGTTTTGTACAGCAGTTCTGAAAAATTCTTCATTCAGATTGCTCATGCGTGCTGCTCAAGTAGATTGTTCAAGAAGTTTGACAATTTGATATACTATTAACTCTTTTTTATTGTTATAAGTCCATGTGTGGCATGATTGTACCCCAGCTGATACCTTCCAGAATTAGTCTTCTCTCGTGCAACAGAACTTTTAGTTACTCACCACATTGTTACTATTTATTACTACTTGTTTGCATCTGGATGTACTTTCATCACGGCAGCAGCAAAGCTTCTCTCGCTCACTGCACTGTACTTTTTTGCTCATGGCATCCTGCCTGCTGACATGTATAAAACATCAGTTTATGTTTAGTTGGAGTTTTCTGATTTGGTTCTCCCAATTTCGTGACCCGGAATTATTATAGTAACCTCCCATATTAAAGAATTATTTCACAGGGTACAGTTTTTAATTATAGATGACAGTTTTGGAAATATTCTCAGTCTACTGTCACTAACGATGAACAAACTATTTAGTAATATGCAACAGTTTAGAAAGTATCCATAAATTGTTCTCTTAATGCTTGAATATTAGTTGTTAGGTTTTATTCATGCTACTCATTATCTGCTTGATGATTGAGTTGTCATATATGGCACCAGTTGCTTGCTCATTAGCCTTGATGCTATTGGATGATATATATGGAAGATGTTGGGTCTCTTGTTGAATGTTTTGTTGCACCCGAGCTACTATGGTCAAGAAGGAGAGAACCAACTCAGCCTACCTTGTTGGATGTTTTGTTGAACAGTTTGTTGAGCCATGATGTTCTACATGCTGTGTCTATAGGCAGCCTTGGGTATTCAAAGGTATTTGTGGATCCGAGCCTGGAGTCCTCGCAATCCTATGTTTCTATCTTTAACAATTCAGGTACACGTTGATTAATATTGTTAAAGATTTGATTGACTATATGCATATATATCTCTCGGTTATCCTTGTTGAAAGACGGTTGGGGAGTTATTACCCTGCAATATCCTTGTAACGATTTGATTGCCTCGGTTGCGGATTTTGAGGGATCTCCTTCTGGTTGAAGCATTGCGGGTATCGCTGGTATCTAGCTGCATCAAGATTTGATTGTATCGTGGCTGATTGAACCGTGGATTGCGGAAAGGCATGCTATTAGGGTTCGGCAGCAACGACGGCTAGCATACGGACTTTTTGATAAAAGTTTTGTGAGATAACTCCGGGAGGGAGGTCGACGACTATGCACATAGGATCAAGGGAGTTGATCTAGTCGGTGGTGCAAGGGGAGCTTGCTGGCAAGGGGAGCTTGCTGGCAAGGGGAGCTTGCCAAGAATACTTCACGGGGTTGATTACGATCACCCCTCACGGTTTGTATTAAGGGAGAGTGTGTTCTTCCTTATAGAATCGTGGTTATTAGAGTTTGTATTCTCTGATTATTATAGTGAAGTATTCTACTTTTCTGGGTGTGGCCCCGCAGATGTAGGTGTGCGCACCGAACTGCGTTACCAAGTCTTGCGTGTCTCTGTGTGATGTGTGTAGTTTCGTTGTTCTTAAGATTCAGTACTGCGTACTGAATTTCATTTGGTATCAGAGCAGGTCATCCATATTTCTTTGATTGTTCGAAGTGGGTGTGATCTTGTGTGTCAGTACGCACATCATGAATACCAAAGAAGTTGCCTCTGTTACTCGTCCTCCCTTACTCACCGGATCCAATTACACATATTGGAAGTCACGCATGCGAGCTTTTATCAAGTCTCTGGATGAAAAAGCTTGGGTGGCCATGGTTGAAGGATGGAGTCCTCCGACTAAAGTAAACAAGGAAGGCAAGGAATGCATCAAACCCGTGAGAGATTGGAATCCCGAAGAGGAGCGTGCCGCCTTAGGAAACTTAAAAGCTGTAAATGCCATCTTCACTGCAGTCGACAAAGAGCAGTTCAAGCTTATATCAACATGTGAGCATGCAAAAGAAGCATGGGACATTCTTCAAAATGTGCATGAGGGGACCAGCACTGTTAAGGCTTCTAAACTGTAAATGTTTGCCTCACAGTTTGAAAATCTGAGAATGAATGAAAACGAGACTGTTGCCGAGTTCAATGGAAGATTAAGGGATATAGCTAACCAGGCATTTCAACTGGGTAAGAAATATTCTCAGAAGAAGTTGGTTGAAAAGACGATGAGGTCTCTTCCTGAGAAATTTTCGGCCAAGATTACTACGATAGAATAAGTAAGAAACACATCCACCATGCGGCTAGATGAACTCATGGGATCTCTGCAAACTTATGAGCTGAACCTCAAGCAAAACAAAAGGGAGAAGGGAGTTGCTCTAAAATTTGAAGCGAATGAATCGTCCAAATCTGATAATGAGTCTGGGATTGAAGATGATATTGCCTTACTCACCAAAAATTTCAGTATAATGATGAGAAAAATCAGTAATAGAGGTCAGAACTTCAAAGCTGCAAATAAAGTGGTGCGGTCTGCTCCGTCTGCCGATGAAAAGACTGCTAGTCGCCCCACTTAGAGATATGACTCTAAAAGCAAGGGTAAGGGAATACAATGTAGAGAGTGTGAAGGATTTGGTCATATCCAGGCCGAATGTGCTAACACTCTTAAGAAGCAAAAATGGAAATCTCTAGCTAGCACCTGGAGCGATGAGGATTCTGAAGGAAGCGAGGAATATGATGACAAAACTAGCAACTATGTTGCATTCACTGCCACCCTGGAAGACGAGCCTAAGTATAAGTCTTCCAGTCATGTTGAACATAATGTTGCAATAAGTGCTTCAACATCCAGTTACAAACAAGGAAATGTGATACATGATGTTGTAACAATTGGTACAACATACGACACCGAGGTTGAATCTGACAGTGAAAGTGAAGGAGATGTTTGTGAAGAGGATATCCGATTGGCTTATCAAACTATGTACAGCAAGTGGATGGATATCTGTGCCGTAAACAAGAAGCTGAAGGAAGAATGCTCCAAGCTGAGAAGTGAGAGGGATGGGATCCAAACCAAACTGTTGAAGACTGAATTAAGGTTCCGTAATCTTAAGAATAACCTGAAGAGAGCTCTTCTCAGAGCTGAGAAGGCGGAAAGCGTCCTCAACCGATGGAACTCTGGAAAATCTAAACTTGATGACATTCTCAACATGGGCAAGGTGTCTGGAGATCGAACTGGAGTTGGATACCACAGAGGAAATCATATACATGCCTTAAAAATTAAAAGTGGTATCATTACTAAGGAGCATGAAAAGCAGAGTCAACTGTACACGGACAAGTCAAGAGGGAAGAAAAGAAAAGATTCAACAAAAGGTCCAACAAAAGGTTCAATACCCAGGCAGCTGATATGTAACTACTGTAGGCAAATTGGGCACTATGACTGGAGTTGCTTCAAACGCCTGAAGCACTGGAGTGAAGGAAGAAAGATTGCTCATCCCAATCAGAAACCAAACATGAAATGGGTTAAGAAATCTGAGCTTGTAAGTATGGTAGCATACACTTCATTGGTTACCTTTTCAGAAAATTAGTGGTATTTTGACAGTGGGTGTTCTAGACACATGACGGGGAACAAGGGTCTACTGTCTGAGTATACTGGTGGCAACAAAGGTCATGTTACGTTTGGTGATGGCCAAAGAAGCAGGGTTGTTGGAAAAGGGAATCTGAATATGACAGGAACACTGAAGCTAAAATACGTGATGCATGTTGAGAACTTAAAGGCCAATCTCATAAGTATCAGCCAGTTGTGTGATCAAGGATTACTGGTCCATTTTAACAAAGATGAATGCCTTGTTTTCAATACAGATGATGTCTGTATTCTTACAGGGAAGAGGTCGAGCGACAACTGCTATCTTCTGCAAGATCTTGACAGGTGTCTCAACATCACTACAGATGTTTCTGAATAGTGGCATCAGAAACTAGGGCATGTCAAGTTCAAGACCCTAATGAAGATTTCTCAAGCCAGAGCTGTTCGTGGAATGCCTACCTTAATCAAGAAGAAAGACGGGGTGTGTGAATCATGCCAACTGGGAAAGCATAAGAAAGTGAGCCACAAGCAAATTCAGACTATTACTACCTCAAAAATACTGGAGCTGCTACACATGGACCTCATTGGACCCACTTCAGAAACAAGCGTGGGAGGTAAGAAGTACATCTTTGTATGCGTTGATGATTTTTCTCGGTTCACTTGGGTCGATTTTCTTAAGGAGAAATCAGATACATTTGATGCTTTTAAGAGACTGTGTACCCGCCTTCAAGTTGAAAAAGGAGCCAACATTGGAAAAATCATCAGGATTCGAAGCGATCATGGAAAAGAGTTTGAGAATCACTCATTCTCTGAATTTTGTGAGGAACATAGTATAGGACATGAATTCTCGGCTCCTAAAACTCCGCAGCAAAACGGAGTCGTTGAAAGGAAGAATCGGACGCTTCAAGAAATGGCACGAGTCATGCTGAATGCTCGGGAAGTTCATGTCAAGTGGTGGGCCGAAGCTATCAATACTGCTTGCTACACGATCAACAGTGTATATCTTCGGCCAAGGACTGAGAAAACTCCCTACGAGATCTGGAAAGGGAGGAAGCCTGATGTCTCCTATTTCCATATCTTTGGAAGCAAATGCTACATCTTGCAAGAGTGTACACCAAGGCCGAAGTTCGATGCCAAGAGTGACAAAGGAATCTTTCTAGGATATTCTACACGGAGTCGTGCTTTCAGAGTGTTGAATGAAAGCACCGACGTTATGATGGAATCTATCAATGTGGTGGCAGATGATCACTCCTTATTTTACACCTTTTTCCCGCATATTTGCATGCCATTTAGATCGCCCAAATCACGTTTTTTACAATTTATCGACGATATTGCGATGCTTTTCACGTTTTGTTGTTTTTGTCGCATTTCAGGTGATTTGGCGCGATTTAGAGTGATCTCGAGATACGCTTACGCTAGACGGCCACCGACGACCTCCCCGAGGGGTATTTTGCTGTTGGAGAGGAGCGGAAGAAGAATGGACGTCGCAGGAGCGACGAGGAGGCCAAAATAAGCAGATTGGGCATTTTTTGTGTCCTACTCGGCCGAGTGGAGGAGCCACTCGGCCGACCGGCGAGACACCGCTCGGCCGACCCGTTCAGACACGTTTTCCATGTGTACTCGGCCGAGCGACGGAGACCACATCGGCCGAGTGACTATACCACGTCCGCCCGAGTGGCGCCCAGACGAAGGCCCTCAAAAATATCAAAGTTACTGTTTTTCGGCCATCTGAGCTTCAGAAGACCCACTCGGCCGAGTGGTAAATCCGTCCGCCCGAGTGCAGTGAAGCCATCGGCCGAGTGACGACAACTCACTCGGCCGAGCCGCCCCCGAACTGAAGACCCCCGAAAGCCCCTACTTACTGGAAAATTACAGGGTTTTCACTCGGCCGAGCGACTTTTGTCACTCGGCCGAGTGCGATGCGCTGCCTGTAGCGAAATTTGCGGAAAACAGGCTGTGCAGGGGCGTTTTGGTCAGGATTTTTGGACGATTTTTGGGGCTATTTAAGCCCTGTTTTTACCCTAGTTTTAAGAGCACCTCTTAGATTTTTTGCAGCTTTTTAGATTACTTTTGAGCTTTATTATTGCAATTGGAGAAGAGGGAAAACTTGGATTTTTGTTGGATTAATTGAAGAATTACTTTGGTTTGCATCTCTCTTCCCCAAAAACTCTATTTTTTGTTTATTTCAATATTTGAGATGAATTCTATTGTTTATTTCATTGCTAATTATTGTGCTATTGCTATGATTTGTGAGTAGTCTCCACGTCTTGGGGCGTGGGGATGAACCCCTACAAGCCCAATTTCGTATTTGTGACGAATTGGTAGAAATTGTGCTAGAATCAATAATTAGAGATTAGATTGGGATCAAATTACTACGGATAGCTAGGTATTCTTATCGATTGGGATTTGCAAGAGATTGGATCCCAATTTGATAGGAAGCCCTAGAAATCCGAATTGGGTTGGAGTCGGATTTTCGAAGTATCGGTTTGCAAGAGATTGGACCGATATTAGGATTTCCGGGTGCAATTCCATGCCGATACCCGTTTGCAAGAGATTGGACGGGTAAGAACCATCCCAATCTAGGTCGTGGACCGAGTTTGCAAGAGATTGGGCTCGGTGCGCGATTGGACGATGATGTTGATCTTAATGCTAGCTCCTCTAGGCTAGGGTTTGCAAGAGATTGGACCCGAGTCTAGGAAAGCTATAGACCGGCAATAGCGCGAGAGCGTGAGCTTGGTTCTACATTTAGTTGCAACTAGTTCATCCGAATTCTCATTCTAGCAGTCTTAATACCGACGAACCGCATTCATGAAATACGGTGAGTAGCGGGGATTCCCCATTCCCTAGACGTTCTTTATTTGATTTGATATTTCGCACATTTGTCTGACGATTGTGACAGGATCGCCCAAGGCAATTATCCCTCTTGGATAGCCAGGTTGATTAGGAACAAGCACGGTCATTCGTCCTCCCTGTGTTCGATACCCGCTTGCCGCTATACCGTGCGCTTGCGGTAAAACTACAACCGTCGCCTCGGGACGTGTATCCGGGGTGCGATCAAGTTTTTGGCGCCGTTGCCGGGGAAGGCAGTCGACGGTGCTTGGCATCGATCACCCGGTTATTTCTTCCTTCTTTCTCCACTTCCCTCTACATCTTATTTTAACTTAATTCACAGCCATATTTGCATATTCTCCCCGTATTTTGTATAAGATCTTAACAGGGAGAATGGAGGATGCGCTACCAACAATGGAACTCAGTCGGGAAGACTATGACTCCTTCACAGACCTCCTTAAGGAGCTTATCGACGAGGTCCATGCTACCGGAGCATTTGCTATCGATATCAAGGACCCCGACGAGCAACTATTCGCTAATTTTGTGATGGACCAAATCTCCCCGGAGGGGACTGTCGGATGGGACGTCAGAGTTGATGCGGTCGACGACAAACTGTATTTCGAAGACAATAGAGCGAGTTTTGAAGAACATTATACTCCCGAAGAATCCTTCGAGCAAACCGACATTCAGGGAGTAACACTCTATGACTCTCACTCTTGCTTTTATGAATCGTCTGATGTGCTTCTTGATTCGAGGTACGAGCCGGAGCAGAGTGAAGTTTTTTTCGATGCTAGCACCGAATCGGAGAACACCTATTTCGATGCCTCATCCTCACTAAGTAGCGAGTCCGACTCGTCACAAGAAAGCGCGCCACCTGAACATGAGCTAAATCCGAATGGCAAGGAAGGGACGGAGCTCATGCAAGCTGATGAAGTTGAAGAAGCAGCGCCTCTTCAGGTGGAACTTAAACAATTACCTCCAAATCTAAGGTACACCTTCTTGGGTAGCAAATTAACTTTCCCGGTGATAGTAAACTCCCATCTCACGCCCGACCAACTTGAAAAACTCCTAGATGTTCTTAGGAGCCACAAAGATGTCCTGGGCTACACTATCTCCGATCTAAAAGGGATAAGCCCTAGGCTTTGCACGCATAGGATCCATTTGGAGGATACCGATGCCACCTCCATCGAGCCTCAAAGGCGGCTAAACCCGAACATGAAAGAGGTGGTTAAAAAAGAAATCCTAAAACTGCTAGAAGCCGGCATTATTTACCCTATCTCAGACAGTAGGTGGGTTAGCCCCGTTCACGTTGTTCCCAAGAAGGGGGGAATGACGGTTATAAAAAATGAAAAAGGTGAACCCATATCCACACGTACCGTCACGGGATGGCGAATGTGCATTGACTATAGGAAACTCAATAAAGCTACCCGAAAGGATCATTACCCATTGCCCTTCATTGATCAAATGCTTGAACGCCTTGCAAAACATAAATACTTTTGCTATCTAGATGGGTATTCGGGATTCTTCCAAATCCCTTTGCACGAAGATGACCAAGAAAAGACAACTTTCACTTGCCCTTATGGTACCTATGCTTACCGTAGGATGCCGTTTGGTCTTTGTAATGCCCCCGCCACTTTTCAGAGGTGCATGACATCCATATTTTCCGATTACATTGAAAATATTATGGAAGTTTTTATGGATGATTTCTCGGTCTACGGAAGTGAGTTTGACTCTTGCTTGGAAAATCTTACTAAAGTCCTGAAAAGATGTCAACAAAACAATCTCACTCTCAATTGGGAGAAGTGTCACTTCATGGTCACGGAAGGTATAGTTCTCGGACATCTTGTTTCCTCGAGAGGAATTGAGGTAGACAAAGCGAAAATTGAGGTAATCGAAAAACTTCCTCCTCCTATTAACGTCAAGGGCATTAGAGGCTTCCTTGGTCATGCGGGGTTTTACCGCCGCTTCATAAAGGATTTCGCCTCGATTGCCCGACCCCTTACTTCTTTGCTCGCTAAAGATATTCCCTTTGATTTTTCAGGTGAATGCTTGCAAGCCTTCAACGCCTTGAAAGAAGCACTAGTCTCGGCGCCCATCATACAACCGCCGGATTGGAGCCTTCCTTTTGAGCTAATGTGTGACGCTAGCGACCAAGCCATTGGAGCGGTGTTGGGACAAAGAAAAGATAAGAAGCTTCATGCGATATACTATGCGAGCAAGACATTGGATGACGCTCAGAAAAACTACACAACTACCGAGAAAGAGCTACTAGCGGTTGTCTATTCCATAGAGAAGTTTCGCTCCTACCTCCTCGGTTCCAAGGTGATTGTCCACACCGAACATGCGGCATTGAAGTATCTTTTAAACAAGAAGGAGGCAAAACCTCGGTTGATTAGGTGGATACTCTTGTTGCAAGAATTCGACCTAGAGATAAGAGATAAGAAGGGTACGGACAATGTCGTAGCAGATCATTTATCTAGGCTCATTCGTGACAAGGATGATGAGAGCTTACCTATTGACGACACATTTGTCGATGAAAGGCTATATGCGGTAAGGACCGGTGAAGTACCTTGGTACGCGGACTTCGTCAACTACTTGGCTTGCGGAATCAAACCGCACGGGATGTCCACGCAACAAAAGAGGAGATTTATGCATGAGGTCCGTAGCTATTTTTGGGAAGATCCTTACCTTTTCAAGATATGCAAAGATAGTGTCATCCGTAGGTGTGTTTCTAAAGAGGAGGCGACATCAATTATTCTACATTGCCATGGCCTACCATGCGGGGGACATCACGCCGCCTCTAAAACCACCGCTAAGATCTTGCAGAGCGGATTCTTCTGGCCAACCATGTTTAGGGACACCCACGCTTTTGTGAAGGGGTGCGATAGATGCCAACGGACCGGGAATATCTCCAAGCGCAATGAGATGCCGATGAGACCCATCCAAGAAATTGAGCTTTTTGATTGTTGGGGAGTAGACTTCATGGGACCATTTCCATCGAGCAATGGCAACAAATACATCCTATTGGCCGTCGACTACGTCTCCAAATGGGTGGAAGCAATTGCCACTCCTACTAATGATGCAAGGGTCGTTTCCAAGTTCTTCAAGCAAAATATCTTCCCGCGCTTCGGAGTGCCGCGTACCTTGATAAGCGACGGGGGGAGCCACTTCATAGAGAACAAGTTTGAAGCCATGCTAAAGAAGTACGGGGTAAATCATAGAGTTGGCATGGCTTATCACCCCCAGACAAGCGGCCAAGTGGAAGTCTCAAATAGAGAAATTAAGCAAATTCTTGAAAAGACGGTGGATCGATCTAGAAAGGATTGGTCAATGAAGCTAAACGATGCTCTATGGGCATATCGTACGGCCTTTCGCACTCCCATAGGCACCACACCATTCCGACTAGTCTATGGGAAGGCTTGCCACTTGCCGGTAGAGTTGGAGCACCGTGCATATTGGGCCATCAAGACTTTTAACTACGACTACAAGAGTGCGGTGGTGCGGCGACTATTGGACATCAACGAGCTTGACGAAATAAGGAGAGATGCCTATGAAAGCTCGAGAATTTACAAGGAAAGGACCAAGATTCTCCACGATGCCCGCATAACCGTCACGGACTTCAAAGCAGGAGACAAAGTCTTGCTCTATAATTCCTGGCTCCGACTATTTCCCGGTAAGTTGAGGTCACGTTGGTCCGGACCCTTCACCATCAAACATATACAACCGGGAGGAGCTTTCGAATTGGAGAGCAAGGACGGGTCCACGTTCAAAGTAAATGGTCAAAGGCTCAAGCACTATTCCGAAGGAATCCCGACGGGCGAAACCAATAGAATATATTTACTTAAAGAACGGGCGGAAGATCTCATGGACCTCCTTGATGAGGTGATAGAGGAGGCGATTCCTCATTCAATTGGCGCTCTTTTTGATGAAGAATTTGAAGAAGGCCCGGATTTAGGCCAAGATCAAACGAGTAAAGGTGATTCCCCCGACTTCTCGGCTGATGAAGATGAAGGCGACGCTGATGTCGCAAGGATTCGAGAGCTCTGCAAGCTCTCGAAATTAAAGTCTCCGAAGAAAGTTCCGCCGGTACGGAAATCGGCATCGCCGTTTGAGCCGTTGACCGGGGCAAATGCTAGCTTGGGGGAGCCTCCCCCCAACACTATTCGAGACAAGAAAACACCAAGGGAGAATGCGCCGCCGCCACATCCAAATCCAAGCGCGCTCCCCGGAAAGTTTGACGGGTGCATCCCGTATGCACCCAACATCCCGCATTGATTGAAAATTATAGGGGGTCGAGCTCACGACCTTAAACGAGCGCTTGTCGGGAGGCAACCCGACGGTTTTTGCTTAATTTTTACTTTTCCTTTATTTTTTGTTTTAGAAATTTTTAGTGTTTTGAGTCGATCGCCAAAAATTTTGTGATAACGGGTCCCATTTTTCTTGACAGGAGAGGAGATAGGTAGATCCATCATGAGGAGGATGAACGAGACGACGAGGAGCGCCCAAAGAAGGCGTTCGACGCTTAGGAGGAGCATGAAATCGACTGGAGGAAGAAAGACGGAGTTTAGAGCCCAAACGAAGACAAACAGCAGAATACAAGGCTCACTCGGCCGAGTATACTAGTCACTCGGCCGAGTCCATAAGTTCGTCCGGCCGAGCCGCTCACGAACGAGGGAAGTCTGCTGTACCCAACTCTCTGTCTATTTTTCTCATTTCATAAGAACTGCCACTCGGCCGAGTATACATTCTCACTCGGCCGAGTAAAACGGATACCCTCCTAGGGCGAGTCATGCCGAGTAGCTTGAGTCACTCGGCCGAATGGACTTACTCCACTCGGCCGAGGCTGGCAAAGCCACTCGGCCGAAGCGATATCGGGGAGAAATTTTTATTTGCCTCGCTCGGCCTAGTGAGCACGTCACTCGGCCGAGTCGTAACTTCTTTTATATAAAAGGCGAAGGGGGGCGCTGTTTTCGAAATCGCAAAACCCAATTCGCACGCGCCCCCTCAGCTCCCCTCGCCCGATCTCGCTTCACCCAGCCCCCACTCGCCCGCGCACGCCGCCGCTCGGCCAGCCGCCGCCGGCCGACCGCCGCCGCACCCCGCCCGAGTCGCCGCCGGCGGCCTTGTCTCCGATCACCTCCGGCTGCTTATTGGAGCTTAGGGGAGGCCAGGGGAGCTTCTACGGGCTGCTCAGGACTACGTGGAGGCGCGGACTTCGCACGCTTCCACTGCTTAGCACTCGCGACGTGTTCAGGTATACTCTTTCCATTCTTTGTGCACACGCCGCACTTTTCACTTTTCGGCGAGCGTTCGAGGCCGATATGCCGCCCCGGACACGGCCGAGGTCGACGAGAGCTTCTGCCAAGCGGAAGCGATCGGACGAGGCCGGCCCTGCTCACGAGGTGGAGGACTCTCCTCCACCTTCTCCCGCACACCCCGTCCACCCAGCACAGCCTGTAGGCCCCGCACAGCCTGCAGCGCACCCACAGCCCGCACAGCCCGCACAGCCACTCCCCGCCGCTGCACAGCCACCACCACTGGCTCCACTGGTCGGGCCGCTCGGGATCACGTTCCGAGACGACGCACACCGCGCCGTCTTCGACTGTATCTCTCAGCGCTCGATCGTACCCTCCAGGTTTGCACACCTCGCTGACCTTGGACGCCTGGGGGTACTCGAGGGACTGCTCACGTTGTACGACAACGTGGGTTGGCGAGATTTTCTGCAGGTGTCGGCGGACACTTATACCCGCCCGACACTTGAGGTTTTGAGTTCTATCGCCCGGACCGATGAGGGATGCTCATTCAGGTTCATGGATCGGGAGTGCCAGGTCACTCTCGATATGATGAGAGCGTTCTTCTCTTGGCCCGCTGTCCCCGGAGCCGATCGCGGTTACGGCCCCACCCATATCCCCCCACCTTCTTTTGACGCCGGTGCCTTCTGGGCCCGGATTACAGGTCTTCACGCCGCCTTTGACCCTAGTAGGGCCAAGGCCTCGGCCATAGTCCACCCCTGCCTACGCATTGCCCAGCGCCTCATGGCGACTACCTTTTTGGCCAGATATGAGCCGGGCACGATGTCTACGCCAGAGCTTTACATGCTCTACGCGATGACACGTCCCAGAGCTCTATCTAGGGATGGACTCGAGCTTGTCCCAGCCGTCGTGATCGACATTGCGGCTTGGTTCTTAGACCGCATCATTGTGTCGGTGGGCGCCCGCTCACCGATATGCTGCGGCGGCCTGATTACCTTGCTTACATTGATGACCGGCGAGGACCTACCCGCCGACCTGCGACGAGTATCGGGCCCCACTTCGTTGTCGATAGACGTCATGGCCCGGATGAAGATGCTTCGTCCGCACGGCGAGCGTCACTGGGTCTGGTTGCACGGCCCTTTTGGCGCCGATTACATGATTCTCCCGAGCCCTGCTCGGACTCAGATTGCACCAGCCCACGTTGACTGGCTCCCAGATATGGACGTCCTCATCCCCGCCGCTTACGTGCTCGAGGCCGAGGAGGCCGAGCAGGCCCACGCTGCCCAGGCTGCCCCCGCAGACCCTGCTGTCCACCCTGCCGAGCCTGCTGCCGACCCAGTTGACCCAGTGGCCTCTCAGCCCGCACCAGATGTTTCCGCTGCTCCTGACACTTCTGTCCCCACCTCTGTCAGTGTCACGAGTACCTCTGCTGAGCCCACTTCCACCCCTTTCGCGGCTGTCACCACCGTCACCACTTCCACCACCTTCGCACCCAGCACCACCACGGGCCCCTTGTCTGTCGAGCCTCTTTGTTCTGCCCTCCCCGAGCGCCCGCCGACCATAGTCGAGTGCGGAGAGCCCTCGTTCGCTTCGGTCGTGGAGACCATGGTTAGCATGATCTCCGCTGGGGTTACACCTTTTGGACCGCACACTTCTACCCCAGCGGGAGATTCCTCTGTCTCCACTGCCGCCGTTTTCTCCAAGATTGTCGTGGCGTCTGTCCACACTTCTGTGCCACAGACCTCTCTGGCCACCTCGTTGCCTCTTTTGCACGCTTCCTTTGCTGCCGCTGCCTCCACTTCTCGCCAGCCGGTGTCCCGGCCTCACACAGAGGCCAGGCCCACTTTTCCAGGCGCGGCACCTTTTGTCCCCTTCCCCGCTGAGCCCGTTACATACTCCACGCGCATATGCCAGCCTCGCCCTGCGCAGCCTAGACCAGTACGTCCCTCTGCACCACCCCCGCCCGACACTGTACTGCAGAGCATTCGTGCTCTTGAGTTGGCGGTGAGTGGTCTCAGAGGAGACCTCAGGACCCTTTCCTCCACCGTCTCTGGGATGGCTGGACACTTCGACCTGCTCCCCCAGATCCACTACTGTCTCACCCAGATCTTGGAGCGTCTCCCGCGCGTGCCCCCACCCACCCAGCAGGTACCCACACCCACACACACTCAGCCTGCTGCCACTACCACACCCACCTCCGCTCAGCAGCCTCTTCCACCCCCACCACCTCCACCCCGGGACGGAGACGGTGCAGCGCCACCTTCTTAGGCACCCTTGATGCCTCGATTTATTCCTGCCGTTGTGCTGCCCGTTTCTGCTGGGTCCCGTTATATTTTGGTCAGCCCCCCTCCCCTCACTTATTTTGGGATTCTCATTTTGCCATATCTTTTTCTATCTTTTCTGGGAGAGAGGGAGAGTTTTTGGTGCCACTTATATCCTTGTATCACCCCTATCTGTGCATGCATCATGTCCGCATCATATTTTCATTTCTTTTCTTCTCTTTCATTTTATTTTCATTTTTCCATGCATGCATCCTCACTTGCCCCTCACACTTCTTGTCTCTCGGTGTGCCACACCTTGCACATTGAGGACACTGTGCCGTTTAGCTTGGGGGAGTGAGTCCTCACGTTCTTTTTTGCTTTGCCACCTTTATTTTTAGTTTTTCACGCCACTTTCCACCTTGCACTTATTTTCACTTATTTTTATCATTTCTTTTTCTCATTTTACCATACATCACGTTTTTCTTATTTTTCTGCGTGCCGCATTGTAAATAGTTCTATTTTACTTTATCTTTATTTCTTTTTCATCTCATGCTAGAGATGAATTTTCTGTGACGATGTCTACGTGGAGTTAGCTTATTTTATATGCATGCCGTATTTGTCATGTCTTAGATTTTATTTCCGATATCATATGCTATGACTTGCTTTGCATTTAGAAATGGTAGCCCACACACTTTTTTCGCATGAAAATGGATGAAACTCTATTATTAGCTGAGCCTGAATATTCATATGTATGCTATCACAGAAAACACACCGAGATTCACGCATTGAATGCCTATATCTGGAGTACTGATTTCTTTCCCTTTATCACTTCTATATGCATGAATTGTACACTTCACTTCAGGATGATTGAATGATGTTAGCTATGATATACCTGGATTAGTTAGCTTTTTGTGATCAAAACTGAGTAGATTAGATTACCCTGCTGAAGTTGTCGTGCATGTCTTATAGAGTGAGCCGAGAGTTATATGCATTTCTTTCTCCACAAATCTTGAACATCATTTCTCTACTTTTAAAATCATTGGTGAATCTCCCCTTAGTGATTCTATTTTATGGCATTTCCCCCGCTATTAATTCCTAGCTCCAAATCCCCTATTCAAAATATATATATATATATATATATATATATATATATATATATAAATGAATAAGTGAAAGGGAGAAAAACATACTTGTATATCATTATCTCTCTCTGAGTTGGGATCATTGTGTATATATTGCTTATTGCAAAGAAAAAAAAATCCTCAATAAAAGATCCCATCTCACTTACTTTCTTTCTTCTTTCTCTTCATTGATTTTGGAGCTATATATATACATAAATGGGGATGTAAATATTTTTGTGCCACCACGCTTATAGATAAGCTTGGGGGAGGAGATCCATTGATGTGTGAGAGAGCGACTACTTGACATTGCACGACAACCTAGGCTAAGTAATATTCTATACTCGGTGAGATTGTTTCTAGCTCTACGAAATCCAGAAATCTAAGCCTAGCTTTCATTTCATGAAATCCACACTTTTCTATTCTCTCTATTCTATAGTGTGATATTCCTATACTCCAGATGGAAAGCGTTTAATTGAAAAGTGTGTGATCTGTGATTTGTATACCGCTTTAAATGATTCAGACAATGTTAATTTTAGAATTATTCCGTTTTTCATGATTATACCATTGTTCGTGGGTTTTCTATTTCTAATTGCACTATTATACTATGATATCGAAATAAAATTCTTTGACATGTATTTCACACTCGGTGCATGCTATATGAGTAAGCGAAACCCACGTCCTGAGAAAATGATCTAGCATCCTACCTCTTCGCTTCCTTCTTTCTTCTTTATTTTCATTTCGTTTTCATTCTTCTTCGTTTCCCTTCTTTTTCGTTTTTCGTCGTTTTCGTTTTCCGAATCCACCGGGTTCGCCTTCTACTTACCTTCCTCGAGGACGAGTAAGAGGCAAGCTTGGGGGATTTTGATCACTCCTTATTTTACACCTTTTTCCCGCATATTTGCATGCCATTTAGATCGCCCAAATCACGTTTTTTACAATTTATCGACGATATTATGATGCTTTTCACATTTTGTTGTTTTTGTCGCATTTCAGGTGATTTGGCGCGATTTGGAGTGATCTCGAGATACGCTTACGCTAGACGGCCACCGACGACCTCCTCGAGGGGTATTTTGCTGTTGGAGAGGAGCGGAAGAAGAATGGACGTCGCAGGAGCGACGAGGAGGCCAAAATAAGCAGATTGGGCATTTTTTGTGTCCCACTCGGCCGAGTGGAGGAGCCACTCGGCCGACCGGCGAGACACCGCTCGGCCGACCCGTTCAGACACGTTTTCCATGTGTACTCGGCCGAGCGACGGAGACCACATCGGCCGAGTGACTATACCACGTCCGCCCGAGTGGCGCCCAGACGAAGGCCCTCAAAAATATCAAAGTTACTGTTTTTCGGCCATCTGAGCTTCAGAAGACCCACTCGGCCGAGTGGTAAATCCGTCCGCCCGAGTGCAGTGAAGCCATCGGCCGAGTGACGACAACTCACTCGGCCGAGCCGCCCCCGAACTGAAGACCCCCGAAAGCCCCTACTTACTGGAAAATTACAGGGTTTTCACTCGGCCGAGCGACTTTTGTCACTCGGCCGAGTGCGATGCGCTGCCTGTAGCGAAATTTGCGGAAAACAGGCTGTGCAGGGGCGTTTTGGTCAGGATTTTTGGACGATTTTTGGGGCTATTTAAGCCTTGTTTTTACCCTAGTTTTAAGAGCACCTCTTAGATTTTTTGCAGCTTTTTAGATTACTTTTGAGCTTTATTATTGCAATTGGAGAAGAGGGAAAACTTGGATTTTTGTTGGATTAATTGAAGAATTACTTTGGTTTGCATCTCTCTTCCCCAAAAACTCTATTTTTTGTTTATTTCAATATTTGAGATGAATTCTATTGTTTATTTCATTGCTAATTATTGTGCTATTGCTATGATTTGTGAGTAGTCTCCACGTCTTGGGGCGTGGGGATGAACCCCTACAAGCCCAATTTCGTATTTGTGACGAATTGGTAGAAATTGTGCTAGAATCAATAATTAGAGATTAGATTGGGATCAAATTACTACAGATAGCTAGGTATTCTTATCGATTGGGATTTGCAATAGATTGGATCCCAATTTGATAGGAAGCCCTAGAAATCCGAATTGGGTTGGAGTCGGATTTTCGAAGTATCGGTTTGCAAGAGATTGGACCGATATTAGGATTTCCGGGTGCAATTCCATGCCGATACCCGTTTGCAAGAGATTGGACGGGTAGGAACCATCCCAATCTAGGTCGTGGACCGAGTTTGCAAGAGATTGGGCTCGGTGCGCGATTGGACGATGATGTTGATCTTAATGCTAGCTTCTCTAGGCTAGGGTTTGCAAGAGATTGGACCCGAGTCTAGGAAAGCTATAGACCGGCAATAGCGCGAGAGCGTGAGCTTGGTTCTACATTTAGTTGCAACTAGTTCATCCGAATTCTCATTCTAGCAGTCTTAATACCGACGAACCGCATTCATGAAATACGGTGAGTAGCGGGGATTCCCCATTCCCTAGACGTTCTTTATTTGATTTGATATTTCGCACATTTGTCTGACGATTGTGACAGGATCGCCCAAGGCAATTATCCCTCTTGGATAGCCAGGTTGATTAGGAACAAGCACGGTCATTCGTCCTCCCTGTGTTCGATACCCGCTTGCCGCTATACCGTGCGCTTGCGGTAAAACTACAACCGTCGCCTCGGGACGTGTATCCGGGGTGCGATCAGCAGATGATTTTGATCAGGGAGAATCTATTCTAAGTGAAGAAAAGGGCATTCAAGAGGACAGAACTGAAGATGGGGTCGTTGTTGAACATGATGATGCAACAATGAAGACTAACCAGACCAATGTTGAACAAATTGTTGCAACACAGGATACCACTACTACTGAGATGACTCAGGAAGAGACTGAAGATGCTCAAGAGGCTGAGGGAATCACTAAGGTAATACGCGATCATCCTCCTGATCTAATCATTGGTGATGTTCACGACAGTCGTCAGACAAGAGGTGCTAGCCGTGTCAACTACAGGGATCTAGCCGGGTATGCGTGTTTTCTCTCTACTATTGAACCCAAGAATGTGAAAGAAGCTATTATTGATGATTTCTGGGTTTCGGCCATGCAAGAGGAGTTGAACCAATTTCAACGAAATGATGTCTGGAGTCTAGTGGAGAGACCTAAAGGAACAAATGTCATCGGAACAAAATGGATATTCAAAAACAAAACAGATGAGAAGGGAAATATTACTCGTAACAAAGCTCGTCTGGTTGCTCAAGGTTATACTCAAGTGGAAGGAATTGACTTTGATGAGACATTTGCTCCGGTAGCTCGTTTGGAATCTATCAGATTACTACTGGCAGTTACGTGTAGTCTAAATTTCAAACTACACCAAATGGATGTTAAGAGTGCGTTCCTAAATGGACTGCTAAATGAAGAAGTCTATGTTGAACAACCAAAAGGATTCTCAGATCCGTTTCTTCCAAATCATGTTTACAAGCTGAAGAAGGCACTATATGGGCTGAAACAAGCACCGAGGGCTTGGTACGAAAGATTAACTACATATCTTCTTAAGAAGGGGTATGAGAGAGGAGGAGCTGATAAAACCTTATTTGTGCAACGAACAAGATCAAGCGTCATGGTAGCACAGATCTATGTCGATGACATAGTCTTTGGGTCAACGTCACAACAGCAGGTACGAGAGTTTATCACCCTTATGCAAAAGGAGTTTGAGATGAGCATGGTAGGTGAGTTGAATGTATTTCTTGGGCTTCAAGTTAAACAATGCACCGATGGTCTGTTCATATCACAAAGCAAATATGTGAGGAATCTTGTCAAGAGATTTGGCCTGGAAAGTGCTAGACATGTCCGCACTCCCATGGCCACTTCAGAAAAACTCTCAAAGGATGAAGGAGGAAGAGACGTTGAAGTCACTCTATACAGAAGCATGATAGGTAGTCTTTTGTATTTGACAGCTAGTAGGCCGGATATCAGCTTCAGTGTTGGAGTGTGTGCCTGCTATCAAGCGTGTCCCAAGGAATCTCATATTACTGCTGTGAAGAGGATTATCAGGTATGTCAGTGGGATGGCAGACTATGGTATATGGTACACCAAGGATACAAACACTCATATACCATATACCATAGTCTGCCACAAACACTGACTGGGCTGAAAATACAGATGATAGAAAGAGCACCACTGGAGGATGCTTTTATGTGGGGAACAATCTTGTTTCTTGGTATAGTAAAAAACAGAACTCCATATCATTATCTACGACAGAGGCTGAGTATATCGCTGCAGGGAGTTGTTGCACTCAACTCTTATGGATGAAGCAAATGTTGACAGACTATGGATTAGAACAAGGGACTCTGACTATTCTATATGACAATCAGAGTGCTATAAACATCTCCAAGAATCCTGTTCAGTACTCCGGAACGAAACATATCGACATTCGCCATCACTTTATTAGAGAATTGGTCGAGAAGAAGTCTCTTGTCATGGAGTATGTAGCTACAGTTAATCAATTAGCGGACATCTTTACGAAGCCCCTAGATTCAGCCAGGTTTGACGAATTGCGACAAGCCCTAGGGCTGTGTCGTATCTAATGTTGAACACTGTGTTGAGACAATTGTTGCAACATCAGGTTGCAACATTGGTAGGAACGGGCTGACTTGGGTTATCGGGTTGATTATCTAATAATTTCGCTACCCGTTATTTATTTCCCTCTGTTCCTAATTCAGTTCCCAAGGCACTACTTTTTCTCTGCTTTCTCAAATCAAATCTCTCCAAGATTTTCTGAACTTACTCTCTAGGGTTCTTGAGATCTTCTTGTTTGTGTGGAAATTCCTCTCATCCTGATCAGATATGGCAAGAGATCGATCGGAAAAACCTTCGCAGCCTCCTCGACGGTATTCGCGTCGGACCGCCTCCGCAAGAAAAAGTGCTTCCCCGTCCGCTCCTCCGCCTATCAAACAGAAGGGAGTGCTTCCACGGTCGTCGCGAGGGTCTTCAAGTGGTATTTCTTCTCCCTCACAATCGACTGGCACTCATCGTGACATGCATTCTTCTAGAGTCTCAAATTTGGAGTTGGTAAAATTCTCCCATATTCTTGAAATTCCTCTTTGTCAAAACCCTTTGGAGAATGTTGCTGATGATGATGAAGATTATCCTGCTCCCGTTACTATTCAAGATTGGTTTTAGTACTTGCAGAGAACTGGAAGGAGGCTAGACCTATCTTGGGTGGATGTCTCCCACATTCATTTTGAAAAACTGATGCGAAAGAAGATTGTGGGGAAGTGATGAGTGTAAAGGTGCCCCGTGACCGAAAGATTGTCATTCGTACATGGAATCCAAAAATCTTTGCACGAATTTCCGAAATCATTGACATTTCTGATTCTGAATCTTCCATATCTGTTGAGAAGCCTGAGACAGAGGGGGTTGATGATGCTTCGTCCTGCCCCATGGACACCGAGAACACAAATGTCCCATCTGTTGAGAAACTGGATGTGAATGGGGACCCTAGAGAAGGTGACTGTGTTAGTGCTATGCCTGTTGACCCTATTATGGAAAAGGAATATGTCGATCCTCCTGCTCCCATGTGTGAGGATGAAAACGTTCAACATGTGTCTGAAGGAGAAAATGATCCTGTAACAATAGGTAATGATGGTGTTGATCTTCATCCTGATTTACCTTCTGAACCGTTCCCAACCCATGTTGGTGTAGAAGCTCCTGTTCTGAGTCCTGTTGATGGAAATATGGTTGAGGACCCACAGAAGGCTGTCGAAGAGGACATGGTCGAACGATGTTCTTTGCCGAATTCTAGTTCTGTCACTGGTGTAGGTTCTGCGGACTCCAATGTCAATGCTGCCGAGACTGACACTGTGCAGACTAGAGATGAAAATCAGAATGTTGCACCCAATGTTGCAACAAAGGATGCAACATGTGAAGAAGCTGCTTCTGATGATACTCCTTTGACATCATTCTTGCAGAAAACTCGGTCTGCCCCTAAGAAGCGCCCCGCTCCCTCATGTCATACGACTGCCTCTCCTTCCAAGAGGGCCAAGAAGTCTGCATCCGGGCCTTCTCGCTCACCTTCATTTACTTCTTCTGATGCCTACAGCAAAATGTTCTTCGACAAGGCTTGTAAGAGCAGATGGTCGTCATACTCTGAGAGATCACTTCTCTCTGAGAAGAATCTGAATGTGTCCTCTTTTGATAAGACACAGATGGTATCTATTCTCAAGGATATCTGGTTACTTCATGCTGCCACCTGCTTTGGTGTTGTCTACCCCCTGTTGGTACGTGAGTTTTACTGTAATCTGCTCAAGTCCGCTTGTGACACTTCTTCACGCTGGGGTTTTAGAAGATATGTGAGAGGGAAGATCATTTCCTTCTCTCCCTCGGTTCTAAATAAACTGTTAGAATGGAAAAGTTCACCGTCTGCTCCTGCCTTTGGAGAATCCCCTGAAGTTGGCTTTGACCGGTGTATTCATGTTGTGACCGCTGGAAAATTCAAGAGCTGGCCCACGAAGTCGTCTATTTTTCCCTCTTCAGCTCTTACGGCAAAATATTTTGTCATGTACAGACTTGCTACAAGAAACTGGCTTCCTACCTCCAATGTGTCTGTGGTAACTAAGGACATGTGCAAACTCCTGTATTTTGCCGGCTCTTCCCTGGCCTTCAATCTTGGAAAAATTATTTTTGATATGATTATATCTTTCTCAGAGCAATCGTCCTCTGCCAATGCACTTCCCCATGGCTGCCTTATATCTATGTTGCTCTTGTCTCAAAGAGTGCCCATGTCACCTTCTGATCTTCCATCTTCTTGTGACATCATATCTTATACAGCTAAGTCTGTGGGAGGAAAAATTGATGATATCTCAAGGGTTATTCCCATTATACATGATGCTCCTACGGCTTCCTCTCCGCCTCATGCTACTAATCCCTCAGCTTCTGTGCATAATTTGTCTCCATCTTCACCTCATGGACATGCTGCTTCCGCCAGTACCTCTTCCTCTAGTGTGATGGATATTCAGTTCTTAGAGAATACTATTCAGAATGTCGATGAACAACTACTGATTCTCAAAAGTCAGAGGGTCCTTTTGAACAATCACAAAGCGATGCTGCAGAACAAGCTGACTGCTCTGAGGAGTGGTGTCCCTGAAGTGCTGTGATTCGTTCTTCCCCATACTCTCTTCCCAGGTATGTATCTGTCCATAGTGGCTCAAAGGGGGAGATGTAGTATGATGATATTGGTTGGTGGTCGAGGTCTGCTGATACTGTTTTGTATGTTGATGTATGTTGGTGTCGGATACTGTTGTCTTGGATGTTGTGGTTCATATATTACATGTTGAGGTTCATATATTGAGGGGGAGATTGTGCTACTAGATGTCGTGATAATAATGATCGTGCTGGTCTTCTGAAGGTTGGTTGTCAGGTGCTGTATGTTAGTTTGATCCAGTCAATATCATAGCCTGTTGTGCCACTATATGACAAAAGGGGAGATTGTTAGGTTTTATTCATGCTACTCATTATCTGCTTGATGATTGAGTTGTCATATATGGCACCAGTTGCTTACTCATTAGCCTTGATGCTATTGGATGATATATATGAAAGATGTTGGGTCTCTTGTTGAATGTTTTGTTGCACCCGAGCTACTGTGGTCAAGAAGGAGAGAACCAACTCAGCCTACCTTGTTGGATGGTTTGTTGAACAGTTTGTTGAACCATGATGTTTAACATGCTGTGTCTATAGGCGGCCTTGGGTATTCAAAGGTATTTGTGGATCCGAGCCTGGAGTCCTTGCAATCCTATGTTTCTATCTTTAACAATTCAGGTATTCACGTTGATTAATATTGTTAAAGATTTGATTGACTATATGCATATATATCTCTCGGTTATCCTTATTGAAAGACGGTTGGGGAGTTATTACCCTGCAATATCCTTGTAACGATTTGATTGCCTCGGTTGCGGATTTTGAGGGATCTCCTTCTGGTTGAAGCATTGCGGGTATCGCTGGTATCTAGCTGCATCAAGATTTGATTGTATCGTGGCTGATTGAACCGTGGATTGCGGAAAGTCATGCTATTAGGGTTCGGCAGCAACGACGGCTAGCATACGGACTTTTTGATAAAATTTTTGTGAGATTACTCCGTGAGGGAGGCCGATGACTACGCACGTAGGTTCAAGGGAGTTGATCTAGTCGGTGGTGCAAGGGGAGCTTGCTGGCAAGGGGAGCTTGCCAAGAATACTTCACGGGGTTGATTGCGATCACCCCTCACGGTTTGTATTAAGGGGGAGTGTGTTCTTCCTTATAGAAGCGTGGTTATTAGAGTTTGTATTCTCTGATTATTATAGTGAAGTATTCTACTTTTAAGGGCGTGGCCCCGTAGATGTAGGTGTGCGCACCGAACTGCGTTACCAAGTCTTGTGTGTCTCTATGTGATGTGTGTAGTTTCGTTGTTCTTAAGATTCATTACTGCGTATTGAATTTCATTAGAGATTGTCAATCTATTATGTGTTCTTAATGTTCCATATTTTGTTATGATTTCTTCTGTTACTACACATTTGCCTTCAAAATTATTCGCCGAATGCAAAATTCTTCCATTTCAACAAATAAACAAAAACTGCAAAATTTCATGTGCACTGGTGTGTTTTTCGGGGGTGGGGATGGTTTCATGTCGCTATCAGCCTCTAACTCTAGAAATGTTTTAAACTTACATTGCAAGGACGCCTACTTGTTATGAAGCCATGTCACGTGAGATCCAAGTCAGCCTTGCATGTTGGACACAAATGGCTTGTGTATTTTTCAGAATTTGCAGTGTGTTGACATGTCAGGCACATATTGTTGTTTTTTAGTGCTGAAAACCCCACAACTTGCCCAACACGTGGGCCACCTCCCACATGCAATGGTTGTTGAGACTTAAAGGCATGTTGCCTTTTGTTCGGTGAAAGACAGAGAGCCAAAGACAGGCTGATTTTTCCCAGAGAGGAGCACTCTCAGTTTCAGAGAGCCAGAGAAGAAAAGGTGAAGCCGTTGCCCATTCTTCTTTCAGAGCTTGAAGTTTAAGTGAGCTGGGAAACTTGGATCTGAGATTGGAGGGGAAGAAAGCTAGGGAGCTTCTCCTTGTGTGAGATCCAAGGTTAGTGTCTTCGTTTCTTCCTCCTTGTTTGAGATCTAGAGTCCCTTGGGTAGCTTCCTAGTTTGGGGCTGTATTACCAAGGAGTGATCTCTATTGGTGTGGGATTGGTCCCTTGAGGATCTCTACGTGTTGTAGAGGCTTTGTTATCAAGGATTCCCAATTGGTTAAGAGTGTGTGAGCTTGGTGAGAGATCTAGGTTTAGGTCTTGTTGCTTGGAGCTTGTCTCTCAATGTGGAGGAAGAAGATGATGTGGTCAGTGTATGCCTTGCTTGATCAGTAGTGGAACCGGGTGCATTGGATGCTGGATGTAGGTTGTTCGCAACCGAACCAGGGTAAATCTCTGTCTCTTTTGTGTTGCTCTTAATTTCGTATTATATTTGAGTGCTTACATTATCTATCGCAAGATCGTCGAGGGAGTTGATAGTTGGTGACAACTCTCTCTTGTGCCCATGAGGTGTTTAGTTTTGTACCTAGGTGACATCTCGGTGGAATTCGGGCTTGGGATTGTTTGGCCACCATTTCCGCGTATTGCAGGTGGCGTTGTGTACCTAGCCTAAGTGTTGGGGAGGTACACGGGGATCCAACATATATTAGGTTGGCCATGACAGCACAATATATTTTTATGAATTTACCGGCTTGATTGAACTTAATGTTTAACCAGCGGCCGACATTCTATTGTTTTTCAGTTTCCTTGGATCCATGTCTCTGTGAAGCCTATTCAAGATAGGTCTGCTCAAATCATTCTACATTCCATCAACTAAAATGCTCAACTTCAATCCTTATTCCTGCACTTTGCACAGTTGTAAACATAGCCACTGGGGATGATGTATAGACGCAGGTATGGGACATGCTATTAACTTTATAATATTATGTACTTGGTTTAATAGTTGGCTATATGTTTAAGTTATCGATTAAAGTTCTGAGAGGTGATTTTGTGTGGTATATCTAACATATATTTAATACTTATATGCTAAGTCTAAAAACAGTTCCATATGTTGACTGGAATATACAACAGAAATGATTAATGGAAAATGTAATTCAATCACTTGGACAACTGTTTTGTTTTTTAAAGGTGTGTCAAGGATTATCCATTTTAGCCTAATTTTATATTATTTTCATTATATTCTAACTGTTAGGCAAGAGGCTATAAGCGATGAGACTGCTTTGGTCGGATTTTGAATTATCCTGAACCACTATAAGTACCTTACACTTCTGGTTTTAGGTATCTGTTGACTTAAATTCTTTTTTGGGACGGTTCAGAATATATTTTTGGATGGTCTTAATAGATTAATTTTCGGAATATATTCTGTTTATTTATCTTTAGCAAGGTGGGTATGTCGTTGCAAAAATATATTGAGCCCATCCATGCAAAAGTATTGACAATACTATGTGGATTTATTGTCGGAGAATTATTCCGATCACATTATTTTTCAGAAGTTGAGGTTGAAAACTAAAAGGGTGCTCACTTTTCTGATTGACGCTGATGAACTGATGGATATTGATCTATAAGTTGTTACACCTTATGAATTAGCCATATGTCTTTTAGCTGGAAACATCCTAACAATACGTGTTTTGCTTCCCCAATCTCTTTTATTAAGAATGATTAGAACATTGTGATGTTGAATTGTTTCTCAAATTATTGCTTCCTCATTCATAAAAATGTGAAGGAACCAAAAACCGTTCTAGTGACAGTTTATAGAGTATGGTGCTGAAGTATAGTTTTATTTGTTGTTAAAGTTTTACTTCCTCATATATCATAGTTGGAAAAATATATTTATATGTTCTCGGATGTCAATGCCTACAGTTGCCTGATTTTGTATTTGTTCAAAATAGTCATATAAATACAAAAAATAGGAATTGCAATTAGCGGTTGAGATTATATACGTTCCCCGGCATGTGAAGTTTCTTGAGGCATTGAAGCCTTTGGCTCGGGACTTTCGACGGCTCTGGTTCCACCTTAGGACTAATTAATAAAAGGTAAGTTGCGCGTAAATCCCTTGAAAGTGGAATTTGGGGTAATTCAACGGTCTCAATATTTGTATTTTAGTTACAGGTTGGTACCCTATAGAACACAGGGTCTGAGTGCAATTTACCCTAAATATTTAAGTTTGAATGAATGAATGCATATACTTTCTCCACTTCATCCTTTACGAGAGTGTCGAGAAGAAACTTTATACAAAAATGGCATACTCCGCTTTTGCCTCACTATTGCTTTCTTATTCTAATTCATAATCAGTTTTCTGCTTCATTCAAGACTAGTCAATATTGTATATGTTTGAAGGTAATTACAAATTTTGTGAAGTCTCCAAGTAATGGTATCCTTTTGTTTTGAAAACTTTCAATTTGCATAACCTTACCTTCATTTACAATTTCTGTAACATGCAGGAGTTGCAACGAACTTGGTTACATAGGAAAGCATGGTTACTTCGAACTCTTTACTGGAGAATTGCCAGTGGTGCTGCTTAACAAAGATGGGAAGAGAGGGCAAAAGCCTATCTAAATGTAATTGTTTATGGCTTAAAAGCACTACTTTTAATTCCGAATATATATTGGTTCCACTTATTTTTCATTGTTTCCCTATTGCTCTTAATATTTAGATATATATGTATAAAGTTATTTGTGAATTTGTTAGATGCGCCCTATGTTCTCCCATGAAAATCATGTGGATAATCCAGACGGTGTATATCCTTTTTCCTATTTGAGGAGCATTGTCGTAGCTTGTGGAGGAGTTCAAGATTTGTTGTAGGAATCTCACATTTGGTCGGTGCTTGCTGAATTTCAGTGCCGGTTGTTTTAAGTATATGTCTACAATGTCATAACAAATACGAATATCAAACATTACATTAAAAATATTTTTAATTGTGCCAGATTGCAGTAACCAATATATCATTAGAAGTTATCTAGTTCTTTTCCAGCAATGCTCAATGGCGTATACAGTGCTAGGGTTAGTTTCTTAGACTGACAGAGAGGGTTCAGTTTGGAAATTTGGATTTATGCTCAAGTAGTTTGCTCGAGTCGTTTGCTTAAGAAGCTTGACGGTCTGATACACTTTTTTGCAAGTTTACTCAAGGAGTAATTTGCCCAGTTCTGGAATTTTGAGCTCATTCAGATTGCTTAAGTTCTGGATGTAAGTTCTACAATGGAGGTATGTGCCAAGTATGTTACACTTTTTTGTGTATCATAGTATCATAGTATGATACACATTTTGGCCTTATTCCACCAAATATGTTATCAGTGATGGCCAAGGTGAGCTCAAACGCAAAAAGTATGATATCCAAGTATGATATCCAGGTGATCTGATACTGGGTTTTTTTGCATGTAGGTTGCAGATATTTGCCGGAAGCTTTGCAATGGATACAGATATACTTTGCAATGGAAATGAAGCTTGAAGCTTGAATGGAAATGAAGCTTTGCAATCAAACTGTTGGATGGAAATGAAGCTTGAATAGAGATGAAGCTTTGCAATCAAACTGTTGGATGGAAATGAAGCTTGAATAGAAATGAAGCTTGAAGAAACAAGTTCTGGAAATGTGTATTTTTATGAATTTGTTGAGAATATGAGAATATTTTAATCTATATCCATGTGTATTTTTTGAATTTTGGGATAATGTGTATTTTTGCGACTTTTGTGAGATTAGGTTGAATCTGAGAGAAACAAATCTGAATCTGGAAAGTGCTATGCAAGGGTATAAGCCATAGAGGCTTATACAGTGTACGCAGTGGGGGCCGTAGAGGGTTCTGAGACTGACAGAGAGAAAAAAATTCTGGCGTTATCGAAGTAATGTACTATAATAGCGCTTATTAGGCGCTATCTTAGTGGTACCTGGTATAGCGCTTAGAAAGTACTATGCAAGGTCAAAATCAAAATTTCTCGAGTAATCTCTAATAGCACTTACAAAAGCGCTAAGGTAGTAAAGCGCTATCTTAGTAAACCACTTAGATAGCGCTTAGAAAGTGTTATGCAAGGTCAAAATCAAAATTTCTCGAGTAATCTCTAATAGCACTTCCAAAAGCGCTATGGTAGTAAAGCGCTATCTTAGTAAACCACTTAGATAGCGCTTATAAAAGCGTTATCCAAGCTACCATAGCGGTAGCTTGGATAGCGCTTCCAAGTGTAAAAAAAGCGCTATGCAAGCGTTTTTTTGTAGTAGTGCCCCCCTTCAGCCACAACCCCTCTCCTGCTACCCATCGCCTGAGCATCCCTCCCCTTTTCGTCAGCCGTAAGTCCAGACATAACCCCAGCACCGTAACCCTCTACACAGCATGACTCCTCTGCCACATTGTCGAGCCCCAAACTCACAGCCTCCACCCCTCATCCTGAACCTTCCCCTCTTCTTCTCGAGCACCCGCAACACCCCCTCTGCATCCTGCCTGACTTCCTCTACTCTCTGTCTTCAGCCGGGCACCTACAGACCGACCCCCAATGCAGCCCAGCCTCTCCTCCAGCCACAACCCAACCATAACACCCCCTCACCCTCTTCTTCTCTCTCCCAACCAACACCCATGCAACCACCTCTATCTCAGCCCATGCAACCACATGTCCCTCTGCCCTGAACCCAAGCAACCCAAGTCCATCACCCAACCCCATCATGACCCAGCTGCCACAACTCCCCCTGCCACACATGTAGCTTCCTCCGCTTTCTTCAACCACACATCCCTATGTTAGACCCCAGCCTCATAGAATGATCCTTGGTCAAATTGGGCAAAGGAGGTGATCTTGTTCCTGAGCTTGACCATCTTTCATGGAGGAAAAAATTTTGTTAGCAAGGCGCTAAACAACAAATCCCAAATAGAAAAAGGGTTTTGATCGTGGCTCTTAAGCTACTCATTAGCATTGTCCTTTAACGAGAAGGGGAAGAGTATTAGCCAAATGGTGTCCTCAGAGACGTCATTCAACTTCAAAGTATCGCATTTCTCCAGGAAGGAATTCAAATGATCATTAGGGTTCTCCATCGGGGATTCCCCAAACTGGTCTTGTTGAATAAAAATGATCAACGACGCCTTTAGCTCGAAATTATTTTCAGTGACAGGCATGCGGGCTATGCCAGACGTGGATCCACTATAGGGTGCAGAAAAGTCCATTAGGGGCTTGGTGGGTGGTGGTACTTCTTCTGCCATCTCGCCTTATGCTAGCCTTCTCCTCCTTTTGGCATTGAGTCTACGTGCAGTGACTTCGATCTCGGGGTCTAAAGGTAGTAAGTCCCCAGCACTCCGTAATCTCGTACTCATGCACAGAAAACAAGACTAGAAGGGAGTCGTTGGTAACACAAGAGAGTAAGCAGAAAAAGAGGAATAATGTGTAGTCTAACAAAACTAAAATCAAACTAATATCAAAATGTTGCAACCCCAGTAACGGCGCAAAAAACTTGATGTGTGAGTTTTATATATAACCACAAGTGCACGGTGTTGTTGCATCACTTACGGGTCGAACCACAAGGAGGCAGGTTATGATTGTTGGTTTATCCAAGATTATGATTAGCTACATGAATATCTCAGTGTGAGAAGAGTGTGGTGACAAAGAAATATCAATATGAAAGAAGCTCTAGGGCTAAGAATATATCCCCACTATTGTGCATCAATTATAGAATTGATCGCGTTGTCTAGCTATTGAATTATGTCCTAGGGTGAGGTTGATGCACCTGATATTGATACCTACCCCATACTATTGTATTGCAATGATAGGACTACACAGCGTGTGGCAAAGCCAACTGTCGTTGGTCATTGACATACAATAAATGTAATGAGCTCAACAATATTCCCTAACCTTTTTCATGCCACTGTCACGGATAGAAGTCAGGTCATTGCCTGGAGGCTCTAATCTATGCCCAACTGTCGTTGGTGACATAAATAGTATAAATAAATATAGGGATTAGAAACCCCAGATCCACCCCAACTATCGTTAGCAAATAGATTTATTTATCAACAATGGAGGAAGCCAATGGAGGAACTCTGATTTGAATAAATCAATAACTACACAAAATAGACCAATCCATAATTTTCACACAGTAGGGTTCATCATTGCCTTAGATGGTAAACTACTCACAATGCATAGCAAAGATCGATGTGGTATCTATATAAATAGGCTTTAGAATTGCAAAGAAGAGATAGAAATACTTATTAATGAATTCCACTCAGAGAAAAGTTTAAAAATCAAAACTTGCTCCAAATGTAGTACACAAAGATGAAATCTTTCTCCACAAGATAGCCGACGGCTACAGCAAATAAAACCTAAAACTCTCTAGAAAAATACCAAGCTCGGAACTCAGGAAAAGCTCTCTTAAAAATAAAACAAAAACATTATATACTAAGTCACAAATTAAGCCAAAACCAAGTCAAAATAAACCCAGTCGGCTAAGTTGTGCTTCAGGAAAGCGGGCTCGACATGGTTGTGTAGAAGCCCAACATGACCGTGTAACTGGCATCTTAAAAAACGGATTTCTGTGGATCTCCATGGCACGGTTGTGTAATGCTTATACATGACCATGTCATACATTGTTTTAGCTCCTTAGCAAATGGCCCACACAACCCACACGACAATGTACTATGGTCGTGTGGGGGTCTTCAGTAAGTGTCTCATCATACGGTCGTGTGTGATACATCACACGACCGTGTGAGCCTGTCTTCAATCTCCTTCATTTGGGGACAGATCTGACACGGTCGTGTCATATGACGCACATGACCATGTCATGTGATGTGTCCATATTTTCCATCTTTTTACCGCATGTTTTCATCTCATTTAATCGGCCAAAGTTCACTTTTCTATACTTTATTGCGTATTTCACGATATATTTGATTCTCGGAGTGTTTTGTAGATTATCAGGAACTTTGGTGCGATTTGGATCAATACTGGATGATGGACACTAGCATCGATGTTGGAGCATCAATGTGATCGTGCTTGATGAGTTAAAGCTGCTAGAGAGAAGCAAGAGAAAGAAAGGAGAAAGAAATAAGAGAAGATCAAAAAGAAGCTGATTTGGGCTGAAATGCCAGACCGCTCTGCCAAGCAGCCATCACTCTCGATCGAGCTGGTGTCATAAAAAGAAGAGAAGAATGAAGGCCAAAAGGAGCTTACTGGCAGGACATCGCTTGGCTGAGCGACCCAAGCGCTCGGGCCGAGCGACCCCTACTGATTTTGCTTGGGATCTTTTGTCTCCTTAGCTCGGCCGAGCGACCATCCCACTTGACCGAGCGACCCCCACTAACTTTTACCTGTGATTCTATGCCTCCATAGCTCGGCCAAGTGGCCATCCCACTCGACCAAGCGGCCTCTTTTGCTAAAACCAAGAAGTGAAGCACAAAATAGCTCTCGGCCGAGCGCTACTGTGCGCTCAACCGAGCGCCTTACCGCCAAAACTTAACTTAATGGTTTTTTATTGGGGATCCTCGAATTTTAACGGGTTTGTAAAAAAGTGAACAATTAATTAGGGTTAATTACACTAGATTTTAGAGAGCTTTTTGGTGAGCCGTCGCATGGAGAACAGAGAACTTCTCGTCCTTTTCCACAATTCGATCTCTTGTGAACGGTTCGAGATTTACTATTTTTATATATTTTAGCTACTTGTTTAGTTCTCTTCCTTTTGATATTATTTTTGTCATGCCTGCGATGTCTTGGATTAATTGTTATACTATTTTGATTATTATTTCCTTTGCCATGCTTGACTAGTGCATTTGTAGGGTTTAGGGATGAACCCTAGGATCCTAGGGATTGAATGATAGGTTGTCCTTAGTTGATTGAACCTAGGGTTACACTATGGTCGATTGAACCCAGATTTTGGGGGATTAGCTCTAGAATTGGAGACTGTGAGAACGACTCCAAATATAGGGAAAATCCCTACGAATCTGATTACGGTTTAGTAGTCGCTTTCTAGGGTTCGTGTTCATGAGAGTGACACGTGCACTAGGGGTCATTACTAACCCCTAATTCATTAGTCGATGACTATGATAGTGTCCCAACATTAGTCCATGACAATGGATGCGGGTTGTGACACGGGAATTGTGTCAAGCATAATGCACGTATTTCAATGTGAAGTCAAACGATAGTGAGGTGACACGTTGAAATACGTTAGACGAGTAGCTCGACGATAGTTGACTACTCGTTCTCATTTTCGGATGTGACACTCTCAACCTAACTCGTAATTCAATGATAGGATTCTCAATCTAGTGTTTAACCCCTGAACGACCTAGTGGCTGGGATTCCCATTACCCTAGATTTCTTTAATCTTGTTGAAACCAATCGTCTGTGACAATGATTTTCTTGTGCTAACCATTGACCACATATTCTCCTACTTCTTATAAACTAAACACTAAACAACTGCCTCCCCAGAGTTCGACACATTTTATCTATACTATGCCATCGTACACTTACGGTGAGTCACGCCTCCGGGTGTAAATCCAGAGCCGAACATCTTGTAATCTTCTTCTTGCACTCCTCTTCTTCAATTTGATCTCCACGCTTCTTCGATCACCATTTGCGCTCCCATCATCTCTCTAGAGTCTCAAAATTCATCATTTTCACTTGGAAAGCACCGAAGAAACCCAAGAGTAAAAAGAAACAAGAAATGGATGAAACGTCGTAGAAGATATAAGTTTATGAAAGAAAATGAATGGGAAAACTATATGAAAATTATGCAAAATAAACACTTATCAGAGTTCAACATGGATCTTGAACAATTTGATGTGAAGACAGCTTTTATTCATGGTGAGTTAGAGGAAATGATTTATATGTCACAACCTGAAGGGTTTAAAGAAGTAGGCAAAGAATGTTTTGTTGTTGATTGAAGAAGACCCTCTATGGGATAAAGCAATAGCCAAGAGAATGGTACAAGCACTTCGACTCCTTCAAGTTGCACATTGGATACTCAAGGAGTGAGTATGATTGTTATGTTTACTACAAGGTCCTTGATAATGGTTCTCCCAGCATGTTACTTTTTTATGTAGATGACATGTTAATTGCATGCAAACACATGTCAATAGTGGATAAGCTCAAGTCTAAGTTGTGCTAAGAGTTTGACATTAAGGAACTTACAGGCGGCCACCAAGATATTTAGGCATGGAGATAAAGAGAGATAGAGATGCCATAAAGTTATGGTTATCACAAAAGAGGTATGTCTCTAAAGTGGTGGAGCGGTATGGCATGAAAGATGCAAAATATGTCTCCACACCACATGCTTCTCATTTTGCTTTAAGCAAAGCGCAATGACCAAAGACGGTGGAGGAAATTGATAAGATGAAAGTGATACCGTATGCAAATGTGGTAGGATGCTTGATGTAAGTCATGATATGCACAAGGCCCGACATAGCCCAAGTGGTTGGTGTAGTTTGCAAATACATGTCAAATCCGGGTAAAGAGGATTGGAATGCGGTGAAGTAGATTTTGAGGTAATTAGGAGGCACCAAAGAGTTGTGCATCATGTTTAGAAGAAAGACGACTCAAATATTGTAGTGAGATATGTTGATATTGATTATGCAGTGGATCTTGATCCAAAAGGAGGTCTACTACCTAGCATGTCTTCAAAGTTGCTAGTGGTCCTAGTTATAGGAGGTCGGTGCTACAATCCATAACGGCGTTATCTACAATGAAGGCCGAGTACGTACATAGGAATTACAGAGGCATCCAAGGAAGCTATTTGGTTGAATTTTTGTTAAATGAACTTGGGTTGTAACAAGAAAACATCCAAATATTCTAGGATAGTCAAAGTGTAATTTGCTTGACCTAGAATCATGTATATCACACATAGACAAAACACATTGCCGTGATGTATCATAGATTTGTTTGTGATTGGGTCGATGATGTTGAAATCTCTATCGAGAAGGTGCACACCGACGAGAATGTGGCAGATGTATTTACCTTGCCAAGGGAAAAGTTTAGGCATTGCCTAAACTTGTTAATATCTCTTTGTGCTAGAGATGTGGAGAAGCACGTCTTCTCAGGTGGATGGAGGTGCGATGTATGTGACACATTGTTGATCTTCATAGGGGCATGGAAGAGTTTTCTCGTCAAGGTGGAGATTTTTCGAGCTTGGCTACAAAACTCTAGTTATATAAGTCTTTATTGGGGGTAAACTTGTACATTACTTGTAACCCGTGGGTGGATCATATAAATAGTCTCTCATTTAGGGGTTTTTATCTCAAGAGAGTGACCTTGTAAAGAAATGAGAATAACCCAAACAAAAGGGGCTAGGGAAGAGTGAGGGTTTGGAGAAGGAGAAGCAAGGGGTTGAGGATTTGGGCTTAAATACTTGTATATAATGTCTTAGTGACCTCTAATAAGCTTGGTAATTGTTATTCCACTCTTGTGTGTGCTTTAGTTTGTTCTCTCACTTTTGTCTTGCATGTTGCTCTGCTTAGTAGATCGGTGGAGATACATGAAGTGATCTTGTGGTGGAGGTCTTGCCGATCTTGTGGTTTGCCGAGACCAAGATTGCACGAGCCCAATCATCTGAGCAGATCTCATCGATCCGGGGCCGACCTCAAAGCGAGCCGAGATCCTCACGGTTAGCACCATCAGGTAATTGGTCAGCTACCGTGCAAATTCACTTCTCAGTTTGACACACTGCTCTTCTAGCTCTAATTTCACCATTGATAAAGTGGACAATAAGCTCCCCTATTAGACATAAAGCCTACATGCTTTTGCATGCCAGTGGCACGGTGCTGATTAAGTCTTCTTTGGTTTCTATACCATCATACAGCATGAGCAGGTGAATGATACCATCAACGACTCTTCATTATATTGAAAATAAGATGAGAAACTTATATTAGGCCTTATCTAATAGGATCCATCATTTTTACCTGAAAACTTGGAATCTTTCAAAATTATTTGGTAAGCTACTAGAATTCCCCCCAAGCTCTTTGAACACACTAAGCACATCACTAGTTGCAGGGCTACTTTGGAAATCATGAACCCTTAAAGTTTGTGATCGGGGGGTTTCAAGCCATTGATGTGTTTTATAGCCGTATGAATTTTGTTGAGTATGACTCTTTCTTGGAGTCATGTCAAAATATAGTCTAAAGTCTATGTTGGCTTAACAATTACATAGTTGTGATATACAATTATTGATTGATATTTAATATTTTGTAACGTGTAACGTACACATTTACATGATTATTTCTCTCTCACAAGTCACAATAATAAAAAACTTCAAAAAAAGATTATAGAGGAAAAAATAACGAAGCTAAACACAGGAGGTGAGCTCCCTAGGGGCAGACATGACTGTATTGTAAATATGAAGTATCATCCTCGTCTCAAAGTCTCCGGCACCCTTCACCGCAACCTCTCTTGCCTTCGGTATCCTCTTCCCCCACACAGCCTCCAGCCTCTTGCCGCTCCCCTTAGCGCTCGGCACGCCTCCTGCGAGCGCCAGCATCGCGTTGACATACGCATCTCTCATCCTCAGCAGAAGCTTCCTCGGCGAAAGGATCCTCAACAGCCGAATCTTGAACACCTTCCTCAACGCCCCGACCTTCCATGATCTCTTTCCCCTCTTATCATTACCACCGAGCCTCACCGTCTTCTTGCTCGTGCTCGTAGACCCCTCGAGCCTCCGGTATGCTCTCTGGCGCCAGTAGGACTGAAGGCTCCTGTAGATCATATGAGAGCTGGTGGTCTCCATGGCCTTAACTCTCCTCAAGAACTTGTTTGATTTGGTTGAGAGTTCCAGGCCATTGAGATAGTTTTATAGTCATCAGAATTTGGTTGACCAGGAGATTTTGCCCGGTTCCAAGGTCAAACTGTTGACCAGAACGTTGTTTACCAAGTCAAATTTGGGCTGATAATTATATATAACTGTTAACATCTATGACACTTCATAACGTTGTTTATTAAGTCCAACTTGCGCAGGTAATTGTATATTTATGATATTTATGGCGTAGCATCAAACACATTGCTTGCGCTTATCTCAACAACAACAACAAAATCTTCGACGACAACAATTACAAAATGGACATTGTTGTGAAGGGAATTTAGGGAGAAATATGTGTAAGGGGTTAAGAGCCCCCTACACGTGTATTTATAGCTTTCAATAGTGGGTTGGATACCCAATTGGTCCAATAGGCCTATTCATAACACTTCCCCTTATCCAATCAACATTGAAATAAGAGGTGGATTCTTCAGGATCCGAGTTAAGGTAACTGTCTTGTTAAAGAAAGAACAGTTAACCCATAACTTCCCCTGTTTTGGGGATGTGTCTAGGGGTGGATACTTCAGGATCCAGAGTCAACGAGGTTGCCTCGTCAAAACCTTGACTACGGAAAACCCAGTGGGAAAAAACCTGTAGCCAAGGGAAAAGAGTACAACTCTGCAGTTGACTCCCCCTTATCTGACCAAGCTTCAGGCTTGCAGATTTCCTATGAATCTATACATCAGTCTCATATGTATCTATGAGTTCATAGTTCTCTCATCCTGACCCAGTTTACAGTTACTCACTCTCCTCATCCCAATCTCATATACAAGTTTCTCAAAGATACTAGTAGGCAGGGATTTGGTAAGCAAATCCGCCAAGTTATTACATGATTGGATCTTCTGTAGCTTAATCTGCTTTTGCTTCTGAAGGTCGTGCGTCCAGAAGAACTTGGGGGAGATATGCTTCGTCTTGTCACCTTTGATGTAGCCGTCCTGTAGCTGGGCTATACATGCTGCATTGTCTTCATAGAGTGTAGTGGGTGCAAGAACCCCGGTCGTCAGGCCGGTGGAGGTGAGTATGTGCTGGATCACCGAGCGTAGCCAAAAACATTCCTTGCTTGCTTCGAAGATCGCAAGTAGCTCTGAGTGGGTGGATGAGACGGTCGTCATGGTCTGCTTCACAGATCTCCAGGATATGGCAGTGCCGCCATATGTGAACATGTATCCGGTCTGAGACTTCTCTGTATGAGGATCGGACCTGTAACCTGCGTCAGCATAACCAACTAAACCAGTTGATGCCCCTTTCCTGTAGAATAGACCTAAGTCTATGGGCCCTTGGAGGTAGCGCAGAAGATGCTTAACTCCGGCCCAGTGCCGCTGTGTAGGTGCAGCACTATATCTGGCTAGTAAGTTTACTGCAAATGCTATGTCAGGGCGAGTGCAGTTAGCCAGGTAAAGGAGTGCACCGATAGCACTTAAATAAGGCACTTCGAGGCCTAGTACTTCCTCCCCCTCTTCCAGCGGCCGGAAGGGGTCTTTGTGTACATCCAATGATCTGACGACCATCGGAGTGCTGAGGGGGTGGCACTTATCCATCTGAAACTTTTTCAATAAGTTCGATGTGTAAGTTGACTGGTGTAACAGGATCCCATCTTTAAGATGCTCTATCTGAAGGCCTAAACAGAATTTTGATTTTCCGAGGTCTTTCATCTCGAAAGTTTCTGTCAGGCTTCTAGAAATCTTTGCGATCTCTTCAGGAGATCCGATGAGGTTTAAGTCGTCTACAAAGACGGCTATAATTACAAATCCTGTTGCCTTTGCTCTTATAAAGATGCAAGGACAGACTGGGTCGTTTTTAAATCCTTGGTGTGCAAGGAAGTCGCTCAGTCTGTTATACCACATCCTTCCAGATTGTTTTAGACCATATAATGATCTTTGCAGTTTCACTGAGTAGATGTCACGTTCTCTCTCTTTTAGTGCTGCAGGCAAAGAATAACCGTCAGGCAATCTCATATAGATGTCTCGGTCTAGGTTACCATATAGGTATGCAGTAACCACGTCCATGAGTTGCATATCTAAACCCTCTTGTGCTGTTATGCCAATGAGGAATCGGAAGGTGATCGCGTCCATGACCGGGGAGTATGTGGCTTCAAAATCCACCCCAGGACGTTGGGTAAAACCCTGCGCTACAAGCCTTGCTTTGTAGCGTACGATCTCATTCTGTTCATTTCGTTTTCTAACAAATACCCATTTATAACCCACAGGTTTTACACCTTTTGGTGTCTGGACTATTGGTCCGAAGACCTTGCGTTTGGTGAGTGAATCCAACTCCACTCCTATTGCCGCTTTCCACTTTGGCCAATCATCTCTGCTTTGACATTCTGTCAGAGAGCGTGGTTCAATATCATCGTCGTAGTACGCGACGTTGATGGCAATATTACACGCAAATGTGTCATCTATTGTTGTGCTTTTTCTGTCCCAATACTCCCCAGTTCGTACATAGTGTATCGATACTTCATTTTCTCCCGGTTTTTCCTCTTCATGAGAGTTTGGGAGAGATGGGGTAGCAGGGCTTAAATTAGCATCCTGTGGTGGTATTTGTTTACCATTGCCAAGGGTCCTACTCTTTCGAGGGACTTGGTCCTTGGATCCCGGTGGTCGTCCTCTCTTTTTGAGAGGTCCAACCATTTCTGCTGCAGGCGGATTGCATCCATTTTGCGGTATGTCAATCCTAGCTGGAGTGTTAGCAGCAGGGACGTGTGATTTGACAATCTTCTGGTTGTCAGTAAATTTGTCCGGCAAGAGATGGACAGTGTTTTGGATGTGGAGAATCTTCAGGACCTCCTCCGCATACTGGCTTGTTGGCGGATCAAAGTGACATAAAGTTTTTGTATCCCAAGTGATACTTTCTGAAGCTTCGGGCTTCTTTGTCTGTGAGCCTAGTCTTGGGAACGATGTTTCATCGAATTCACAGTCTTCTAGACGTGCCTTAAAGACGTCCCCCGTAAGGGGTTCTAGGAATCTAATTATGGAGGGGGTGTCAAACCCAACATAAATGCCTAGGCGACGTTGTGGACCCATCTTTGTCCTTTGTGGTGGTGCTATGGGGACGTATACTGCACAACCAAATATTCTCAAATGTGAGACAATTGGTGGGGCTCCAAGTGCTAGTTGCATTGGAGAAGATGACTGACCTCCAGAGGGTCTTAATTTTATTAAAGATGCAGCATGCAGAATTGCATGACCCCACGCATTCACTGGCATCTGGGATTGAAGTAATAATGGACGAGCGATCCATTGCAGTCTCTTAATTAGAGATTCTGCTAACCCATTTTGGGTGTGAACATGCGCTACAGGATGTTCGACTTCAATTCCCTGAGCTTGGCAATAGTCTAGAAAGACTTGTGACGTAAACTCCCCCGCATTGTCCAGACGAAGTTTCTTAATCTGGTGGTCGGGGAAGTGGGCCCGTAACTTTATTATCTGAGCTAAAAGCTTAGATAGTGCTAGGTTACGGGTGGACAGTAGGCACACATGTGACCACTTAGTTGATGCGTCTATCAGGACCATAAAGTACCTGAACGGACCACTTGATGGGTGAATCGGCCCACAAATGTCTCCGTGGATTCTTTCCAGAAAGCTGGGAGACTCCACATCCACTTTCAGTGGAGAGGGTCTCGTGATCAGTTTACCCTTGTAACAGGGTGGACATGAGAATTTGCCTTTTTGAAGAATCTTCAGGTTCTTCAGGTCAATGCCCCTGGAGTTCTTTATGATGTGGTACATCATAACCGAACCAGGGTGTCCCAGTCGACTGTGCCAGAGTTGGAATTCTGGTGTTTGGGGGCACTGCAGGTGCTCCGCCATGGATGTTTCTGGAGTTTGTATACTTGTTTGGTAGAGTCCCGAGGGGAGTCCCTTGAAACGTTCCACAATGGTTTTTGAACCATTTGTAAGAGCCGTTACAAGCAAGTATTCCCTTTTATCTTCCTCGACCGTCTCTAAGTGATATCCGTTTAAACGGATGTCTTTAAAACTTAGGAGGTTTCGGATGGATTTAGGGGAGTATAACGCATTTTTAAGTGTTATTTGTGTGTTGCCGGGGAGCAATATAATTGCTTCCCCTGATCCTTCGATTATGTTTGCTGGTCCTGAGATTGTTCTCAGTGGGCCAGAATAACTACTTATGCTCGTGAAGTAGTCTAAGTTTTGAAGGATCGAGTGCGTCGATGCACTGTCCACTAGGCAGATAAGTTCCATATCTAAAAAAGGAAGAAAGACATTCAAGCAATAAATGAAGAGAAAAGATCTACTTTCATAAAGATAAATGCTCAAAAATATTGTTTTGACATGGAAGTAAAACTAGATACGATGCATAAATAAGGAAAATACAATGCTAATTGCATAAAAGTGGTCCAGATCTAGAGAGTGTCATCTCCCATGAAATCTTCAGGAGTCCATGAGGTCTCTGCCAACGCTGCGCTCTCCATCAGGTTTGTCTCAGCTCGAGGCTTGAGGCTTGCCTGGTAGAGGTCCTGGAGGTGTTTTGCTGTGCGGCAGATTCTGGACCAGTGGCCCGTCATCCCGCATTTAGAGCATTTGTCCTCCCAGTCTTTCTTGGGAGTGCCTCCTTTGTTGGGAATCCTCTTCTGCTTCTTGTCCACGAACTTCTGGTTCTGGGTAGGAGCTGGGGAAGTGGCCTTCTTCCGCTGCTTCTGTTCTTTCCATTTCTGGAATTTTGCCTTTTTGTCCGTCCTCTTCTTCTGGGAAGACTGGAAGTGGGCCTCTGCAGGAGGTGGCAATGGAGCGGAGCCAGGAGGGCGCAGGTTGTGGGTGGCAACCAACAGGTCTCTGTTCTGTTCAGCCATAAGCAGGCATGAAAGAAGGTCAGAGTACTTTGTGAACTTCCTCTCTCGATATTGTTGCATAAGGATCATGTCCTTTTCGTGGAAAGACGTAAACGTCTTTTCCAGCAACATCTTCTCCGTCACTGGTTCACCACACAACTTCAGGCGTGAGGTGATGCGGAAGAGAGCTGAGTTGTACTCCGCTACGGATTTGAAATCCTGTATGCTGAGGTGAGTCCACTCGTACTGTGCACGGGGGAGTATGACATCCCTCTGATGTCTGTACCTCTCCTCGAGTGCATCCCACAGCTCGTAAGGGTCCTCTACAGTGAGGTACTCGTCCTTTTAGGTCGAGTCTAAGTGTTTCCTGATATATATAATGGCTTTCGCCTTTAATATATCGGAAACTTCCTCTGTATGAGGTGCTTCCACTGAAGCCTCTTTGTTAGCTGGGGCAGTACTAGTTGTTGCCTTTTCAGTCTGTGTGAGACTGAAACCATGAGAGCGCAGATGGAACTTCAGGTCCAACTGCCAACTCAGGTAGTTTGACCCATCAGCCTTCAGGACTGAGAAGTCTACATTTGCGAGTCTGGCCATTTTATGATCTAGCATGTAAAGAAAAGTAGCATGTATCATTAAGACTGAATAAAACAGACATCCACGCATGTAATGTAGTCATTTTCATGGCATGAATTTTAATTAGTGTGATTTTAACATACATGCTTTTTTTTCAAGTAATGTGAATAATTAATTACTAAAAATTAACAATCACACATGCTGTTAAGGGATTTCATTGTGACATTAAAACATGGTATTTAAGCTAATTAATCAACCACGCAGTTTAATGCATAAACAATGAAAACAGAAATAATGACCTTAGGCTATGTGGATCAGCCAGCCGACACCGAAAAAATAAAAGAGTCCAGTCCGAAGTTACATCAAAAATGCATGAAAATTAAAGTACAACTCGGGAACTTCAGAGAGAAGCCCCAATCTTCATTGTGCGAACGCCTTCAGCTTCTTCTTGGTGTCCTTCGGTCTTCTTTTTTTACATATTCATCCTCACATACAAAATTTCTCTAAAAAAAAGAAAAATTGCAGGAATTTAAAACGGTGTCGGAAACCTGGCTGATCCCTAAAAACATAGCCTAATATTTGCACATCCACGTAGATAATATATTTGCAACATACAACCACGCAGATAATCAAAGACACATGCATTTAATAGTAATTAAAATTGTGTGTGTCGTGCAAAAAACTTTTTTTTTTGAAAAACTTTTTGCCTTTTTGATCCATAATTTACTATTTTATTTTACCGCTTTAAACCCTTTCGAAAATTTCTTTTTAAATATTTTGGGCTTTTTAGGGCCAAAAATAAATAAAATAATTTATGTGAATGGGCTAATTTTCTGGCCTTTTGGGCCATGAAAACAACCCATTAGGGTTAATATTTGGGCCTCCCCCGAAAAATAGCCCGTTAGGGTTAGGGTTTCGGGAAACCCTGGGGGGGGGCCCGCGGCGTGTCGCCGCGACGGCGGGCCGCTTAGGGCGCGGCCGCGCCTGCGGGCCGCGGCACAGGGCCGCGGCTTCAGGCCGCGGCAGTTGGCCGCGGCCTGAGGCCCCGGCCGCCGCGGCTTCAGGCCGCGGTGCTGGGCCGCGGCCTGAGGCCGCGGCGTCAGGCCGCGGCGTTCGTTCTCCGCCGGCGGCGCAAAGAGCGCGCCGCCGTTCCACCCTACGGGCGTGTGGATTTTTATTTTTGGATCAAAGGCGGGGGATAAAAATCGGATTTTTCAACAAATTCGATCGCTAAAAAACAAGTTTTTATTGATTTAAACATGCAGATCTTATTAAAAATGTTGAATTTTACCGATTTTATCAACTTTTTGATCCTAAAACATGCAGATCTAATGAGAAAAGCAAGTTTAGATCTAAAAAGTTTGGATTTTTACCTTTAGATTCGACGAGGAATCTAGGCGACGGTTGGTGAAGGATGCCCTTTTCGCTCCCCGTTGAGAAGATTACGATCTTCTTGAATCTGAGCGATTTGTGGATCTCCTTTTCCGCGAGCCGCCGTCTCCTCCAACGAGCGTGATCGTGCTGATAACGTGTTGTGAAGGGAATTTAGGGAGAAATAGGTGTAAGGGGTTAAGAGCCCCCTACCCGTGTATTTATAGCTTTCAATAGTGGGTTGGATACCCAATTGGCCCAATGGGCCTATTCATAACAGACATATATTTATACTTATTGTTGAGGCGTGTACTTATGGCCCCCATCAGTTGCGCGAGCGATCCGGGGTCGGTGCAGTGGTGATCGGCGGACAGGGCGGTCGGCGCGACGTACAGCAACGCAGGCGGATCCGGGCGCGGCGGGCGAGATCCGAGCGGTGGGCAGCTTCTCGAAGGCGGCGCGCAGCTTCCAGGGCTCGGCAGCGATTGGAGATGTTATATCAAATGATTTGCTCCAGAGATCATATATCAAAGTCTATATTCATGGCTCCAGAGATCATCAGCAACGCTTTTACTGTTGTTGCCGGGTTCCCCAAGCCGGTGGCGGGTGTGCCGAGCCTGGCCTACGTCACGCTCCTGGTTCGCGACGGCGATTACTGGAAGGGCGTCGTCGGGCTCGTAAAAGGGCTGAGAAAGACGGGCACGCCGTACCGCTTGGTGGTCGCCGTGCTTCCCGACGTCCCAGTGGGCCCCCGCCGAATGCTGGAGTCTCTGAGGTAATCGTCCGTGAGATAGAACCTGTGCATCCATCGGAGAACCAGACTCGCCATGGCCTACTACGTTATCAACTACTCGAAGCTTCGCATCCGGGAGGTAAGCTCACCGCAACGCACGCAATAATTCATCCCAGTGTAACAGTGTTGCTTCCGACAAGTAAATGACCAAAATATCCTTTCCTGCAGTTTGTGGAGTACAACAAGATGGTGTACTTGGATGACGACATACAAGTGGACGATAACATCGACGAGCTCTTCGATCCCTAAAACAATTTTACAGCAAGATGGTTTTTCCCACTGGGTTCTCCATAGCCAAAGGTTTTAACGATGCAACCACATCAACTCTAGATCTAGAAGTATTCACCTCTGGTGATATCCATCGATCAGGGGAAGTTATAGAGGCTTGTATCCTTTTCCCTTAGCCACTAGTTTTTCCCACTGGATTTTCTATGGCAAAGGTTTTAATAAAGATAAGTTGTGCTTCAGGAAAGTGGGCTCGACATGGTCGTGTGGAAGCCCAACACGACCGTGTAACTGGCATATCAAAAACAGCTTTCTGTGGCTCTCCCTGGCACGGTTGTGTAAAGCTTATACATGACCGTGTTATACATTGCTTTAGCTCCTTAGCAAATGGCCACACAACCCACACGACCATGTACTATGGTCGTGAGGGGGTCTTCAGTAAGTCTCTCATCATACTGTCGTATGTGATACATCACATGACCGTGTGCGCCTGTCTTCAATCTCCTTCATTTGGAGGCTGAGCTGACACGGTCATGTTATACGACACACACGGCCGTGTCATGTGATGTGTCCATATTTTCCATAGTTTTACCGCATGTTTTCATCTCATTTTAATCGGCCAAAGTTCAATTTTCTATAATTAATCGCGTATTTCACGATATATTTGATTCTCGTAGTGTTTTATGGATTATCAGGAACTTTGGTGCGATTTGGAGCAATACTGGATGATGAACACAAGCATCGATGTCGGAGCATCAATGGCATCATGCTTGACGAGTTAAAGCAGCTGGAGAGAAGCAAGAAGAGAAAGAAAGGAGAAAGAAAGAAGTGAAGATAAAAAAGGAGCTGATCTAAGCCGAAATGCCAGACCGCTCGACCGAATAGCCATCACGCTCGGACGAGCAGCCATCACGCTTGGCCGAGCTGGTGTCACGAAAAGAAGAGAAGAATGAAGGCTAAAAGGAGCTAACTTGCATTATATCGCTTGGTCGAGCGACCAAAGCACTCGGGTCGAGTGACCCTTGCTGATTTTGCCTGGGATTTTTTGTCTCCTTAGCTTGGCCAAGCGGCAATCTCACTCGACCGAGCGACCCCCACTAACTTTTACATATGATTCTCTGCCTCCTTAGCTCAGCTGAGTGACCATCCCACTCGACCGAGCGGCCTCTTTTGCCAAAACCAAGAAGTGAAGCATCTTGGCTCTTGACTGAGCGCTATGGTGTGCTCGACCGAGCGCCTTGCCGCCAGAACTTAACTTAATGGTTTTTTATTGGGTTTTGGTTCATTTTTTGGGGATCTGCAAATTTTAATTGGGTTGTATAAAGGTGAACAATTAATTAGGGTTAATTACGCTGGATTTTAGAGAACTTTTTGGTGAGCCATCGCGTGGAGAACAGAGAACTCCTCGTCCTTTTCCACGATTTGTTCTCTTTTGAACGGTTCGAGTTTTACTATTTTTATATATTTTAGCTACTTGTTTAGTTCTCTTACTTTTGATATTAATTTTGTCATGCCTGCAATGTCTTATATTAAATTTTATACTATTTTGATTATTATTTCCATCGCCATGCTTGAGTAATGCGTTTCTAGGGTCTAAGGGTGAACCCTAGGATCATAGGGATTGAATGCTAGGTTGTCCTTAGTTGAATGAACTTAGGGTTACACTATGGTCGATTGAACCCAGATTTTGGGAGATTACCCATAGAATTGGAGACTGTGAGAACGACTCCAACTATAGGGAAAATCCCTACAAATCTGATTATGGTTTAGTAGTCGCTTTATAGGGTTCGTGTTCATGAGAGTGACACATGCACTAAGGGTCATTACTAATCCCTAATTCATTAGTCGATGCCTATGATAGTGTCACAACCTTAGTCCATGACAATGGATGCGGGTTGTGACACGGAAATTGTATCAAGCATAATGCACATATTTCAATGTGAAGTCAAATGATAGTGAGGCGACACATTGAAATATGTTGGACGAGTAGCTCGATGATAGTTGACTACTCGTTCTCATTCTCGGATGTGACACTCTCACCCTAACTCATAATTCAACGATAGGATTCTCAATCTTGTGTTCAACCCCAAACGACCAAGTGGCTGGGATTCTCGTTGCCCTAGATTTCTTTAATCTTGTTGAGACCAATCGTCTGTGACAATGATTTTCTTGTGACAACCCTTGACCACGTATTCTCCTACTTCTTATAAACTAAACACTAAACAATTGCCTCCCCAGAATTCGATACTTTTTATCTATACTACGCCATCGTACACTTGTGATGAGTCGCGCCTCCGGGTGTAAATCTGGAGCCGAACATCATGCAATCTTCTTCTTGCACTCCTCTTCTTCAATTTGATCTCTTCGCTTCTTCGATAACCATTTTCGCTTCCATTATCACTCTAGAGTCTCAAAATTCATCATTTTCACCTGAAAAGCACCGAAGAAACTCAAGAGTAAAAAGAAACAAGAAATGGATGAAACATCGTAGAAGATATGAGTTTATAAAAGGAAATGAATGGGAAAGATAAATGAAAAATATGCAAAATAAACACTTATCAGAGCTCAACATGGAGCTTGAACATTTTGATGTGAAGACAGCTTTTTTTCATGGTGAGTTAGAGGAAATGATTTATATGTCGCAACCTGAAGGGTTTAAATAAGTAGGCAAAGAAAATTTTGTTTATTGATTGAAGAAGACCCTTTATGGGATAAAGCAATAGCCAAGAGAATGGTACAAGCGCTTCGACTCCTTCAAGGAGCACATTGGATACTCAAGGAGTGAGTATGATTGTTGTGTTTACTACATGGTCCTTGATAATGGTTCTCCCAGCATGTTACTTTTTTATGTAGATGACATGTTAATTGCATGCAAAAACATGTCAATAGTGGATAAGCTCAAGTCTAAGTTGAGCTAAGAGTTTGACATTAAGGAACTTACAGGCGGCCACCAAGATATTTAGGCATGGAGATAAAGAGAGATAGAGATGCCATAAATTTATGGTTATCACAAAAGAGGTATGTCTCTAAAGTGGTTGAGCGGTATGGTATGAAAGATCCAAAATAGGTCTCTACACCACATGCTTCTCATTTTGCTTTGAGCAAAGAGCAATAACCAAAGACGGTGGAGGAAATTGATAAGATGAAAGCGGTACCGTTTGCAAATGTGGTAGGATGCTTGATGTAAGCCATGATATGCACAAGGCCCGACATAGCCCAAGTGGTTGGTGTAGTTTGCAAATACATGTCAAATCCCGGTAAAGAGAATTGGAATGCGGTGAAGTAGATTTTGAGGTATTTATGAGGCACCAAAGAGTTGTGCATCATGTTTACGAAGAAAGACGACTCAAATGTTGTAGTGAGATATGTTGATGTTGATTATGCAGTGGATCTTTACAAAAGAAGGTCTACTACCAAGCATGACTTCAAAGTTTCTAGTGGTCCTAGTTATTGGAGGTCGGCGCTACAATCCATAACGGCGTTATCTACAATGAAGGCTGAGTACGTACATAGCAATTACGTTGTAACGGCCAGTATTTTTAAGCGAGCTTTCGTTTGTGCATGCTAGTATTTTATTTCTGTTATCCAGTTACTTTTTGTCCGTACGTGTCGACGCGAGCGCGTCAACGTTTTTGTCTTACCGTGTCGTCAATATTTACCATCAAGTTTTAACTAAAATAATTAACTAAATTACCCGGCTAATTGCTTTTACTAATTACCTTAATTCAATTATTTTACTATTCACGATTAATTTTACTAATCACTTTAATTACCTGACTAATTAAAATTTGCTGAACGTGTACCATTGACTAAGTATTTAATGCCATTTGTTATTTCAAACCAGCCCATGAAGGCAGATACATCCTCCCTTAAAACAAAGGGAGATTAGTCGGCAAAGTGATTCATCCTTATTTTAAATCAACACACACGTTTTTTTTCGTTTACACAAAACTGCACGTCTCTCCTTCCCTCATTAGTCTAAAGATTTCATTAAACACCGTCCCAATCAAATTAAATGGAGTTTGACAATGGGAAGTGTTGTCTCTCAGGCTCGTCTTCTTAAGCCAATCTCCCTGATGAATGAACCCTGCAAAATCGTTCTGCAAACCCAAATCCATTCCCCAATCTGTTCTTCGTCTTCCCCAAACCCTCAATCAAATCAACCCACAATTTCAATCCCAATCCTTCTGCAAACAATTCTCCAAAAACAATTTCAGTCCCCTAAACAATTTCTTCTCAAAATCAAATTCCCAAACCACAACCAAAATTAATTCTTTTGAAATCAGAAATCAAAAAGAACATTGAGGGATAAATTCAGATCCAAAAACAATCCAAAACTTCAGATCTGAAATCTATAGAAACCAAATCGATTTCAGACCACAAATCAACAAAACCCTACAAACCCTCATCTCCTTCCTCTTCTTCTTCCTCCTCCTTCCCCTTGGCCGACCACCCCTCCCACGCATCCACCATCAGCGCGCGCCGCCAGAGGGAGCCGACCGCCGCTCGCCGTGAAGCCACGCGCCGCCGCCATCGCCGGATTCCGCCGCCTCGCCTGCCCATGCGCCGCCCGAGTGCGCCGCCAGGCCGTCGCCGGACCCGCCCGTCGCCACCCAGAAATCCGCCGGCCCTCCTCTCTTTCCGCGCGAAGGCGAGACTCCCATCCCCTTGTGTTTTCGCTTGAGACCCTTCGTTCTGATTGCTGCAAGTTTCTGAAAAAAAAGACGAGAAACAAAGATGAAGAAGAGACAGCAATGAGTAAATAAAGGGGGGGGTTTTAATATACTATTAATTTGTGTTAGAGGAGAGTTGACAGCCTAGTATATGTTATTATATAAAGAATAATGAAGAGGGAGAGCTGAGAGATTTTAGTTTAGTAGAATAAAGAAGTAAGAGGGGAGACAACCCATGTGATAGAACAATGAAACGAGAAGCCTCTGCCTAGCCATTAGCTAAATGATATTTGATAGGTACTAAAGGAGACAGCCCTTGTAATAAAGTTTGATAGGTAATATTTTTTAGCATGTTAAATGAATAAAGAAAAGTTATAGGGAGAGAGATAGTGTTGTTATTTGTTGTAGTAGGTAAAGTTCCTATGTAATCGCACCCCTATGATGCCATTGTGAGTAGTTTAATAATGTTAACTGAAAGTTAATTAGTGGGTTAATTGTTAGATTAAATCCAAATGTTAAATTATTAGTATCATTCAATTTCAGCATGATAAATATCTATTAAATAATGTTAGGTTAATAATATTTGAATAAAATAAAGTGTATCATGTTAGTGTAATACCATATAAACACCACCCTAGCCGGTCAACCCAATAAAGATAAGACGAACCATTATTTAATTTTATGTCGGACGAATCTAATCCAGTGATTTGTTTAAGCAAAACAGCGAACCGGACTCACCGTAACGCAACGCTCGAACCCACGCCACCAACACCACCGGAAACAGGCAAGTGATACTTGCCAGTAAATTATTTAGGCCATGTTCTAGGCCAATTTGTGTAGTTGCGTAAAAGAGACTAGGCGGTGAAATGATAGTCGCCTAGACTACCATATTGATCTAGTTTGACAACGAAGCTAGATCCGACACTTTTACCTGCTTTCATTCATGCTGCCATGTCATGTTTACTTTCAATTAACTGTACGCACTTTAACTGCTCATTACATGTCATGCATCAATTAACTGTACGCACTTTAACTGCTCATTACATGTCATGCATCAAATTGTTCTATTGTGATTACGTAGCACACGCTACAATAATTGTAACTATTGAGGCTAGGCACCTGCTTTGCGGGCACAACCCTATGCACATAACACTTCCTGGCTCGTGATCCAGAAAATGGGCGCCAGTCCATATACACGTGGAGGGGTAGGGTTAAACGATCGCTTGAGCGTAGAAGTGAGCCCGTACAGCCACTTCAGCCAAAAGACGGAAACTCTGTGCACAAAGTGATAAATCAGTGATTCGTGAATCGTGAAATAGTGAATTGTAGTTTTCTGCTACGCCGTGCTTGATTATTATTATCTTATTCATTTAATTGTTGCACTCTTTTAATGTCATGCCATATCATCATGTTAGAACTTCTAGTTGCATTATTTTATTTGTATCCTTGCACAAAAGTCCTCCGCCTTTTTTTGGGAGACTTTTGCTGACATGTGCCCTTTTCTCTTTGGGTGTCACATGTCAGACTTTGAGACAGAGCAGGTACCAGAAGACGAGCAGCTTGGAGACGCTGAGTTTGAGGTCCCTGTTGAGACCGAGTTCGAGGACACTGGTGACCAGTCCTAGACTCGTTTGGAGTTTCCCCTTAGTTGTTACCTTTCCTTAGTTGCTGTTAGCACTTATCTCTCTTTGTTTTGTTTGGCCATGCTTTAGGCCTATTGTTCAGACTTGTACTCATGTGACTATTCGGTGATGTTGTAATAATCGTTGGATGTTGTTGGTGGATATTCTTTACCTGCATTATTATTGTTGTTGTTGTTTCGTGGCAATGCAAGGACCTGCTACTTTTCGAAAATTTTTACAGACGCTTATCAGACTGCAGCTTCACAGCTCCACGTCTGAGCGGACCTCCCCACGTCTCGCCTTCCATATTAGGGAAGCGGGGCGTGACAGGTTTTAGTGGTGGCCCATGCAGATCCCTCTTTGCATCTGCGAAATATCGGAACAACAATGATGATAATAACATCTGATTAATTATTCATTACATTCGAGTCATGATTACGTCTAATCTGAACATTTCCTTGTTTTAGATGGCCGGTAGACGCGTTACTCGACGAGCAAGTAGTGGATCTGGAGCTGGTGGTGGAGCAGGACATGTTGCGGATGCTGATAGAGAACCCACCACGGCTGAGATGATGAGGATGATGCATCAGATGATGCAGGTTCAGCAGGGCATGCTTCAGAATGCCCCTCGCTTCGAGCCGGGAGCGAAGCAGTTTCGGGAGCAGGGCCCGTCATATTTTACTGGGTCGGAAGGAGCATTAGCTGCGGATGAATGGATGAAGAACACAGAGGATAACCTGCTTCTCTCGAAGGTTAACCCGGCTGGATGGATTGACTTAGTGAAGAAGCAACTAAAGGACAATGCCCGCAGTTGGTGGGAGTCAGAAGAACAGATGTTAGTGAAGCCTATCCCCTGGGCCACTTTCAAGGCGAGATTTAATGAGGAGTATTTTCCTCAAGCTGCCAGGAGGGAGCTAATGCAGCAGTTCATCAATCTGAAGCAAGGAAATCTGACGGTGCATCAGTACCACCAAGAGTTCATGAGACTGAGTCGCTTTGCATCGAAGATGGTGGAGACTGCTGAGGATCGAGCACAAAGATTCTTACAGGGTTTATCTTTGGAACTGCAGAGTTTGATTTCCTCTTCGGACTTAGACTCTTACCAGAAGTTGCTGATAGCTGCCAAGAGGCAGGAGCTGATTGTCAATCAGAAGAGAGGGCAGTATTCAGGTGCTGGGAAGAGGCCTATGGAGCAGGCCAGAGATGTGGTTAGGCCTGGGTTCAAGCCTAATCAGTCCGTGCAGTTTAAGAGGCCAGGTGGGCCTAGCCAGAAGACGTGCAGTCATTGCGGCAAGACTGGTCATGTGAAGGAGCAGTGCAGGTGGCTTCTGGGCCAGTGCTTGGTTTGTGGTGACGCTACGCATGCATTGAAGGACTGTCCGAGTGCTAAGCAGTCGTGGAAGGCACCAGTCGGAGTTCAGCAGCAGAGAGCTCCGGAAGTCGCTGGACGTGGAGCGCCTCTCATTCCCCAGAAACAGGTTTTCCAGCAGGCCGTTCAGCCTAAGAGGCAAGCCTTCACGATGCCTGCAGTGGAGGCCGAGACTGAGGACGGAGTTATTGAAGGTAACTTCTATACTATTCCTCCTTATTTATGCATTACATTTGATTAGTTAGATCCATGTTAATCTAGTTGGTTTCATCTCACCCGGCCTTGACCCTGTTCGATTCTGGAGCTTCCATGTCCATCCTTTCTCGGAAGTTCGTAGTCGAACACTCGATACCCACCTATACACTTCCCAAGTGTTGGAACATTACAACTGGGAATGGTGTAGTGAAGGTTGCACTGGGATGTAAACCGTGCCCGTTGGTGATTAGTGGACACGAACTGTATGCTAATTTCATTGTCCACGATCTACCCAACTTTGATGTTATTCTCGGCATTGACTGGTTAGGAGCTTTTTATGCCACGATCGACTGTCACCAGAAGAAAGTGGTGTTCGAAATTCCTGACCACCCAGTATTCGAGTTTGTCGGCGGAGGACGTTCGCTTGGACCTATCAAGTTCCGAGCCCAGCCTTACCGATTGACCCTTGCATGTATGATTGCTGAACCAGAGAAGCCTGCAGTAGTGAGATATTTCGAAGACGTCTTTCCTGAAGACATTTCTGGACTGCCGCCCGATCGAGCGTTGGAATTCGGCATCGATCTTATGCCAGGAGCTCAACCAATTTCGAAGGCGCCGTACCGTATGGCTCCTGCAGAATTAGAAGAGTTGAGGAAACAATTGGATGAGCTACTACAGAAGGGTTTCATTCATCCCAGCGTATCTCCCTGGGGTGCACCCGTTTTACTGGTTAAGAAGAAAGATGAATCGAGGAGAATGTGCATTGATTATCTGGAATTGAATCAGATCACCGTGAAGAACAAGTACCCGCAGCCCTGCATTGATGATATCTTCGATCAGCTTGTTGGATCAAGGGTATTTTCGAAGTTGGATCTCCGGAGCGGATACCATCAAGTCAAAGTAAAGAAGGAAGATGTACTCAAGACCGCTTTTCGGACTAAGTACGTGCATTATGAATTCGTTGTCATGCCATTCGGTGTGACCAACGCTCCTGCTGTGTTCATGAATCTCATGAACCTTATCTTTTACGACTTCCTTGACAGGTTCGTGGTGATATTCATAGACGACATCCTGGTGTACTCGAAGAGAGAGGAAGAGCATGCAGAACATTTGAAGATAGTATTGGAGACGCTCCGTCACCATAGACTGTATGCCAAGTATAGCAAATGCGAATTCTGACTGGATAGAATAGCATTTCTTGGGCATGTAGTATCAGGAGCTGGTATCTCAGTGGATCCGGAGAAGGTCAAAGCAGTCAGTGAATGGCCTACACCTCGATTGGCATCGGACATCAGGAGTTTCCTTGGGTTGGCTGGATACTACCGTATATTTATCAAGGATTTCTCGAGGATAGCTGAGCCGATGACGAGATTGACAAGGAAGGATGTTAAGTTCAGTTGGTCAGACTCTTGTGAGCAAGCTTTTTCTACCTTAAAGGAGAGACTGACTACTGCACCAGTCTTAGCTATTCCGGACAGAAGCGGAGGCTTCGAGATTTTCTGCGACGCATCGGGCAAGGGACTTGGATGCGTTCTGCACCAGCATAATCATGTGGTCGCATATGCTTCGCGACAACTGAAGATCCATGAGAAGAATTATCCGACCCACGACTTGGAGTTAGCCGCTGTCATCTTTGCACTGAAGATCTGGCGACATTTCTTACTGAGTGAGAAAGTGAAAATCTTCACTGATCACAAAAGTTTGAAATATATATTCACCCAGAAGGAGCTGAATATGAGACAGCGCAGATGGTTGGAATTGATGGCAGACTACGACATCGATCTTCAGTATCATCCAGGAAAGGTGAATGTCGTACCGGATGCCTTGAGTCGACTGCCCGAAGTGATGATTCTCACATCTCAGTGGAGATTGCAGCAGGATCTGCGAAGGATGAATGTTGAAGTTGTACTACCGGGAGTCACATCGTCGTTAATGAACATGCAAATTCAATCAACGATCGTGGATCGAACCAAGATTGCTTAAGATGGAGATGCTAAATTGAAGAAGATCAGAGAGCAAGTCGAAGCAGGACTACGGACAGATTTTCTGATTCACGCGGATGGATCCTTGAGATATGGTAGTAGGATCTGCGTGCCTGCAGGAGATATCAGAGAGGAGTTAATGAATGAGGCTCACAGTTCGCCTTATTCTATCATCCTGGAGGTACTAAGATGTACAAGGATCTTCGACAAAATTTCTGGTGGCATGGGATGAAGAGAAGTGTGGCACGGAGCGTTGCCAAGTGCCTCGTGTGTCAGCAAGTGAAGGCTGAACATCATCGCACTGCTGGACTACTACAACCTCTGCCGATTCCAGAGTGGAAGTGGCAGCACATCACGATGGACTTCGTGACTGGTTTACCTCGGAGCACCAGGCAGAACGACGCGATCTGGGTCATCATTGATTGATTGACCAAGTCTGCGCACTTTATACCTTTCTGAGTTGGGTAATCCACGGAGATATTAGCAAGGAAGTATATGGAGGTAATGACTTAACTCATGCCTTTATAATTTCCTCCTAGTACTAGTCGTGATGTGAATTGTGTCGTGTAGGAGATCGTGCGTTTACATGGAGTCCCTGTGAGAATTGTATCAGATCGTGATACACAATTCACATCTCAGTTCTGGAAAAGTCTGCAGACCAATCTGGGTACCAGTCTGAAGTTCAGTACTGCGTATCACCCGCAGACAGATGGCCAGTCAGAGCGTACCATTCAAATCTTGGAGGATATGTTGAGAGCCTGTATGTTAGATCTCAAGGGTTCATGGGAGGATCATCTGCACCTGGTGGAGTTTTCCTACAACAACAGCTATCAGGCGAGCATTGGCATGGCGCCTTTTGCTGCTCTCTACGGGAGAAAATGTCGATCGCCACTAAGTTGGGATGACGTAGGTGATAGAGAGCTCTTGGGGCCAGAGATGATAATAGAAGCAGTTGATGTTGTGCGAGATATCAGAGACAGGATTCAGATCGCCCAGGACCGTTACAAGCATTGGGCAGATGCTAAACGGTGTCCTCTAGAGTTTCAGCTGGGAGATCATGTGTTCCTGAAGATCTCACCGAATCGTGGAGTAATTCGATTTGGGAAGAGAGGCAAGCTTAGTCCGAGATATATTGGACCGTTCGATGTGCTAGAGCGAGTTGGAGAAGTAACTTATCGCTTAGCTTTGCCACCGTCATTAGTGGGAGTACATGACGTCTTTCATGTGTCCCTACTATGTCGTTATATCAGCGACCCTTCTCATGCTGTGGACTACTCAGAGATTATAGTTCTACCAGATCTGACGTATGAACAGTAACCAGTGGAGATCCTAGATCGACGTCAGAAAGTCTTCAGGAACAGGACTGTTGATCTAGTCAGAGTGATGTGGCGTCGTGACTCGCCAGGAGAGTCTACCTGGGAGCGAGAAGATGAGATACGAGAGCGTTATCCATATTTGTTTTCTGCTCCTTAGTTGATAACAATTTCGAGGACGGAATTTTTCCTAAGGTGGGTAGAATGTAACGGCCAGTATTTTTAAGCGAGCTTTCGTTTGTGCGTGCCATTATTTTATTTCTGTTATCCAGTTACTTTTTGTCTGTACGTGTCGACGCGAGCGCGTCAACGTTTTCGTCTTACCGTGTCGTCAATATTTACCATCAAGTTTTAACTAAAATAATTTAACTAAATTACCCGGCTAATTGATTTTACTAATTACCTTAATTCAATTATTTTACTATTCACGATTAATTTTACTAATCACTTTAATTACCTGACTAATTAAAATTTGCTGAACGTGTACCATTGACTAAGTATTTAATGCCATTTGTTATTTCAAACCAGCCCATGAAGGCAGATACATCCTCCCTTAAAACAAAGGGAGATTAGTCGGCAAAGTGATTCATCCTTATTTTAAATCAACACACACGTTTTTTTTCGTTTACACAAAACTGCACGTCTCTCCTTCCCTCATTAGTCTAAAGATTTCATTAAACACCGTCCCAATCAAATTAAATGGAGTTTGACAATGGGAAGTGTTGTCTCTCAGGCTCGTCTTCTTAAGCCAATCTCCCTGATGAACGAACCCTGCAAAATCGTTCTGCAAACCCAAATCCATTCCCCAATCTGTTCTTCGTCTTCCCCAAACCCTCAATCAAATCAACCCACAATTTCAATCCCAATCCTTCTGCAAACAATTCTCCAAAAACAATTTCAGTCCCCTAAACAATTTCTTCTCAAAATCAAATTCCCAAACCACAACCAAAATTAATTCTTTTGAAATCAGAAATCAAAAAGAACATTGAGGGATAAATTCAGATCCAAAAACAATCCAAAACTTCAGATCTGAAATTTATAGAAACCAAATCGATTTCAGACCACAAATCAACAAAACCCTACAAACCCTCATCTCCTTCCTCTTCTTCTTCCTCCTCCTTCCCCTTGGCCGACCACCCCTCCCACGCATCCACCATCAGCGCGCGCCGCCAGAGGGAGCCGACCGCCGCTCGCCGTGAAGCCGCGCGCCGCCGCCATCGCCGGATTCCGCCGCCTCGCCTGCCCGTGCGCCGCCCGAGTGCGCCGCCAGGCCGTCGCCGGACCCGCCCGTCGCCACCCAGAAATCCGCCGGCCCTCCTCTCTTTCCGCGCGAAGGCGAGACTCCCTTCCCATTTTGTTTTCGCTTGAGAGCCTTCGTTCTGATTGCTGCAAGTTTCTGGAAAAAAAAGAAGAGAAACAAAGATGAAGAAGAGACAGCAATGAGTAAATAAAGGGGGGGGGGTTTTAATATACTATTAATTTGTGTTAGAGGAGAGTTGACAGCCTAGTATATGTTATTATATAAAGAATAATGAAGAGGGAGAGCTGAGAGATTTTAGTTTAGTAGAATAAAGAAGTAAGAGGGGAGACAACCCATGTGATAGAACAATGAGACGAGAAGACTCTGCCTAGCCATTAGCTAAATGATATTTGATAGGTACTAAAGGAGACAGCCCTTGTAATAAAGTTTGATAGGTAATATTTTTTAGCATGTTAAATGAATAAAGAAAAGTTATAGGGAGAGAGATAGTGTTATTATTTGTTGTAGTAGGTAAAGTTCCTATGTAACCGCACCCCTATGATGCCATTGTGAGTAGTTTAATAATGTTAACTGAAAGTTAATTAGTGGGTTAATTGTTAGATTAAATACAAATGTTAAATTATTAGTATCATTCAATTTCAGCATGATAAATATCTATTAAATAATGTTAGGTTAATAATATTTGAATAAAATAAAGTGTATCATGTTAGTGTAATACCATATAAACACCACCCTAGCCGGTCAACCCAATAAAGATAAGACGAACCATTATTTAATTTTATGTCGGACGAATCTAATCCAGTGATTTCTTTAACCAAAACAGCGAACCGGACTCACCGTAACGCAACGCTCGAACCCACGCGACCAACACCACCGGAAACAGGCAAGTGATACTTGCTAGTAAATTATTTAGGCCATGTTCTAGGCCAATTTGTGTAGTTGCGTAAAAGAGACTAGGCGGTGAAATGATAGTCGCCTAGACGACCATATTGATCTAGTTTGACAACGAAGCTAGATCCGACACTTTTACCTGCTTTCATTCTTGCTGCCATGTCACGTTTACTTTCAATTAACTGTACGCACTTTAACTGCTCATTACATGTCATGCATCAATTAACTGTACGCACTTTAACTGCTCATTACATGTCATGCATCAAATTGTTCTATCGTGATTGCGTAGCACACGCTACAATAATTGTAACTATTGAGGCTAGGCACCTGCTTTGCGGGCACAACCCTATGCCAATAACACTTCCTGGCTCGTGATCCAGAAGATGGGCGCCAGTCCATATACACGTGGAGGGGTAGGGTTAAACGATCGCTTGAGCGTAGAAGTGAGCCCGTACAGCCACTTCAGCCAAAAGACGGAAACTCTGTGCACAAAGTGATAAATCAGTGATTCGTGAATCGTGAAATAGTGAATTGTAGTTTTCTGCTACGCCGTGCTTGATTATTATTATCTTGTTCATTTAATTGTTGCACTCTTTTAATGTCATGCCATATCATCATGTTAGAACTTCTAGTTGCATTATTTTATTTGTATCCTTGCACAAAAGTCCTCCGCCTTTTTTGGGAGACTTTTGCTGACATGTGCTCTTTTCTCTTTGGGTGTCACATGTCAGACTTTGAGACAGAGCAGGTAGCAGAAGAAGAGCAGCTTAGAGACGCTGAGTTTGAGGTCCCTGCTGAGACCGAGTTCGAGGACACTGGTGACCAGTCCTAGACTCGTTTGGAGTTTCCCCTTAGTTGTTACCTTTCCTTAGTTGCTGTTAGCACTTATCTCTCTTTGTTTTGTTTGGCCATGCTTTAGGCCTATTGTTCAGACTTGTACTCATGTGACTATTCGGTGATGTTGTAATAATCGTTGGATGTTGTTGGTGGATATTCTTTATCTGCATTATTATTATTGTTGTTGTTTCGTCGCAATGCAAGGACCTGCTACTTTTCGAAAATTTTTACAGACGCTTATCAGACTGCAGCTTCACAGCTCCACGTCTGAGCGGACCTCCCCACGTCTCGCCTTCCATATTAGGGAAGCGGGGCGTGACAAGTGTATAGAGGCATCCAAGGAAGCTATTTGGTTGAAGTTTTGTTAAATGAACTTGGGTTGTAACAAGAAACCATCCAAATATTCTAGGATAGTCAAAGTGTAATTTGCTTGACCTAGAATCATGTATATAACATATGGACAAAACACATTGCCGTGATGTATCATAGATTTGTTCGTGATTGGGTGGATGATGTTGAAATCTCTATCGAGAAGGTGCACACCGACGAGAATGTGGTAGATGTATTTACCTAGCCAAGGGAAAAGTTTAGGCATTGCCTAAACTTGTTAATATCTCTTTGTGCTAGAGATGTGGAGAAGCAAGTCTTCTCAGGTGGATGGAGGTGCGATGTATGTGACACATTGTTGATCTTCATAGGGGCATGGAAGAGTTTTCTCGCCAAGGTGGAGATTTTTCGAGCTTGGCTACAAAACTCTAGTTATATAAGTCTTTATTGGGGGTAAACTTGTACATTACTTGTAACCCTTGGGTGGATCATATAAATAGTCTCTCATTTAGGGGTTTTTATCTCAAGAGAGTGACCTTGTAAAGAAATGAGAATAAACCAAACAAAAGGGGCTAGGGAAAAGTGAGAGCTTTGGAGAAGGAGAAGCAAGGGGTTGGGGATTTGGGCTTAAATACTTGTATATAATGTCTTAGTGACCTCTAATAAGCTTGGTAATTGTTATTCCACTCTTGTGTGTGCTTTAGTTTGTTCTTCTCTTTTGTCTTGCATGTTGCTCTGCTTGGTAGTCCTTGAAGTGATGTTGTGGTGGACATCTTGCCAATCTTGTGGTTTGCCGAGACCAAGATTGCCCGGGCCCAATCATTTGAGCCGATCTCATCGATCCGGGGCCGACCTCGAAGCGAGCCGAGATCCTCACGGTTAGAACCCATCAGGGCATTGGTCAGCTACCGTGCAAATTCACTTCTCAGTTTGACACACTGCTTCTTCTAGCTCTAATTTCATCGTTGATAAAGTGGACAATAAGCTCTTCTATTAGATATAAAGCCTACATGCTTTGGCATGCCTGTGGCACGGTGCTGATTAAGTCTTCTTTGTTTCTATACCATCATACAGCATGAGCAGATGAATGATGCCATCAACCACTCTTCAGTATATTGAAAATAAGATGAAAAACTTATATTAGGCCTTATCTAATAGGCTCCATCATTTTTACCAGAAAACTTGGAATCTTTCAAAATTATTTGGGAAGCTGCTAGAATCCCCCCCAAGCTCGCTGAACACACTAACCTCATCACTAGTTGCAGGGCTACTTTGGACATCATGAACCCCAAATGTTTGTGATCGGGGGGTTTCAAGCCATTGATGTGTTTTATAGCCATATGAATTTTGTTGAGTATGACTCTTTCTTGGTGTCATGTCAAAATATTGTGATATACAATTATTGATTGATATGTAATATTTTGTAACGTACACATTTACATGATTATTTCTCTCTCACAATAATAAAAAACTTCAAAAAAAGATTGTAGAGAAAAAAAGAAGGAAGCTAAACACAGGAGGTGAGCTCCCTAGGGGCAGACATGACTGTATTGTAAATATGAAGTATCATCCTCATCTCAAAGTCTCCGGCACCCTTCACCGGCGCAACCTCCCTTGCCTTCGGTATCCTCTTCCCCCACACAGCCTCCAGCCTCTTGCCGCCCCCGTTCGCGCTCGGCACGCCTCCTGCGAGCGCCAGCATCGCGTTAACATACGCATCTCTCATCCTCAGCAGAAGCTTCTTCGGTGAAGGGATCCTCAATAGCCGAATCTTGAACACCTTCCTCAATGCCCCGACCTTCCATGATCTCTTCCCCCTCTTATCATTACCGCCAAGCCTCACCGTCTTCTTGCTCGTGCTCGTAGACCCCTCGAGCCTCCGGTATGCTCTCCGGCGCCAGTAGGACTGCAGGCTCCTGTAGATCATATGAGAGCTGGTGGTCTCCATGGCCTTAACTCTCCTCAAGAACTTGTTTGATTTGGTAATTGAGAGTTCCAGGCCATTGAGATAGTTTTATAGTCATCAGAATTTGGTTGACCAGGAGATTTTGCCCGGTTCCAAGGTCAAACTGTTGACCAGAACGTTGTTTACCAAGTCAAATTTGGGCTGATAATTATATATAACCGTTAACATCTATGACACGTCATAACGTTGTTTACTAAGTCCAACTTGCGCAGGTAATTGTATATTTATGATATTTATGGCGTAGCATCAAACACATTGCTTGCGCTTATCTCAACAACAACAACAAAATCCTCGACGACAACAATTACAACATGGACATATATTTATACTTATTGTTGAGGCGTGTACTTATGGCCCCCATCAGTTGCTTTAGCCTTGGTTAGTATTTTGGAAGTTTGCACAAGTTGTACTTATGGGAGACGTTGCTTGTCAAGTTTGCACAACGAAGATGGTAAGAGTATTAATCAAGTCGAAACTATGGTGGCACATATCAGTTCGGTTTCCTCTGACACTTATATTAGTTTCTCAATAAGTATGGGCCAATGTAGCAAGCAAATGATGGCAAGCTAAACAGTGGGTTATTAGTGTTTCAAAGATTCAATGCACAAATTAAAACTAATCTCTCAAGTTTAGTCTAGGTTGCTTGATATAGTTACCTACTCAAGAACCTAATCAACACAAATAATGCTTGCAACAAACTTAGAGTTAATAGCACAGCGAAATAAGAACACAATTATTCAAGCAAATAAGAAGTAGAGAAAATCACAACGTTAACACCAAGGGTTTTATCCTAGTTCACCGCTCCTTGGGCTTCTCCATTCACCAACCTCTTGTTGGGATTTACACTAACCAACTCTCTTCAACAAGAGAGCAAATGCTTTACAAAGAGGCTTCCAATACATTTGTTTAGCTTCACTTACTAGGTCTTGCCTGTATAACAATTACCTCTTCTCTAAAGATGACTTTCAACAAGTCTTTTCATTAATACAACAATTTGACCAAACAAATTTAATCACCAAAGTACTTATCACCACTTAGTAGGTTTACAAACTTCTTTGATGATGGTTGGTGGTGCTCACAAAATCCTACAGTTAAAAAGATTGGAGCTTTAAGTATGGCTATGGAAATCTTTCTATTCATTGATTCTTGGGAAAATAGAGATTGAAATACAAGAAAATCAAAGAAAGATTTTAATTTCTATCTCTTAGAAATGAAGATTAAAACTGAGAGAAAGTAAATCAATTAGACCAACAAATCTATCCTTAAAAGCTTTTGAAAACTGAAAATTTCTTGGCTTAAAAATTGAGAGAAGAGAGAGCTTTAAAATTGCTCTGCATGCTTAAGAATACTTAGAAAATATGATCATTCTTTATCTTAATAACTCCAGCTAAATCCCTCTATTTTATAAGCCATTTTACCATTCAAAAATAATCTCACAAATACCCTTGCAACGGCTAGACAAACGAAATTCTGTAAAATCTGGAAGTCTGTCTCGTAGTTGAAAGTGTTGGACGCAACGATCTATGATCTTTAGTTTGATGATGACAAACATGTGCGAACTATTTAATGTGTGTGCTAAGTGTTTTTCAAGAATGGCAAAGTCTTAGTTCTAAGCGTTGAAGAAATTGTTATTCATATAGCGAATTGGAAGAGAGAGGAAGTGCTATTTACAAAACAAATGGACTTGGTCTATATGAAAAGAGGTGGAGTCAATTTGTGTTCAAGGAGGGTTAGACAAAATCAATTAGATGGATTTGGTTATACCCAAATCATATTCAAACACCTAATCAAATCTCTATTCATTCCTTTAATTATGGGTTTGATCTCATCTATTTGGATCTCTTTCTCCTCCTATATAAAGACCATCTCAAGGAGGGGTAGAGCGCGGCTGATTAAAAGAAAACGAAACCCTAGTGCTGATGGAAATTGGATTCCACCCCCCAAGTGATTTTGATGATGAGCACACCAAATAAAGTTAGTGTACTAACTACACTACAATTAAGTGTGCAGATTATACGATGAATGAAAAGCTGTATACATACTCCGAAGAAGCACAATCTACACTCACTTAGCAAAGACAAGGACAACACTTCTAACTCGATGATGAAGCTCACGCTCAAATGGAATAAGAAGCTCAAGAGAAGCTTGCATCTACATCATCATCTGATCAAGCTTCGGGAGAACGTGTCCTAAGTCTACAGTGTGTGAGTTGCGTCCTTCTTAGGGTTATGTTAAGCCAAAAGTATAAATAACACATACACACACAAATGATTTCAAAGTTAAATATTTTAAATACTTTTAAAATCATTTTCAAAACTATTGAGAGCTTTTTCTAGTCACTTCTCATCTTGGTAGTTAATCTCCATTACACCCAGGAGCTAACTACATGTCTTACTAGCCAAGTTTCAGAAGAAACTCCTCTGGGAGTCGACTACCAGCTGAGAATTGTTTTTCTCCTTAAACACTCTGGGAGTCGACTACCACTCCTAGGGAGTCGACTTCCAGCTGTCGAATTTCAACGTTTGACCTGATTTTTATTATCTCTCCAAACTTATTGCTTCCATGATTTTCGGGGCAAAAATCAAACTAATTTGAAATTCGAATCATCTCATTTTACCTATAAATAGAGGATCATTTTTCGAGATCATACAACACAATATACTCGAATTCAAAATTCTTTTTTGGCGCAAAAGTTCTAAAAGATCTCAATTTTCAGCTCTCATTTCTTTTAGCCAAAATCTGCATTTACATTTCTGATCTCGTTTTTAAGCTATTATTATTTTTTTGAGATCAACCTTTTAGTTTGGCTATTGTTTTTCAAAATCCTTGTTCTCTATTCTTTGATTTTATTTGAAAGGATTTTTTGAAAACATTGATTTAGATCACAAAGACTTAATTCATATCTTTGTGTGATCTAAGATCTTATTCTATTAAGCCACGAATACACATTGTTATCTATTACTCTTGGCTATAGAATTTGGGTGTAAATCCAAAGTCCACCAAATATTGTGGTGAGTTGGATATTAATTTTTATTTTGTGATTTGCCCTTTGTTGTAAGGGTGTTGGAAATCCTAGACAAGTCTAGGTGTTACGGTATTGCAGTATTGCAATCGGAAATCCTGGTCAAGGCTAAGTGTGTGGGAAAATCCTAACGAGTGGAGTTAGATGTTTGTATTTGCCAAGGCATATAGTGGAATTCTCGTACCGGATTAGTCGGGGACTGGACGTACCTAGGGTTGTGGGGAACCATGATAAAAATCCATGTGTTTGTGTTTGATTCTTTCTGTGTTTGTTTATCTTTTATTATTTGCTGATTATTGCAAAGATTAACTCTCTGATATCAGTTGTGGATATAGATATAATATTGGTATTATCTGTAATCGCATCTATCTCATTCTTTTAACTGAGCTGTGCATAATATCCCTTTGGGAGTCGACTACTGTTCTTAGGGAGTCGACTACCAGAAGTGTTTTCTCTCTGATTTGTTTTTAAGATTACCTAAGTTGATTAAGAGCCAAGCGTAGATCACTCTACTTGGTTTCTCAGGCAATATTAGAAGGCTTTGAATTGTGATAACCAATTAGAACGAAAAATTTTATTTTATACAACACTATTCAACCCCCCTTCTAGTGTTGTTTGTCATCCACAGGATCCAACAAGTGCATCTCCAAGGATAATGCCGCAAGATCTTTCTTCCCTCAAGAAAAACTCAAAGTCCAAAGACATTCAAGCTACAAAACCCTAGCCTATCATCCAAAGGTGAGGAGTTACGGCCACTTAATATCCTAAAACATAAGGGTCGGCGGCAAACAAAAAGGAGAGGGGGCAAAAACAAATACCCATGCAAGTTTAAACTCCCATCATCATCCAAGCCGTAACCCTCTCAAGCCAAAGATCTCTCCGTTCTTGTTCATCCAAGGCCAAGAAATGTCATTGCTCAAGCCTCAACCTCTTCAACATCCTACAGCCACACCTAGCAGCTCACGCACCCAAAGCTACTGCCGTGGAGAGCGCCATCGTGAAGACTCTCGCCACTGCTGCTGCGTGTGCCAACGACGTTGTCGACTCGCTCGGAGGAGACGCCATCACCGGAGCTGCTCGCCACGATACGCCACATCCACGCAATTGCAGCCCGCACGCCGTAGACGGTCAACGTCGACGTCGAGTATTATCTGAGAAGTCCACGCTCCCGTCGCTGTCGAAGTTGAGTTGATCGAAGAAGTCACCGCTGAGTCGATCGGAGAACTCGCTGCACGATCGCCGAAGAAGTCACCGTCGTCGAAGACGTCGATGTTGAAGGAGTCCACCGTTGAAGTCGAAGCCGTGCACTGTCGTCCCATCGTCGTGAGAGCTTTGCATGGAGAGCTCCGCAGTTGCCGTCGAAGTCGCAAGGACATGGAGTTTGAAGAGGATTTGCCATTGGAGATGCCGCGAAAGAAACAGTCGTCATCGTCGCAGCTGCCACCATGAAGGAGAGAAGACGCCGTTGTCGAAGAGCCTACCGTCGCTGTCAAAGAGAAGTCTGTCGCCGCCGCCATCGCCGTTGAAGAGAGGTGCACGTCAAAGAGGAGTCGGACGACGAAGCAACTACTGCCCTAACGAGAGTTGGAGACGCTGCGTAAAAACGAAAGCCTTAGCGAGATAGGATGCCCCTATGTGAAAACGAAAAAGAGAAGAGATTGCTGCTGACGTGGAATGAATTTCTTAGTGAACTGCTGAGCGCATAGACTGCCTCTAAATAAGTTTGAACTGGGATTGCTTAACGCAAAGACCAAAGTGCTATTTGAGACAGATTGAGATCTGGAAGTCGGATCGAGCCACCGTTTGCGTCAGATTGGACCTGACGATGTGCTGATTGGTAGAAACGACTACCCGGACATAAATTGAGCATTTCTAAACCCTTTACTCTTTATATTCGAGTCTTATTGTAACAATCTCTGTAGGGGAAACTTTTTACCAATATTTGTGCTATTTTGTACTTGTTTGGTTGGGGTTATACAAGAGGGTCTTGACGTGTTGTTGCAGTCAAGATACGCATTTACTAGGTTGATAGGGTTCTGCACTTTGTTGAGTGTGGTACAGTCTAGGTAGGGAGTTGGAGCTAGGACCACATTGTAGGTGTACAGAAGGAACTTATTTATGCTAGTATTTGCTTGGGGCTGGACATAGGTCATTGCGACCGAACCATGGTAAATCTGTGCGTACTCTGTGATTGTCTCTTATTTACTCTGCTTGTGCTTTTAACTGTGTGTGATTTCTCGTGGTTTGCGCGAGAATTTTTTATAAGCCTATTCACACCCCCCTCTAGGCTAGGATCCAGATCCAACAAGTGGTATCAGAGCAGGTTAGAGGAACTAGTCTAGTCTAGCGATCATGAAAACCCCAAAGTTAGTCTTTTCCCATGGCATGCCTATTGATCATCCTCCTCTTTTTAGTGGCCATGATTATATATATTGGAAGGCTAGGATGAAAACTTATTTACTATCCGTTGATGTTGATACTTGGTACATTATTGATAACGGATATCCTATGCCTGAAAGTAATCTGAATTTAAATGATAAAAATGTGTGTGCTATAAATGCTAGAGCAATGAATATCTTATTGTGTGGGTTGAGTAGAATAATATTTGATCGTATCTCACATTGCTCTTCTGTGCAGGATATATGGAGGACCTTGGAAATTGCATATGGAAGTGAGAAATCCCTCAGCTACAATGAAAAGAATCAAAAGGGAAGAAATGCTCCTTTAAATAATTTTGATGCTTCTCTTTGTGACAATACTAAGCGTAAAGTTATTAGTTTTAAATGCATAAAGCATGGACACTTCGCTAAACATTGCCCACTAGAAACAGCTGGTGTCGTAGAGAAGAAAGGAAAAGCTGTAGTACGAACGTGGGACATGAATAGTGCAGATGAGCTCGAGGAGAATGAAGCACATGCATCCCTCTGCTTGATGGCAAAACATAACGAGATAAAATCTTGTAGTAAAGCTGAACTTCCAATTATTTGTAAAGCCATGCAAGAGGAAATTAATGAGCTAGAACTTACTTCAAATGACTATAGGAATGCTAGCTTTAAATTACAAAAAGAAAATTGTGATGTGATTGAAGAATCTAAACACTTAAAAGAAGAACTTGAAAAATGCAAATCAACCATTGCCATACTGAAAAGAGAAGAATCTAGCTCATCTAAAAAGCTGCTTGTCTTTCTTGTCCTTCCTTATTGAATGATATTAGCATGCTTAAGCAAGATTTATTTAAGCTTGAAGCTGAAAAAGATTATGTGATTAAAGAGCTTAATGATAAATTGTGCATGTTGAATAACGAGCTTAAAAAGAAAATGGATGAATTTAAAAAGAAGGAAGAGGAAAACAAGAGAGCTTTTATAAGTAAATGTACTTTGCTTGTGGATGAAAATGTGAAATTAAAATACAAAGTCTCTAGTTGTCCATTAAGAAGTTTTCTATAGGAAAACAATCGTTGGATACTATTTTAGAGAATCAATTATATGGAAATAATAAACGAGGACTTAGATTTGGTCAAAAACTGCTTAAAAGCCTATCTTTAAGAAATTCCATAATATGCCTTCTATTGTGAAAAATATGCATGCAAAGTGCTTTACTTGTGATAGTGTTGGTCACACATCCTATTATTGTAAGTTTAGGAACACGAACTTAAAGTTCAAACAAGTGTGGGTTCCTAAAGCTTTGATGACTAATACTAGTGGACCTTGTTGTATTCCAAGGTCACACGTAACACCTTTCATGTAGGTGAGATGGAGATTTGGCGAGGAGCAATGAATTGAAAGTTTTATTCTTTGGCTCCTTAGTCAAATAGCGACATGAAGGTATATTCTTGTTCCCTCTTTGCATTCATTGCATACCTTCATAGTTTTTGTGTGTGCTTGACTTAATTTGTGTGTGTGCTTGATTTAATTTTTGTTTGTGTGCTTGTGTGTTTGTTTTTTAGGTTTGTTTTAGTTCTTTATAAAAGAAAAAAAAAATAAAAAACCAAAAATAAAAAAATTGTGCTTAATGAATACCTCTTTATGATTCATAATAAGTGGTATTTCTTGAATGTTTATTCATATGCTTGTAGAAATCATTGTATTATTGTTAAAGCTACATGCGCATGTTAAAAACTATTTGGTAGCCATGACATGCTTTATGAAATGATTAATTTGATTTCTACACCTACATACGTGCTTCCACGAATATTAAACTTTTAGTACTTTTAGAGATTTTTTTGATGAACGTTGGAAAGTGAATGTAGGATGAATCAAACCTGAATTATCTAAGGGATATGATGTGCATTGCCATGAATAAAAATTGAGCACAAAAAGAAATGAATATGAAAAAATACATGAAAATTGCTCCGTATGAAAAATTGATACAATTCATGGCAAATACACTACCCACGAGTATCCGACATATGCTTTTTGGGTAATCTTTAGCATTGGTGTACTTTACTCGACAAGCAATGCCACCCCACATCTAAGAGTCCTTATAGGCTATGTTTTGGGGGTTTGGTACCTTGAACTCATTTTTAATGAGGTGGGAAATATCAATCCTAGTGAAATTCATGTTAATTGGAAAATGTGGAATGATTTGGTTGATGTTCTAAATTGAATATCTCTTTGTACTTCATTGTTTATATTATCACACTTACACATTGGTGATGAAGTCTAAATTATGATTTTCATGAATTTGAATTGTATACTTTATGGAAAATGACATGCAAGTGATAGATATAATCTATAATACTTTATTTTTGCATGGGTTATTTGATGACTTCATTAATCCACTTTTGATGATAACAAAGGAGGAGAAAAAAAGAAAGAAAGATTTGATTTGGTATGTTTGGTATGGTATTATTTGTTGAAGGGTGAGCTTGGAAAAAAGGGGGAGCATGCTCAACTCTTACTCTATATTATTGTGCATGCTAGTAATGCTTGGCCATCTCACTTTTATAATTGATATGCATTACACCCTTCATCACACTTCACACACACCTTTCTAATTGCTTAAATCTTTCATTGATTTGTCATCATCAAAAGGGGGAGATTGTTGGACGCAACGATCTAGGATCTTTAGTTTGATGATGACAAACGTGTGCGAACTATTTAATGTGTGTGCTAAGTGTGTTTCAGGAATGGCAAAGTCGTAGTTCTAAGCGTTGAAGAAATTGCTATTCATATAGCGAATTGGAAAAGAGAGGAAGTGCTATTTACAAAACAATGGACTTGGTCAATATGAATATAGGTAGAGTCAATTTATCTTCAAGAAGGGTTAGACCAAATCAATTAGATGGATTTGGTTCTACCCAAATCATATTCAAACACCTAATCAAATCTCTATTCATTCCTTTAATTATGGGATTTGATCTCATCTATTTGGATCTCTTTCTCCTCCTATATAAAGACCATCTCAAGGAGGGGATAGAGCGCAGCTGATCAAAAGAAAACGAAACCCTAGTGCATCTCCAAGGCTAATGCCGCAAGATCTTTCTTCCCTCAAGAAAAACTCAAAGTCCAAAAACCTTCAAGCTACAAAACCCTAACCTATCATCCAAAGGTGAGGAGTTACGGCCAACTTAATATCCTAAAACATTAGGGTCTGCGGCAAACAAAAAGGAGAGGGGGGCAAAAACAAATACCCACGCAAGTTTAAACTCCCATCATCATCCAAGCCGTAACCCACTCAAGCCAAAGATCTCTCCGTTCTTATTCATCCAAGGCCAAGAAACGTCATTGCTCAAGCCTCAACCTCTTCAACTTCCTACAGCCACACCTAGCAGCTCACGCACCTAAAGCTATTGCCGTGGAGAGTACCACCATGAAGACTCTCACCGCTGCTGCTGCATGTGCCAACGACGTCGTCGACTCGCTCGGAGGAGACGCCATCACCAGAGCTACTCTCCATGATATGTCGCATCCACGCAAGAGCAGCCTGCACGTCGTAGACGGTCGACATCGACGTCGAGTATCATCTGAGAAGTCCACATTCCCGTCGCTGTCGAAGTTGAGTTGATCGGAGAAGTCGCCGCTGAGTCGATCATAGAACTCGATGCATGATCACCGAAGAAGTCGTCGTCCTTGAAGACGTCGCTGTTAAAGGAGTCCACCGCCGAAGTCGAAGCCGTGCACTGCCGTCCCATCGCCATGAGAGCTTTGCGTGGAGAGCTCCGCTGCTGCCGTCGAATTCGCAGGGACGTCGGAGTTTGAAGAAGAGTTGCCATTGGAGACACAGCGAAAGACGCATCCGTCGCCGACGCAGTTGTCGCCGTGAAGGAGAGTAGACGTCGTTGTTGAAGAGCCTACCGTCGCTGCCCAAGAGAAGTCTGCCGCCGCCGCCGTCGCCGTTGAAGAGAGTTGCACGTCGAAGAGGAGTCGGACGGCGAAGCAACTGCATGCCCTAACGAGAGTCGGTGACGCTGCATAAAAACGAAAGCCTTAGCGAGATGATATGGATGCCCCTACGTGAAAACAAAAACGAGAAGAGATTGCTACTGACGTGGAATGAATTTCTAAGTGAATTGCTACGCGCACAGACCGCCTCTAAATAAGTTTGAATTGGGATTGCTTAACGCACAGACCAGAGTACTATTTGAGACGGATTGAGATCCGGAAGTCGGATCGAGCCATCGTTTGCGTCAGATTGGAGCTGACGACGTGCTAATTGGCAGAGACGATTACACGGACACGAACTGAGCATTTCTAAACCCTTTACTCTTTATATTCGTGTCTTAGTGTAACAATCTCTGTAGGAAAAATTTTTTACCAATATTTGTGCTATTTTGGACTTGTCTGGTTGGGGCTAGACAAGAGGGTCTTGACGTGTTGTTACAGTCAAGATACACATTTACTAGGTTGATATGGTTCTGCACTTTGTTGAGTGTGGTACAGTCTAGGTGGGTAGTTGGAGCTCGGACCCCATTGTAGGTGCATATAAGGAACTTATTTATGCTAGTATTTGCTTGGGGCTAGACGTAGGTCATTGTTGCGACCGAACCAGAGTGAATCTGTGCATACTCTGTGATTGTCTCTTATTTACTCTGCTCATGCTTTTAACTGTGTGTGATTTCTCGTGGGTTGCGTGAAAATTTTTTATTAGCATATTCACCCCCCTCTAGGCTAGGATCTAGATCCAACAGAAAGTAGTCAACCATCCTTGTGATGGTAGTCGACTTCCAAAAGAACTGTGGTCGACTATCATCATAACTGCAATCGACTCTTTTGGGGTCCTGAGATCAGACCTTCCATCCCATTCAAAGAAGTCGAGTAAAATCAATAATCAGTCGACTATAATTCTGATACATGGGTTTTAGGAATTTAAAACTTCATGAAATTATTCCAAAATAATTTTAAAAAATTTCTAAAACATTTAATACGTTTTAAGAAGTATAGTGTTGAAGGGTTTTGGTGGACCCTTAGGACACAATTCTATGTCTGTTCTACGTCGGACGCACTATAGAAGTAGAAAAATAGCAGCGAAAAAAAAATAAATCGTTAAACTATTTTAACGATGGCCCTAAGGCAACAAGACCCCAACCAGGATCTATGCTAACTTAGGGTGGATTTGACCAACCCAAGAAAGATCTAAAGCTATTGCGACATAATAATTAAATAAATCTAATTAACCACATACCAGGAACCTTGCTTACACCGGCAAGGTGTACCGAACCGCCTTTCTCTCCCCAAGCTTACCGCCTCTATGCACACGAACCGATCCACCTGTAGCGAGCCGACACTGCGCCTTTGGGCCAACCACTTGCTGAAGAAAGTTTCACTTGAGCTCGATCCGACGTCTTAGACTTCACATCAGAATCCAAATCCTCCACGTCGTTTTGCTCGAACGGACGTGATGGAAACGGAAGAAATTGGGAGAGAATAATTTGTCTCGAATTTAGAGCGTGCCCAAAACTTTTGTGAGCTTCTCAATTTTCAGAGACTTGGTGCATATTTTCAAGGAGAGTGTTGGCCCCTATTTATATAGGCGGCCGGTCCTCCCCTTCTCATCATATCTGATGTGGGACTAAATTAAATTTAGAGAGTTAATTAAGTTAGTTAGCCTTTCATAAAGGCTAAACTTTGACGAATTAATTCTCCCTCACCGTTGAGCTTTAGCAATAATACAACATATCAATTCGAAGAGCTATAAACGGTGAATGCATATGAACAAACAACGACGAATTCCGACTTCGTTTGACCCCTCAAACAATTGCTTAAAGTTGAGCAAAACATCAAATTTCGGCTAATTCGTTGCCGTCACAACCCACCTAGGGTTTCTGGGGGTTGGGCCCCTCTGGTGAGGCCCACGGCCAACTAAGTGCGCCCAGAAGGCGCGCCCAGTTCAATCTAGTCGCCAACCCATGCCTGGTCACGCAGGCTAACCCGCCCGCTACAGTGCGGGCGGGTTTGACCCGCCCGCACAGGTGGGCTTGCCCGCCCGCTGAGTGGGCGGGCTTAGCCCGCCCACAATGCGGGCGGGCTCACCCACATCAGAAGGTGGGCACAGCCCGCAGAGCGGGCTGGGCTTGCCCCTGCCTAGTTGGGCAGGCTAGCCTTGCCCAGTTGGGCAGGCTAGCCCAGACCAACTGGGTCAGGTCAGACCAGAACTGGGCAAAAGCCCAGTTTTGGCCTTTTGAGCCATAACTTGAGTTTTATAACTCTGATTGTGCCGATTCCAGATTCGTTGGAAAGCTTGGTTCGAATGGGACATTTCCAAAGAGCCATCTACCAATTCTATGTGTTTATATGTTTCAAAATCATTATAAACTATTTATAATATATTTTACGCATGTTTGCATCATATGTAATGATCCCATTCAGCATTCTGCTAACGCTGAGTTGCAAACATTTTGCGACATTATTAAATCTCATTTAATAGCTGAAAATTTTATGCGACCTTATTAAATCTTATATAATATAGGTAGACTTAACTCTTTTACAGACTTCAATTATTCTTGTGCACCCGAGTGCACTCCTCCTAAAATCTTCCTACTCGTAAGACGTGAACCGAACTCGATGTGAGACCCTACAGCCTGACCCTACTATAGGTTGGGGATCGAAACCCCTAGACGACAGTAACCACGAGCAGCAGGTATTGTACCTATTTCAGAATCATACTTACGTGATTGACCCATCGACAAAAGTGTCACCGGGATCACTCTGACTGTGTTAGTGATGAATACCGTAGTTTTAGTCACTTCGTCATAACTATGTCCCTGCATGGCCTAGGTTATGGTAACCTGTCAACCCTACTAGCTAGCATTGGTCAGTATACATCGGTCATTGTTATATACACGTTGTACATCGTACAACGTACCCCAGTCGAGTTTTAGCACAAAGAACCGTACTGAGCCCGTGACACTAACTTCCCTTTAACGGAAGAGAAGAATCCCATCTAAGTTATATACTTACCTCGTGTACTTCAGGTGTCACCTAACCTAAGACCTTTAGCAGGCCTGGCCTCGAAGCTAGATTATAGATCTAAGTGACACTATTCATACACAGGTTCGTACAAATGACTTTCAGGTCTTAAGGACCAACTTGCCTATCATCACATAGAGTTATTAATAACAGTTTAGTTACAGTTTAGCCATTTAATAACTCTTAATTAGTTCGTTCAGTGAACTCATTCTCTAATGAGCACATGTGCCTTGCCTCCGACTTCGCCAGGTCAAATGACTATGAGATCATCATTATCCTACAGGTAAGACAAAGACACAATGGTCTGTCTGATGTGCCGATATCCTTTTCTCGACACATCTATGACCACGAACTTTTTTAAGACTTAATTTCTAGTCGGTCATTTACTTCTCATAATCGAGATCTATATCTAGATACGTAATGACCTCACTATAAGTCTAAGGAAATTGTCCAAGTATTTGATTCATAGAATTTATACTAGGACAATTGATACCTTTGTATATATACGAACAAGATGTTACATTAGGATAAATTGCCTCAAAGGGCATATATCTACCTACATCTCCCACTTATACTTAAGCTATTTATCTCGTTATCTCATATCGCTATAGCATATCAGTCACTACGGACATTCATATGTCAAGCCTAAAAGGAATCCGTTAAACCTTATCTATTATGTAGTTTAATGGAGTCTTATTATTAATACATCACTTGATATCACAGGTTTGATCCTTCGAAACCATCTTTGGATCTCATCCAATGATTTCTCTTCTTGTATAGCTAACGATTAGCATACACAACTTGATGTAGTGTTTATCATTCCTACAAGTCAATCATTTTTATATACCAAATATCCTAGTGTCAATTATGTCCAATACATTAATGACACTAAAGTTTCTATATCTCTGACTCAATCAAAACCTTTTTGATTTGATGTCACATATAGATGGTTTTATAATTTGGAGCGTTTACTTAGTCACAAAATTTGAACTAAGTAATGTGCTTGCTCCCACTGACTTTGAGAACCATCTGGTTAAATGCCTTAACTTAAATATCTAAATCTTATTTAGAATATTTATTAAGCATAACCAACCATTCGTGCTGAATCAAAGTGGAATGTATCAGTGTCAGGTTGACTTGACGAATAAGTCATATCAAGATCCGTTTATAGGAGTCGTGATGACAACTTACTCAGTCAAAAAATTCCTACACTTTTATTTCCTTTTAACTGCATTAATCTTCTAACTTAGAAGCATTAATTTCAGCCCAACGAGAACTATTCTCATTGTGCGTATCATTAGGATCACATCTAATTTATACACTTATGGGACTTACTAGTTACTAAGGATTAGAAATATATATACATATATATACTGACAGCTAAGATTAATCTCGTTAACTTAAAGCATCCGTAACAGCTCAGAAAAATATACACCAAAACAGGTAGCCATACACAGCAATTTAACCAGCCATTCATAACAAATCACATTATTAACCAGAGCATATATTCCCAAGATATCCATAATTTCATCCAGAATGAAATAAAGCTTGTTCACCACAAAATCTATGAGCGACAATCGCTCAATCATTGTTTTAAAACAACATTTCAATGCATTTATTCAAAATAAAAGGTATCGCCCGCTTCTTGATATCTCGAAGTTCCTAGAAGGCCCTAGTGATCACTCCATATTTTACACCTTTTTTCTGCATATTTGCATACCGTTTTGATCGCCCATATCACGCTTTTCACGATTATTCGACAATATTGCGATACTTTTCACTATTTCTTGTTTTTGTCGTATTTCAGGAAATATGGAGCGATTTGGATCGATTGTGAGATCAAGAGGATTTGCACCCACTCCGGAGTGTCAACCATGGCCCTTTTGAGGGTTATTCTGCAATGGAAGAGGAGTGGAAGAAGAAAGAACGTCGTAGGAGCGACGGGGGAGCGAAAAGATGAAGATTGGGCATTTTCAGCATGCCACTCGGCCGAGTGAAGGAGTCACTCGGCCGAGCAAAGAAGCCCGCTCGGCCGGCCAGATCGGACACGCAGCAGATTGAGTATCAGCGTGCACTCGGTCGAGCATCGCTAGACCACTCGGCCGAGCACGGAGACACCACCCGCCCGAGTGGCATCACGACAACGGCAAGTAAAAATCTCAGACTTACTGGAATCCGTCAGGCGATTGAGGGTTCTGACTCGGCCGAGTACCGATTGCCCCGCGGCCGAATGAGTAAAGCCACTCGGCCGAGTCACCTCCGAAGACAGACCCCCCAAGACCCCAGACTTACTGGAATTTTACAGGGTCTATCACTCGGCCGAGTAGAGAAGCCCACTCGACCGAGTAGAGAAGTCAACTCGGCCGAGTGATGCCGAGGACACGCAGTGCCCAGATTTTCAGACAGCCTCCTACTCTTTTGAAATCTGCTATCATTCCAGCAATCAAAGTATTTTTCTCATATTTTATATGGATAGTAGACTTCATGACGGTTCCAACGCCGCCAAGAAAGCGCAAATTGGAGGTCGGATGAAAGCTGGAGAATTTCTGCAAGTTGACGCTGCAATGCTGGAATTTCCACTCGGCCGAGTCACAGTTTCCACTCGGCCGAGTCGGCGACGGGCCCAGATTTTAAGTTGCGGTTTGGGCTGTTTTTGGGCAGGAATTTGAGGGGTTTTCTAGGGTTTCTTGGTAGGGTTTTGGGGGAGTATTTAAGGGGTTTGTAGCCACCATTAGAGGGGATCCATCCCCATTATGTTTTATTAGAGTTATTTTTAGAGGTTAGGCCATGCCCCAGGCCCCCTCTTGGATCAAAAAGGGATTGGAATTCTTCATCAAAGCTAAGTATTTCTATTCTTATTATTTGGATCTTTGATTTGCTATCTTTTTACATGCAAGCAATTGTTTTTATTGATTCCTATATCGTTGTTGCTATGCTTGAGTAGATTTGATGTTCTAGGGCATGTGGATGAACCCTATGGATCTAATTTCATATTTGTGATGAATGAATTTCTAAATTGCTAGAATTTCTAGGAGGTTAGGTTGTGATTGATTTATTACGGATAACTAGGGATTTCCATCGATCTAGGGTTTGCAAGAGATTGGATTCTAATCGATGGGAAGGCCTAGATATTCGATTTAGGTTTACAATTGGGTTTCTCTAGATTTGGTTTGCAAGAGATTGGACCAAAGCTAGGATTTTTAATTGTAAATCTATACCCATATTCGTTTGCAAGAGATTGGACGAATACGAACTATCACAACCTAGATCGTAACTCGAGTTTGCACGAGAGTGGGCTCGAGGGGCGATTGAACGATGATGTCGATCCTCATGCTAGTGGCTTAGGTTAGGGTTTGCAAGAGATTGGGCCATAACCTAGGTTTGCTATAGACCGGCAATAGCGCGAGAGCGTGAGCTTGGTTCTATATTCAGTTACGACTAGTTCACCTCAATACAAGTCTAGTAATATTGAGATTCACTATTTACGATGATGTATGACGATCCGTAGTGGGAATTCCCTAGCCCTAGACGTCTTTATTTGGCTTTATATCCCCATACTTTGCCCGACGATTGTGACAGGATCGCCGCAAGGCAAATTCCCACTTTTATTGTATTGTATCTGAATCGATATTTTATCTGACTTCTTTATCTCCGACACCGACATCCACCACCATTTCCATTATATCACACCATCGCCATCTCCACCAATAAAAGCATTCGTAGTCAAACCAACCTAGGATAGATTGGAACTGACACCACCTCCTCGTGTTCGATACCCGCTCGCCACTACGTCGTGCGCTTGCGGTAAAACTACAACCGTCGCTCCGGGACGTGTATCCGGGGAGCGACCAAGTTTTTGGCGCCGTTGCCGGGGAGGTGTTTCCCGTTGGTGCCAATTTGTCACAATTAGGTTGATTAGACTACATTAAAAAAAAATCAAAAAAAAAAAAACATTGAGAGAGATTTTTTCCCACCACCTGTTATTATTATCTTTATCTCTCCTTGTACCACTGACGTCTTTTCCAGGTTGTTACTTTGATTGATCAGGTACAGTTGTTGCAGCGATGGGGCTTCCAAAGAAAATGCGAGCGGGCTCTATACAATCCTACATATATCTCGCTGCATTCTATCAGGCTGATGGAGAATCCTTCGGGGAAGCCTTGTCTAGGTTTAAAGGAATGTTAGAAATGTTCCAGACGGAGTCAGACCATGAGTGGAATGACTCCACGCTATTTGATATCTTCACTAGAAGGCTAAAGGGACCCTCACGTGAGTTTTTGAAGAGGATGCAAGTGGGGAAGTTCAGTGATCTACAGTTGGCAGCAGCCTTGGAGCAAATGATAGATGATGCTCGATCTACCGGTTCACTAACCGTTACGGTAAGTATACCATACGACCAAGTATTCATCGATTTTGTTATGGCTAATGTCTCTAGCGCAGGTACTATCATAGATGGAGTGTATGCTTCACTTGAAGGTGATCATATCCACCTTTACACCATCAACACTCCACAAATAGAGACATCTGAACTGTCAAAGGAGGACACATATATGGACCTATTGAGAAACATTGTTGATGTAGTTCGAGATTCCGGTCCATTGACCATAACGGCAGGTGATCCTTTTGAGCTTGAATTTCAAAACTTTATTACTCATTGTATCTCTTCCACAGGCACAATTGATGATGGAGTCTATGCTCTAGTTGAGGGGCATAAGACCCACTTTTATACCGCAGTCAAGATACATGAGCCCATAGAGCCACCTGCACCTACTATTGAGGAGGCCAAGCCATGCAATCGGGTGCCTCGAGCTCCAGGACAGAAACAAAGAAGGAGGCATGAAAAGGAGATGATGACGTTTACATTGCCTTCTATACCTGAGGAGCCTGAGGAGGATGTCCACGTTCAGCTTGGGGGAGAGTCAGCTTGTGTCATCGTCGCTCCCCCTTGCCACCCACATGAGCCAGAGCTTGCTTTTGAGGAGGCCTTACATGCGGAGCCAGAGCTTGTCACCGAGGAGGCCGTGCATTGGGACGAGGACACAGCCATTCATGAGGATCCCAAGCATTGCCCTCCTCCTTTCGAGCTACCGCAGCCACCTTTACTTTCTACAGAGGCTGAGCACCCCTCAGAGGCCCACCCTTCCACTGACGCCGAGGACAATCCCACAGAGCTTATGGCTCCCCTTCAGGGAGATCTCTTTACTCCCTCGCCCTTTATATTTGATTCTCCTCCCGTGTATGATGTTTTTTATGATTCAGATTTTGGCGACTCATCGTGCCTTTTGCAGGATTCATGTACATACGATCAAGAGGTACGATGGGACGTATACGAGGAGGAGAGCGAGGAGTTAACACCCATGGATGCTATTGAATATGATCAGGAGGTGCGATGGGATAAGTCTGACGATGATGAGGAGCTGCCTGATGAGACCTACACTTATATGCCCAAGCTACCTGAACAACCTGAGGCGAATAATGAGGAGTTGATCGACGTGGTATACGAGAGTGGAGATTTATTTCCAGGGAAGTGTTGTCAACCGTTTTTAATTTTAAATACTTATGTTGATGACCCTCTTTGGAATACATTTATTTTAGGGAAGAATTATCCACATCAGATTGATGCGGCTTATCTCTTACAGGGTACATGTGGAGTCCTTGGAGAGATGCTGGGAGCCGCATTGCTGGAGTCTGATGGAGTCCGTGGACACACGCATCTGGTGGAGCCACGGAAGGAGCAGTTAGAGCAGTTGCCAGCACCGGCAAAGATACTGGATCCGCCTTTTGCTATAGGTGATATCAATCCAGTAGTGTAGAAATTTTTATGCTTTCAATAAACCCGAATCCTCTCGACAGCGAGAGGACCGTATAGTTTGATTGAATAAATATCACCTCTTATGACGGCAACAAAATTTTTACACCCCAGCCCCATTATATATATTAATTCCCCTCTTCATATTTTGATGTGTCACATCCTTTTGCTCACCACCATCGAGCATTTCGTTCAAGTGAAACCTCACTTTCTTATTTATTTGACTTGGTCACGCTTAGCAAAATCGTGATTTTATAGATCGAGTCATTTGAATAGGATTGTTTGGTATAAGCTTGGGGGAAAGCGCTCTCATGCATCATTGTATGTGCATGTAATTGCATTAGGATTTCATGTCATTCATTTCATCATTTTTCATTCACCCCCTTATTATTATCGTTGTTCCTCATATTCTTTCATTATGATCACATTGAGGACAATGTGAAGTTTAAGCTTGGGGGAGTGCATTTCCATGCCATTTAGATGCATTAGTTGCATTTTTAATTTATTTTAGGGTTTTTAGAATTTTTCAAAATTTTTGCATCATCTTTTTGATTTTTTCCATTTTAATTTTCCTTTTATGTGTGTTCATGCATCATATTGTGTGCTTGATTTTTCTCTTCTTTCCTCTCTTTTATTTTATTTTCTTCATTTTCTTTTCCTTCTTTTCCTTCTTTTGCTAGATTTGTTCCTTATGATGATATCTCTTATTGCTTTAGCAACCATCACGATGCTTATTATTCATTGCCATGCTACTTCGAGTATTTCATTATCCTGCTATCCATGTGCTTGCTTATATATTCTTTTGATGATTTCTCTATATGAATGCATGATATTAGTTGAAACTGAATGTATGAATTAGCGTTTAGTATGCTTTTGTTGGAAGTGCACCAAGATTCACGCATCAATTGTATAACGGGAGCATCTGCCTTATCATCTTATTCACCTTCTGTTGCATGCTTGATATTAAAGTACTCTTTACCGCTTGACTTCACTTTTTATTGAGATGATTGAGAATATCCATGCTTACATATGAGTTTTAGTTGAAGTATTATTTTATTGAACCGTTCGTGCACATCTTAGAGTGAACCGAGTGTTACATTATTTCTTTCTCCACATATATCTTTTTATTCTCTACATGTCACTTGAGCTCACCTCCTAAAGCTACTTATATCGCATCTATTTCCCAAAAATCCCCACAAAAGAAAAAGTTAGCTCCAAAAAGTCCAAAAAGCCAAAAAGGAGCCAAAATCCAAAAAAATACAAATCATATAGCTCCTACAAAAATCCAAAAAGAAAAATGAGAAACAAAGTCCAAAAGAAAAAAATATATTTCTCTATCTCATTATTGGAGCCACAAAATACTTGGGAAAACCAAGGCAAAAATCCCATTTTCCACTATTATATTCCTTTGGATGCGACGCCTCAAGCTAAGCTTGGGGGGGGTGAATTCATTTGACCATATGAGTGAGTATGACATTAGAGTGGAGACGTGCATGAATGGGAATATTCGATAATGCTTAGACTTAGCAAAATATATTAGATATGGAGATTTTTCATGATTTGAAATAAATATGTGAATGCCATGACTTTTATTCTATTCTCTATTGCATGCTTGGTGTGTATCTTATATGCTTCATTTATAACTTTTGATTGAAAAGTGCATCGCCAACATTTGTATATTAAATTCTATGAAATGCGTGATGTGGATATGAATTGATTGTATGAATTTAGAGAGTCCCTCTTATTGTTCTTAAAAGCTTGCAAGTACCATGTCTAAGTAAGATTTGAAATCCTTATAGCATGTGATTCGTATTTCTCAAGTTATCGTGATGTGTAGCTTATGGCTTGAGATCTGAGAGAATAATCTAGCAACCACTTCCACCTTGTGTTCTTTCTTTTTCTTTCGTTTCATTTTCTTTATTTTCATCTCCCGAGTTCGTCTCTCTACTTATCTTCCTCGAGGACGAGTAAGAGGTAAGCTTGGGGGATTTTGATCACTCCATATTTTACACCTTTTTTTCTGCATATTTGCATACCGTTTTGATCGCCCATATCACGCTTTTCACGATTATTCGACAATATTGCGATACTTTTCACTATTTCTTGTTTTTGTCGTATTTCAGGAAATATGGAGCGATTTGGATCGATTGTGAGATCAAGAGGATTTGCACCCACTCCGGAGTGTCAACCATGGCCCTTTTGAGGGTTATTCTGCAATGGAAGAGGAGTGGAAGAAGAAAGAACGTCGTAGGAGCGACGGGGGAGCGAAAAGATGAAGATTGGGCATTTTCAGCATGCCACTCGGCCGAGTGAAGGAGTCACTCGGCCGAGCAAAGAAGCCCGCTCGGCCGGCCAGATCGGACACGCAGCAGATTGAGTATCAGCGTGCACTCGGTCGAGCATCGCTAGACCACTCGGCCGAGCACGGAGACACCACCCGCCCGAGTGGCATCACGACAACGGCAAGTAAAAATCTCAGACTTACTGGAATCCGTCAGGCGATTGAGGGTTCCGACTCGGCCGAGTACCGATTGCCCCGCGGCCGAATGAGTAAAGCCACTCGGCCGAGTCACCTCCGAAGACAGACCCCCCAAGACCCCAGACTTACTGGAATTTTACAGGGTCTATCACTCGGCCGAGTAGAGAAGCCCACTCGACCGAGTAGAGAAGTCAACTCGGCCGAGTGATGCCGAGGACACGCAGTGCCCAGATTTTCAGACAGCCTCCTACTCTTTTGAAATCTGCTATCATTCCAGCAATCAAAGTATTTTTCTCATATTTTATATGGATAGTAGACTTCATGACGGTTCCAACGCCGCCAAGAACGCGCAAATCGGAGGTCGGATGAAAGCTGGAGAATTTCTGCAAGTTGACGCTGCAGTGCTGGAATTTCCACTCGGCCGAGTCACAGTTTCCACTCGGCCGAGTCGGCGACGGGCCCAGATTTTAAGTTGCGGTTTGGGCTGTTTTTGGGCAGGAATTTGAGGGGTTTTCTAGGGTTTCTTGGTAGGGTTTTGGGGGAGTATTTAAGGGGTTTGTAGCCACCATTAGAGGGGATCCATCCCCATTATGTTTTATTAGAGTTATTTTTAGAGGTTAGGCCATGCCCTAGGCCCCCTCTTGGATCAAAAAGCTTGTATTTGGATTGGAATTCTTCATCAAAGCTAAGTATTTCTATTCTTATTATTTGGATCTTTGATTTGCTATCTTTTTACATGCAAGCAATTGTTTTTATTGATTCCTATATCGTTGTTGCTATGCTTGAGTAGATTTGATGTTCTAGGGCATGTGGATGAACCCTATGGATCTAATTTCATATTTGTGATGAATGAATTTCTAAATTGCTAGAATTTCTAGGAGGTTAGGTTGTGATTGATTTATTACGGATAACTAGGGATTTCCATCGATCTAGGGTTTGCAAGAGATTGGATTCTAATCGATGGGAAGGCCTAGATATTCGATTTAGGTTTACAATTGGGTTTCTCTAGATTTGGTTTGCAAGAGATTGGACCAAAGCTAGGATTTTTAATTGTAAATCTATACCCATATTCGTTTGCAAGAGATTGGAAGAATACGAACTATCACAACCTAGATCGTAACTCGAGTTTGCACGAGAGTGGGCTCGAGGGGTGATTGAACGATGATGTCGATCCTCATGCTAGTGGCTTAGGTTAGGGTTTGCAAGAGATTGGGCCATAACCTAGGTTTGCTATAGACCGGCAATAGCGCGAGAGCGTGAGCTTGGTTCTATATTCAGTTACGACTAGTTCACCTCAATACAAGTCTAGTAATATTGAGATTCACTATTTACGATGATGTATGACGATCCGTAGTGGGAATTCCCTAGCCCTAGACGTCTTTATTTGGCTTTATATCCCCATACTTTGCCCGACGATTGTGACAGGATCGCCGCAAGACAAATTCCCACTTTTATTGTATTGTATCTGAATCGATATTTTATCCGACTTCTTTATCTCCGACACCGACATCCACCACCATTTCCATTATATCACACCATCGCCATCTCCACCAATAAAAGCATTCGTAGTCAAACCAACCTAGGATAGATTGGAGCCGACACCACCTCCTCGTGTTCGATACCCGCTCGCCACTACGCCGTGCGCTTGCGGTAAAACTACAACCGTCGCTCCGGGACGTGTATCCGGGGTGCGATCACCTAGCAGCAACGATTACTCCGATGCTGACCGTGTTGGGACTTCCTCCATCCTTTTGCTTCATGCACCTATAGACAGTATACAGATGTCTTAGTAGACATACTGCTATCTTATACCATGTAGCAAAACTTTTATGGAAATCTATATACTCTTTAAATGATATTTATACCTACAGTAGAGGCATCATAATGCCCCTTCTTTTCCTCAAAGTAGACCTTGCAATTCCTTTTCCAATGGCATGTCTTGTGGCAGTGGAAGCATTCAGATTTCGACGGTGCCCCTAGTTCTTCTTCCCCTTCTTTTCTTTCGAGGGTTGAGGGGCCTACCTCTTCTTTCCCTTGCCCTTAGGCTGGTGGGAAGGGGCAGTGCCTACAACCAACACTGAAGTTAGCTTCTTCTCAATCTCCTCAAACTGCCGGAGCATGTTAAGGAGACCTGGAAGATCTACTTCAGCATTGTTCATTATGAAACCCGTAATGAACGAATTGAAGTCGGGGGTTAAAGATCTCAGGATAATGTTCACGCTCATTTCGTTCTCGAGGACAAATCCTGCACAGGGCCCGTCGTCATCTTGGATCCCCAAAGGTTGCACGTGGCCTCAAACCTGGCAGCTCTGGAATGCTTTCCATACACTTCCTCTGCGTTTAGAAGCATGCTATAAACATCCATATGTCCGTGCTCCCTTTGCATGTTATTGGTCATAGAGGCCAGAATAAGGCACATTGCCTTCTGCATCCATTTGGTACTGCTTGTAGGAACTCTTCTCCTCGATGGTGGCATCCTTGTCAGGTCTTTCCAGAGCATCTTCAGTCAGTATGTATCCAATCCCGGCTAGCGAGAGGACCAGATTTATGTTCCTAAGCCAATCCTTGTAGTTTGCCCCATCTAGCACGTTCTTCTCGATAATGAAATTTAGACCAGACTCCATACTGCATTATTAATAGATTTGAATTAGCATATGTTCTTGTATAGTTTAAGAGGTTTTTATTAAACTATATTCTCCCACTATTTTAAAGAATTTTAAGCCATAATAATAAAACAATTTATTATGATTAAAATTTTGTGGGAGAGGGATCCAACCATCCTAAGTCTCACAACCTTGAGTGTGCTCAACAAGTTGTTTGACTCTGCAGTCGGTAGACGAAATTTTCGTCGATCATATTAAATATGATTCCCTATATAATTTTACCACTAGTCAATTATGATCATGAGTGTGCTCATCCAAATCATAATAGCTAGCTTAGTCGGACCCTTGTTTTTGTGTCTAGCTTAACTTGTGCCGATGCTCGGTGTATTCACGATACGACGGTTTGGGTCAAGGCTTAGACTACATCATATGTACTAAGAAGTTGGTTTCTATAAGGTTGCCCTGTCACAGCTTGAGTGTGCTCAACAACTGTAACATGGATCCTATAGTTGCCAAGTTCTAAAACAAGGATGGCTACGTTTTATCTTTAAAAAGATTATTAACGTATTAGATTTAGGTATAGTTTAGGGTGTCATATAATCCTGATTCATGTTATTGCGGTCCAGCGGACACAGCCAGGGAATTGACTAAGCCAAGATCACTTACCCCCAGTCTAGCTAGGGTGACCCAACAAACTTAGCCAAGCATATTGACCGGTATCATGATCCATTGAATGACACTTATCATTTATATATGCGTGCCCCAAACTAAAAGGCTTTTATTAACACTAATTAATCATATCAACTAGTGGAATCCTTAAAATTCAAAATTTATTAGGATTCGTTAATAACTTTTATTAAGTCATTATCAACTATAAGGTTCATTTGTTCAACGTGCTACCCTAATCATTATTAGGATTTTAATAAATTCATTTACAACACTTTAAAGTGTAGTCTTTTAATGATAATTATATGATAACGATTAAAATAATAATCGTCGTTACAGGAATACCCTAATTAGGAATTAGGTTTTAAAAGGTTGTAACGTTTTATTAAAACATAGCATGTCATTTAAAAAATTAATCTTATAAATTTTTAAACATGTTTTAATGGCTACCCGAAAAGATTTCATGAATTTATCAAATAAAGCATGGCCTAAACATAAACAACACTAATTTCATCGCATAAAAATAGGTGTGCAACTATTTAACAATTAAATAGAACATCATATTAAAGATTTATCTAATAAATAATTAACACGAATTCTAAAATTTAACACTTACATTTAAACATGATTTTAAAACTTTAAAATTTTATCTAATAAAATTTAATTGATTCATAAAAATTATCTCATAATTTTTAATTCCAAAACTTTGTTTTTAAAAATCATCATCAAACAATTTCCATGTTACTAAAAACGATTTTATCTCATAAAACAATTTTTAAAACATTTTATATACGAGGCATTTTCATTTTTAACAATATCGCATAAAGTTAAAAAATCTTTTACATGCATTTTAAAAGCATTCATTTAATTATAAACATCGCAGTCCTAAGATCAACATGCAAACATGGCTCTGATACCACTTAAAGGTTTTGATGGACCCTTAGGGCACAATTCTATGTCTGTCCTACGTCGGACGGACTATAGAGGTAGAAAAATAGCAGCGAAAAAATAATAAATCGTTAAACTATTTCAACGATGGCCCTAAGGCAACAAGACCCTAACCAGGATCTATGCTAACTTGGGGTGGATCTGACCACCCCAAGAAAGATCTAAAGCTACTGCGACATAAAAATTAAATAATGCTAATTAACCACATACCCGGAACCTTGCTTGCATCGGCAAGGTGTACCGAACCGCCGTTCGTTCCCCAAGCTTATCACCTCTGCGCACACGAACTGATCCACCCGTAGCGAGCCGACACTGTGCCTTTGGGCCAACCACTTGCCGAAGAAAGTTTCACTTGAGCTCGATCCGATGTCTTAGACTTCACATCAGAATCCAAATCCTCCACGTCATTTTGCTAAAACAAACGTGATGGAAACGAAAGAAATTGGGAGAGAATAATTTGTTTCGAATTTTGAGCATGCCCAAAACTTTTGTGAGTTTCTCAATTTTCAGAGTCTAGGTGCAAATTTTCAAGGAGAGTGTTGGCCCCTATTTATATAGGCAGACGACACTCCCCTTCTCATCATATCCGATGTGGGACTAAATTAAATTTAGAGAATTAATTAAGTTAGTTAACTTTTCATAAAGGCTAAAATTTGACGAATTAATTCTCCCTCACCATTGAGCTTTAGAAATGATACAACCTATCAATTCGAAGAGCTATGAACGGTGAATGCATATGAACGAACGGCGACGAATTCCGACTTCGTTTGACCCCTCAAACAATTGCTCAAAGTTGAGCAAAAAGTCAAAATTCAGCTAATTCGTAGCTGTCACAACCCTCCTAGGGTTTTTGGGCTTTTGGGCCCCTCTGGTTGGGCCCACGGCCAATTGGGCGTGCCCAAAAGGCGTGCCCCGTTCAATCTGGGTGCCAGCCCGAGCCTGGCTGCACGGGCTGACCCGCCCGCTGCAGTGCTGGCAGGATTTGACCCGCCCACACCCGCTCAGCGGGCAGGCTCGTCGGCATCAGCGGGCAGGCACAGCTCGCAGAGTGGGCTGGGCTCAAGCCAGAGTAGCCAAGCGGGCTCTGGCCTGAGCCCACCTGTTTGGCAGGCTAGGCTTGCCCCTGCCTAGTTGGGCGGGCTAGCCCTGCCCAGTTGGGCAAGCTAGCCCAGTCCAACTGGGAGGTGTAGGATCCTGTCAAAACAACGTTAGGATCGATAAATGAAGTTGAGACTTACGCTTGTGTACGCGACACGGTAATCTCGAAACTTCGCCCTCGGATTCGCCACAACGGTCGATACTTCATCACGGAGGATCGAAGCAGAGTTTCACCGCATAAATCTCTAACTAGAAGATGATTTTAATGGAAGGGAGAAGAAGAACATAAGGATGCCTTATGCAAACTTATGGCATGGAAAGTGTGAATGAATGCATTACCCGTGGGTCCTATTTATAGGCTTTAGGGGTGGTTATTGTAGGAAATAACCAATTATAAGCTTATTAGCCTATATTAGCACATTCATTTATCTTCTTCTTTATCCACTTATCAAGTGCCTTTATGCACTTATAAAGTGGCCTTTTCCACTTATCGAGTGGTCCTTTTCACACGAGAAAAGGTTCCCTTCGTGCACGCCTTCATGCACGCGACATCTGAGGTCCGTATACCCTCATACATCCCCTCATGGGTGTATTCATGTCGTCCATATCCAACATCTCCCACTCACACTTGAGGGGATTGTAAGGAAACTTATTTTCCTCTAACTCTTCTGTTTTATCATACCGAGAAATAGGCCGTGTGACCGTCATGCGCATAGAGTCCGCTGTTGTGCACTTGTTAGAGATACACAACACTCCTCGAGGTGCAAAGTTGAGTAGATCAACGCATGCTTTACCCTAGATTATTTCTTCACATTTCTTATACTTTATATTCAACAATTGAATCCCATCTGGATTGCAATTGGCTGGCCAGCTTTGAATCTTTAAAGTCCAAATGTGAATGCGAAGTTAATCTTCCTCTTCTTGCGATCCTTTCGATCTTGACTTGACTTGCTTTTCTAACATGCCCCGCCGGACCGAATTAAGCATAGTCCATAAGTAACATGCTAAGATAGCAATCACCCGGTCAAATCTAAAGGAACCAATTAGAGTCCATAAGGGTAATGAATTAAGACCCATGTGGTCTTTGGGTCTCACATAATAGTAAACTTATTTACTATTCTAACCCAATGGTCAAAAATGCATACGTAGTATGAATACGTATTACAACATCGCTCCTTTCCCAGGGAGTGTATGTCTCAATGATGTTGTAAGGATGATGATCAGACACCACAATGTCTGACTTTGAGTCCCTTTTTTTACTCAAATAATCCTTTGGACTCACATCCCGCATTTAGACAGATAGGATTTCAAAATCCTCTTAGATCTTCTGTAAGCATCCATATGATGCAGATCTTTCATGCGACCATTTTGTTTAAGTCATGACTCTAAATCATCCGTCTGATGATTTTGACTTTAAACAGGTCTCATCTCTATTCTATCAGTCTGATAGAATAAGGCGGTTGCTCATGTGAGAGAGCCAACCTCAATCTATCCGACATACTAGAAAGTATAGCTGAGATTTCAAAAATGTACACAAACATTTCTCAAGAAATTCATATGCAATGTTTGAAAAAGAACTTATTCTTTTATTAAATTTGATCATTTACAGACATAGGAATTTACATTGGTACAACTCAGCTCTTACGCAATCCTTGAGATGATAAGTGTTTGTAAAACACATCTCTGGGGATCGCCTTCGTGAGCGGATCCGCTATCATCTTATGAGTAGATATGTACCTTATGTCTACCTTCTTGGTCTTATCATAGTCTTTTACAAATTTGTAGCGGATATCTATGTGTTTGGTCTTACAATGGAATTTCAGATCTTTGACATAGGCTATAGATGCTTGACTGTCGCTGTCTATGGGTACATCACCTGAGTCACTTGCATTAATTAGCCTGTCTAAGAACTTCCTAAGCCAAACAGCCTCTTGGACTGCCATGCTAAATGCTACAAACTCGGCTTCCATGGTTGAAAGTGTGATGCAGGATTGTTTCTTGCTACTCCAGGATATTGCACCAAATCCGAGTAGAAAAACATATCCTGAGGTCGATCGTCGCTCATCGAGATCACCCGCCCAATCAGCATCAGTGTAGCCTTCGAGCCTCAAGGCATCTCCTTGATAGCATAAAGCAAAGTCTGCAGTTCCTTTGAGATACCGCATTATCCTATTAACCGCTTTCCAGTGTACTTGCCCTGGGTTGGATTGGTAACGACTTACCATTCCAACGGCAAAACAGATGTCCGGTCTTGTACACATCATAGCGTACATAAGACTACCAACTGCACTGGAATATGGAACTTTTTCCATAATCTCTTTCTCCTTTTGGTTCTTAGGACATGATTTCAGACATAAATTATCGCTTTTGCTTATAGGAGTATCAATGGACTTGTAGTCCTGCATATTAAATCGTTCTAGAACCTTCTTTATATAAGTCTCCTGTGAAAGAGAAAGAAGTTTATTCGAACGATTCCTTGAAATCTTAACTCCAAGGATATATGCGGCTTCTCCCATGTCTTTCATCTCAAAAACTGATGAAAGCCAAGCCTTGATATCCATCACAAAGCCCTTGTCATTTTCGGCTATTAAAATGTCATCTACATATAGAGGCATAATAACATACTTGTTCTTATTCCTCTTGATATATACACAGTTATCTTCATCAAGCATGGAAAATCCATTTGATAAGACAACCTCTTGAAATCGTATATACCATTGCCTCGAGGATTGTTTAAGACCATATATGGATTTAAGAAGTTTACAAACCTTATGTTCGTTTCCTTCTTTTACAAACCCTGTTGGTTGTTCCATATAGATCTCCTCGTCCAATTCTCCATTGAGAAAGGCAGTCTTTACATCCATTTGATGTAATTCGAGGTCTAAGCAAGCTACCATTGCCAGAATCAGGCGAATCGAGGTAAAACGAACAACAGGTGAGAAGGTCTCTTCGTAGTCTATCACTCCTGTTGCGTAAAACCTTTCGCGACAAGGCGAGCTTTATATCTGTCAATAGAGCCATCAGCCTTATGCTTGATCTTGAGAACACATTTGTTCCCAATAGGTCTACGTCCTCTGGGTAAGTCAACTAAGTTCCAGACTTGGTTAACTTTCATGGATTCTAATTCCTCTTGCATCGCTTCCATCCATTTGTCTTTAGCAGGGCAAGATACGGCCTGTTTGAAAGTAGCAGGCTCGTCATCTTCTTGTAGTAAAGTCATAAAGGTTTACGGAAATTCATCATCAAATCTTAGAGGAGCCAACCTTGTACGGGTACTACGTCGTATTTGAGATTCTTCAAGTCCTTGTTGACTTGAATTTAGATCAATTCTAATATCACTCCCACTTGGAATGTTGTTAGAATTGCTCCCACTTGGATCATTATTCCCGTATGGAATAGGATAATCGTCATTCGTATAATCCATTGGTGAAGGTTGAAACGTATTTTTGTTTTCACCAATTATTCTCCCACTCGAATGAGGTAATCCTTCTTGATCATAAATCTCAAATAGAGATAAGTCCTGACTTATCTCGCCCTGTCTTGAAAACTCGTTTTCCAAGAAAGTGACATCCCTCGACTCAAACTCAATTAGCCCACCATTGTCTTCCTGACTAACAAAAACATAACCTTTGGATTTTTCTGCGTATCGTATAAAGATACATTTCCTTCCCCTTGGCCCAAGTTTTCCATACTTATGGGAGGAAATATGTGCGTAGGATGCACAACCCCAAGGTTTCAAAATGTTTAAGTCAGGAGACCTTTGGTTCCACAACTCATAAGGAGTGGAGCTAACTGATTTCGAGGGTACGCGGTTTAAAATGAAAGCGGCCGTCAATAATGCATCACCCCAAAAGGTGATTGACAAGTTAGCTTGTGCCATCATTGAACGGACCATTTCCATTAAAGTCCTATTTCTCCTTTCTGCAACACCGTTTGTTGAGGAGTATAAGGCATAGTTACCTGATGTACTATGCCTTTTTCATCACAAAGTTCCTTAAAACTTGTTGATTGATATTCACCGCCCCTATCGGTTCGCAAGACCTTAATCTTGCGATCTAATTGATTCTCCACTAAACTCATATAGTTTTTAAAGCAAGCCAATGCTTCACTTTTGTGGGATATCAAATAGATATGTCCGAATTGGGTGAAATCATCAATAAAAGTGATGAAATAGGACTTCCCGCGTCTTGTCTTGACATTCATCGGACCACATATGTCCGAATGGATAAGCTGTAATGGAACCTCGGCCCTTATGCCGGTTCCAAACGGCTTGCGTCAAGATTTTCCCACTAGGCAATGTTCGCAGGTCGACATTTCAACCTTTGAAACATTGGATAGAAGGCCACGTTTGGCAAGTCTATCCATACGCGTTGGTCCAATATGACCATCCCTTGCGTGCCAACAAATCACATCAGACTCATAAGTCTTAGAATTTGCAATAAGGAAATTTTCATTACATGAGGAATCATACATTGTACTCATTACAATAAATCCTTTAACTACAAACCCAGTACCAATAAGAGTATTATTACAAATTAAGTCCACATTACAATCATGAAAAAACCAGTTATAGCCAAGACCCATTAACACGACCACAGAAATTATATTCCTTCGAATATCTGGAGCGAAGAGAACATCATGAAGTAGGAGAGTGCGGCCGTTGTCCAAGACTAGCTTGCAAGTCCCAACGCCTTTCACTTCAACACGTGTGTTGTTTCCTACATAGATCCACTTCGTTCCTTGGGGTATCCGGTGATACTCCACGAAGGACCGTCTGTCCCTTGCTATGTGGTCGGTGGCACCTGAATCAATTATCCAAAATGGATTAGATTCCACAAGAAATATTGAACTAGAAACACATATGTAACTAGTATATTTACAAGTTACCTCGTCGCCTCCACTCGTACACGAACGAGCATAGTGACCGAGCTTGTTGCATTTGAAGCACTTGATCCTCTTCAAGTCTTTCTTCTTGTGCCATTTCTTGTGTCCACCCCTATGTTTGGGTTTCTTGGTAGACTCAGGTTGTTTTTTACGTTCGTTAGTGAACTTCGAACGATCTTTCTGTTTCTTTCCCCCATGTGAGGAACTAGCAACCATGTGCACTTTTGCACTTGGCTTGGCAGCCGCAAGCCGCTCTTCCTCTAATTCGAGGTGCTTTGAAACGTCGTTGAAGTTCTTGATGCTCTTATTGTGAGTGAGATGCATCTTCATTTGATCCCACCCATTTGGTAGGGAACGTATGACTGCTTGGATTTGTTGCTCGTCAGTGAGCACATGACCTACGTCCTTTAACTCCGAGATAAGATTCGCCATATGTCGCAGATGTTTCCCCATGGAATGATCTGGACGTTTCTTATATGAATCGAATCTTATAGTTAAGGCGCGAAGTTTGGACACCGATGTGCCACCGAACTTCTCCTCTAGCTTGGACCATATGTCCATGGCTAGGTCATGTTCTCGGAAGATGCACATTATGTCATCGGCCATACTGGACGATAACGTAATGCGGGTTATCTTATTCTTCCGAGACCAAGCATCAAAAGCTTCCTTGTCTCGCCTGTGTTGGGCCGTAGTGCCCAACTCGGGTTCAATCATGATGTTCTTTAGAGTCTCGAGCACTTCTTGCTCCTCCAGAACGTATTGTATCTTAATGGACCAAAGTTTGTAATTATCGCCGTTGAGTTTTTCACCTCTGTTTAACTCAGCGACGATATTCTTTGAAGCGGAAGACATTTTACTTTTAAAATGCTGCAAAAGACACAAAACCAAAAGGTTTGATCAAAAACTTTGCATTAGAATTTCTTTTAAAAAATATAATTCCCACTTGAAGTGATAGAATATCCCATTTGGATAGTTCTAATTTCAACTCCCACTTGGAATGATATTTACAATTTGATAAGTTACTTTCGAAAAATATTGAAGATGTTACTCTAGAATCGGAAAGGTCACTATGTTTCCAATCACCATCTAGAGTAACTTTCAATACTTCCCCATCACTTTATCAAATGTTAGTACTCTTATAGTACTTCGCAGCGGAAAAGCGTCTTTGAAAACGTATTTTTCAAAACGTATGAAAACGTATTTTTCAAAATTGTATATTTCAACTTAGTACCCTTATGATACTAGCAAAATATTCGACTATCCCTAGCCATTACCGGGGTATAGCCGTAACCGTGCCAAGGCCGAATCCCCCTTTGTGGGGATTTTCTGTGAGCCATTGTCGCCGGCTCCCGTATGGATCCAAGCATTCCCTCCTTCAGGGGAATTTTCCGCAGAGTTTTGTCGTCGGCCCCGTATGGGCTAGCCATGCATGTCTTCATCCATGCAAGCCCCGTATGGGCATGGCCCCCCCTCCTCCCTAAAAAAACGGGTTGATCGGGGCTCGGCACTGGCCGAGGCCATGGCCGGCACTAGCCCTGACAGTGGCCAGGGCAGGCCTCGGCCATGCCCTGGCCACTGCCAGGGCAGTGACCGGCCAGGCCCTGGCAGCGACCAGGGTCGGCCTGCGGCAGCCCTGGCCACTGCCAGGGCCGGCCAGGCCACAGGCCTGGCCTCGGCCAGAGGCAGGCCTGGCCTCGGCCTGAGGCCGGCCTGGCCTCGGCCTGAGGCCGGCCAGGCCACTCTGGCCTGGCCTGGCCTGGGCCAGAGGCCGGCCAGGCCCCCTGGCCTGGCCTGGCCTCGGCCAGAGGCCGGCCTGGCCACTCTGGCCTGGCCTGGCCTCAGCCAGAGGCCGGCCAGGCCACTCTGGCCTGGCCTGGCCTCGGCCAGAGGCCGGCCTGGCCTCGGCCAGAGGCCGGCCAGGCCACTCTGGCCTGGCCTGGCCTCGGCCAGAGGCCGGCCAGGCCCCCTGGCCAGGCCTGGCCTCGGCCAGAGGCCAGCCAGGCCCCCTGGCCTGGCCTGGCCTCGGCCAGAGGCCGGCCATGGCCATTTTGGCCATGGCCAACCTCCCCCATTCACGGGGTTAGCCGCACACCCCCACCGGAGGGAGTGGCTGTGGTGGTGTTCGTCGTTATTGGTCGTAGCCAACCCCCTCCGCATGGGGAGGGGGATGCATTGCCTCCATTGCCCATATGGCTATAGATTTCATGCACCAAAATTCATCTTCCCCGATGGGAATAACCACCATCTTCTTCTCCGGTGAAGCACCCGTTCGTCGAGAAAGTAGTTATCCTCCAATGGCCGTGTGCCAAAAAAATAACCCACTTCAAAAATTCGTAAACTACGCACTCCACATGAAGAGAGCGCCCATTCCCTATGAATGGAGACTCAGCATCCATGAAGAGAGCGAGTTTGACGATATGAACGGTCGGTTATTCCCGTCACGGAGAGTTCCTGCCATATTCGTAATGGTAGGAGACCCTAACGTGAAAAGAACAACCGCTGCGTTCTCTCCGTCACGAAGCGTTCCTACCATATCCATAATGGTAGGATACCCATTCGTGAAAAAGACAACGACTCGTTCATAGTTTCGACGGGGCGACGGTCTGACCGGAGCGAATCCGTATGGCTCTGATACCAATGTAGGATCCTAACAAAACAACGTTAGGATCGATAAATGAAGTTGAGACTTACGCTTGCGTACGCGGCACGGTAATCTCGGAACTTCGCCCTCGGATTCGCCACAACGGTCGATACTTCGTCACGGAGGATCGAAGCAGAGTTTCGCCACCTAAATCTTTAACTAGAAGAGGATTTTAATGGAAGGGAGAAGAAGAACATAAGGATGCCTTATGCAAACTTATGGCATGGAAAGTGTGAATGAATGCCTTACCCTTGGGTCCTATTTATAGGCTTTAGGGGTGGTTATTGTAGGAAATAACCAATTATAAGCTTATTAGCCTATATTAGCACATTCATTTATCTTCTTCTTTATCCACTTATCAAGTGCCTTTATGCACTTATAAAGTGACTTTTTCCACTTATCGAGTGGCTTTTTCCACTTATCGAGTGGTCCTTTTCACACGAGAAAAGGTTCCCTTCGTGCACGCCTTCGTGCATGCGACATCTGATATCCGTATACCCTCATACATCCCCTCATGGGTGTATTCATGTCGTCCATATCCAACAGGGGGCTTGCCCCTGCCTAGTTGGGCGGGCTAGCCCTGCCCAGTTGGGCAAGCTAGCCCAGTCCAACTGGGTCAGGTCAGACCAGAACTGGGCAAAAGCCTAGTTTTGGCCTTTTGAGTCATAACTTGAGTTATATAACTCCGATTGAGCCGATTCCAGATTCGTTGGAAAGCTTGGTTCGAATGGGACAATTCCAAAGAGACATCTATCCAATTCTATGTGTTTATATATTTCAAAATTATTATAAACTATTTATAATGTATTTTAAACTTGTTTGCATCATATGCAATGATCACATTCAGCATTCTGCTAACGCTGAAGTTGCAAACATTTTAAGAAATTATTAAATCATATTTAATAGCTAAAAACTTTATGCGACCTTATTAAATCTTTTTAATATAGGTCGACTCTCTTTTAGAAACTTCAATTATTCTTGTGCACCCGAGTGCACTCCTCCTAAAATCTTCCTATTTCTAAGACGTGAACCGATCTCGGTGTAAGACCCTACAGCCTGACCCTACTATAGGTTGGGGCTCGAAACCCCTAGACGACAGTAACCACGAGCAGCATGTGTTTTTCTTGTTTCAGAATCATACTTACGTGATTGACCCATCGACAAAAGTGTCGCCGGGATCACTCTGACTGTGTCAATGATGAATACCATAGTTTTAGTCACTTCGTCATAACTATGTCCCTGCATGGCCTAGGGTATGGTAAACCGTCAACCCTACTAGCCAGCATTGGTCAGTATACATCGGTCATTGTTATATACACGTTGTACATCCTACAACGTACCCCGGCCGAGGTTTAGCACAAAGAACCATACTGATCCCGTGATACTAACTTTCCTTTAATGGAAGAGACGAATCCCATCTAAGTGATATACTTACCTCGTGTGCTTCAGGTTTCACTCAACCTAAGACCTTTTAGCAGGCCTGGCCTCGAAGCTAGATCATAGATCTAAGTGACACTATTCACACACAGGTGATGTGTCCATATTTTACATCATTTTCATATCATATTTCCATCGCATTGCATATCTTCTCTACGTCCAAATCCCACATTTTACTGCGATTTTGGTATTTCTGACGATATTTCGAGTTTCGTAGTATATTTTGAGTTTTCAGGGATTTTGGAGCGATTTGGACCCCTGCCTGGTTATGGACACATCCGACTTACTCATGAGCTCGTTGGCGGGGCTCTGGAGGAGTTCGTCGCATTCTCGGAGCTGTTGGAGGAGAGAAGGAGGAGAAGAAAGAGAAAGAGAGCAGACAGAGAGAGAGGCAGCAGCAGCACAGAGCTTTCCCAGAAAATGCTCGGGCCGAGCAGCTTGCTGCTCGGGCCGAGCCATGACATGTTGGATGAGCTGCAGATACGGCTGACTCGGGCCGAGCAGCTCATCTGCTCGGCCAGATAGCATGCCCCGAGTAGTCACCGAGCACACCCCGAGCAGCCGACCGAGTCATCCATTCTGAGCTCGAGCAACATGTGACTCGGGCCAAACCACTGGCCGAGCAGCTCCGACTCGGGCCGAGTCACCTACTCGGCCGGCACTTCCTGGGGCATTTTTGAAAGATTTTTTTGAACGCGCGATGTGCACGATTTTAGGTAGCTGAAGCTCGCGACTGCGGGATCGGCATTAGAGAGTTCTATTCTGAGTTTTGTTTTGGGGAAATTTTAGAGAGCTCGGGTGATCGATTTTTGTACATATTTTTGGGATCAATTTTTGTAGTAGACTTCTGGATCTATTTTGAAGATTTGTGATTCGTTCTCTCGTTGTAAGTAATCTTTAGCCCTAATTTCTCTTATTGCAAAAAATATTTTCCTACGTGAAATTGATATTTTTGTGCGCTCTGATTATTATGAGTGAGTAGATCTTTTCTAGGGCTGATGGGTGAACCCTAGGATTTTAGGGGAAAAATGTAGATCTGGATCCTAATGTTGAATTGAAGATTTAGGGTTGTATTCCGGTAGATCCTACCGAATCTGTAGATAACCCGTACTGAGATCGTGCCCACGGTCTGTGGAATCGATGTGCATAAGGGGTATCTAGGGATTCAAATAGGGAAATCAACGGATCCAATCAAGGCACGTGACCATGCACGGCTCGTGCCCTGAAGGGATCCGTCAACGAACTATAATGCTATGTTGACGGCTACTGCCATTGCGTCAACGAGAGCCGCCGGAATACCCCGCAATTCTAACCCTCGAGAGTGGTACGAAATGGGGGAATTAATTCCCTAACCTCAATGCAATGAGGGGATCCTATCTAACATCAACCCCCAACGATCCTAGCAGCGATCCCTAAAGCCCTAGTTCCTTTTATTATATTACACTACAGCAACTATCAACCCAATTCATTCTCACTCCGACTGCTACATTACTTCTAGATTTAGAAATAGACTGAGATTACCACGAACACTATCACCGTCCCTGTGGGATTCGACTATCTTTTATATTATAACTCGACACCGTCCGCTTGCGGATTGAACCCGAAATCGTAGCCTAGGAGCCATATCAAGCCTGGCGATCGTAACACCGCCAGGTGGGTCCTAGGTGTAGATTGCGGGCGCGTCAACAGGCTCGTACAAATGACTTCAGGTCTTAAGGACCAGTTTACCTATCATCACTATAGAGTTATTAATGACAGTTTAGTTAAAGTTTAACCATTTAATAACTCTTAATTGGGTCGTTCAGTGAACTCATTCTCTAATGAGCACCTGTGCCTTGTCTCCGACTTCGCCAGATCGAATGACTATGAGATCATCATAACCCTACAGGAAAGATAAAGAGACAATGGTCTATCCGATGTGCCGATATCCTTTTCTCGACACATCTATGACCACGAACGTTTTCAAGACTTAAGTTCTAGTCGGTCATTTTCTTCTCATAATCGAGATCTACAGCTAGATACGTAATGACCTCACTATAAGTCTAAGGAAATTGTCCAAGTATTTGATTTATAGAATTTATACTAGGACAATTGATACCTTTGTATATATACGAACAAGATGTTACATTAGGATAAATTGCCTCAAGGGCATATATCTACCTACGAGTGTGTGTGAGTCTCTGTGTATGTGGCTCCAATCTTAAGGCCTACAAAAGATCTAAGAATCATGAAGAATAAATACATCAAAATCCCCAATTTGGCTTATTGATCATACACTTGAGTGTCCTCTTCTCCATGCTTTAGTTCCACCTTAGCTTCTTGGCCTTGGTTTTTGCGTCCACACCATTCCTAAAAGCCTTTATCTTGACTTCTTCTCTTTGGCTAAGCTCCTAATTGGCTTTGTTGACTTTTTGTATATCTTTATTGACTTTTGATATGAAACTTCATTCTCCTTGACTTTATAATATCTATTCACTTAATGAAATAGATTAGTACTAATCATTTATTGATCATCATAAAAACTTCATTAAGGGTACTTAATATTCAACAAAATCTTCCCCTCAAATAGGGCCCAACATGCCTAGAAGTTGAAATGAACCAGTCGTTCCTTGAAGAACTCAAGAAGAAGCTATTGTGACTCAGAATGCCATGGGTCTCCTCTCAGCAGGGTACCCCGCAAGCGGGGGCTGTCATCATGGTCACTGTACACCGTCACACGAGCATCCTTATGGCAGGGGAGCCCCACCAGCAAGCCACTCCCATAGGGGTGCCCCACCGCATAGGGCATTCCAATGGTGCATGGGGATGCCTCATAAGAAAGGGATCTCACGTGCTGAGGGTACCACACTACGTCCCACTAAACATGGCATCCACATGAGAATGGTGCCCTGCGAGCAATGTAGCTCTTGTACCAAGGTGCCCCGAGATGTTGGGACTCATTGACATTATGGCCTTATCGTAGATGGGAGCCCCACATATGGCGATGCATGTGGCATGACGATACATCGTGGTATCGTCCCACTTTCGCTTCATGTTTTACTTTTATCGCATATGGCCCACCTTACATGACCATCTTGCGCTCCTTTTGTTATCGTAGCTTTGTGTCAATATTTCGCGTTGTGATATTTAGCCTTCAACTTGGTGGAGTTATATCATCACGTCTCCTTTTAATGAATTCTTCTTGTTCAGGAAGGGAGGCATGTCATTTTGACCAACAAGGGAAGCCCACATAATGAGGAAAACATGTTGCATGGCAAACCTACACAACTGCCTCAAGTCAACCATGAGGTACGTGACGACTGTTGTCAACCAATGGCTGCTACCTGAACAAGTGATCAACATGGCCAATGATGTGGAAAAATATTCAAGATAGGAGTCAATGTTCGTAAAAGGTATATATGTAGAGACAAAGAAACCTATAATAGCATGAGGATTCCAAGTCCATCAAGGAACCTTACTGAGGAATTTGCTAAAATGATCAATGCTAAATCTACTTCTATGTTAACTTTGAATTGGATTGAAGGGGATAATGGTGGTAATACACCATCTCAAACGCCTTTGAGTCCCAAACCAATAAAAGGCCTATAAGCCCAACCTTCACTGACCCGACCAATTCTGATCCATCCAAGAAAAATCAACCTATGTGAAATGACTAAAATACACTTCGGCCATCTTTATACAAAGCTCTCCACTTAATGGATGTGGTAATTCATTTTATTACTAACTTTCTCTCGTTTAGATTTATATTTTGCATCTTTCTCTTCTTCTAATTTGAGCACTGGACGAGCGGAGGATGAGGCTGTTGATTCCACCGACCTCTTCAAAGAACCAAGCACACCAATATCCAAGACAAAAGACAAAGAACAAGCCAAAAATTAAGAACAAGATGTGGAAGAGGAATACAAAGCTTTATTAGAAGTTCCCAAAGCATATTACAAGAATTTAAGACATAAATCCTCAACCTTTGCTTCTATCTCTCCTAAGCCCTCTCTCTTCCCTAGCTTCCTTTCTCTTTCGGTTATTTTTTTTTCTCAAGATGAGAACCCCTAAAGCTAAGAGACTATTTATATGGTCATCTTAGGGATACAAGTAAAGTACACAAATACCCCCACTAAGACACATATTTACAACAAGGAGGTTTTAGAGCCAACTCCAACAATCTCCACCTTGGCAAGAAAACTCCTCCACGTCCCATGAAGATCAACAATGTGTCACATACACATCAACCATAGCGAGTCCAACCACCCACCACAACCGCACCTCCATCCTCAAGAGGAGAGGCACTCCGCCACATCTCTAGCACAATGAGATGTTGAGCAAGTCTAGGCAATGCCTAAACTTCTCCCTTGTCATCGGCTTGGTAAATACATCTACCGCATTCTCTTCGGTGTGCACCTTCTCGATAAAGATCTCACCATCATCGACCCAATCACGAACTCTATGATACATCACTGCAATGTATTTTGTCCTTACATGATAGACGTGATTCTTAGTCAAGCAAATTTCACTTTGACTATCCGAGAATATTTGAATGTTCTCTTGATCCAACCCAAGTTCATTCACCAAACCCCGCAACCAAATGGCTTCCTTGGAAGCCTCTGCAATTACGATGTATTCGGCCTCCGAAGTAGATAATGCTGTCGTGGTTTGTAGCATCGACCTCCAAGAAGTAGGACTACTAGCATGTTTGAAGACATACCCAGTAGTAGACCTCCTCTTGTCAAGATCTCCCGCATAATCTGCATCAACATATCCCACTACTACATTTAATTCAACTTTCTTCTCAAAATGTTACCCAACTCCTTGGTGCCCTTCAAATACCTTAAAATCCACTTCACCGCATTCCAATGCTCTTTTCCCGGATTTGACATGTATTTGCAAACTACACCAACCGCTTGGGCTATGTCTGACCATATGCATATCATGGCATACATCAAGCATCCTACCACATTTGCATATGGTACTGCTTTCATCTTCTCAATTTCCTCCACCGTCTTTGGACATTGCTCTTTGCTTAAAGAAAAATGAGAAGCAAGTAGTGTGCCAACCGGTTTTGCTTCCATCATGTCATACCTCTCCACCACTTTAGAGACATACCTATTTTGTGACAACCAAAACTTTTCGACATCTCTATCTCTCTTTATCTCCATTCCCAAAATCTTAGTAGCCGCCCCCAAGTCTTTCATGTCAAACTCATGACTCAACTTATATTTAAGCTCACCCACCATTGACATGTGCTTACATGCAATTAGCATGTCATCCACTTAGAGAAGAAGCATGATGGGGGACCCATCATTAAGAACCTTGTAGTACACACAACAATCATACTCACTCCTTGAGTATCCAATGTGCAACATGAAGGAGTCGAAGCATTTGTACCATTTTGGCAATTGATTGGGTCCATAGAGAGACTTCTTTAATCGGCACACAAAATGTTCTTTGCCCAATTCTACCAACCCTTCTGGTTGTGACATGTAAATAGTTACATCCAACTCACCAAGAAGAAATGTCGTCTTTACATCAAGTTGTTCAAGCTTCATGTTGAACTCCATCATTATAGCCAAGAGTACCTTAATAGAATTATGCTTCACAACCAAGGAGGAAATCTCATCATAGTCCACCCCATCCTTCCCCATCCTTTTGTGAATACCCCTTCGCCACCAATCTTGCTTTGAAAATTGGTTTCTCATTTTCATGCAATGGCTCCTTCACCCTATAGATCCACATAAGTAGTAATAAGGATAAACTTAAGCTCTGATACCAATTGCTGATTCCACCGAACTCTTCAAAGAACCAAGAACACCAATATCCAAGACAAAAGAGAAAGAACAAGCCAAAAATTTAGAACAAGACGTGGAAGAGGAATACCAAGCTTTATGATATGCTCATATTTTACACTTTATTTCTATATTTTTTTCATGCCATTTCGACTGCTCATATCGCGATTTTAGCGATTATACGACGATTTCGCGATACATTTCATTATTTCTCTATTTCGTCTAATTTCAGGAGATATGGAGCAATCGGGAGTGATTTGGAGCCATGAGCGCATACACACGTCCCGGAGCATCATTGATGACGATATTGGAGAGCTAACGGTGCTGGAGGCTGAGTAGAAGAGAAAGGGAGGCGAAGGAATCGATGTGGAAGCAAAAAGGAGTTTTGAGAAGATTTACAGGCTACTCGACCGAGTGACGATGTCACGCCCCGCTCCCCAGGATACCCAGGAAGTACGAATACGTCCCAGGGTCTCCTAGGGCAGCGAGTCTGAAAAGGAAGAAAAGGAAAGAGGTAAACAAAAACTAGCAGGTCACTACACATATGCTGGGATAGTACACGCATGCTCCACAAAAGTCAACACTGAACAATGATAAACAACAACAACAACCAAAAATCATGTTCAAGCACAACTTATTCATATACAATGATACAACACTACGTGAGACAAATTAATACATAACTCTAGCCAACAACTACAACTTCCTCTCTCTACCCTGGCCACCTCCAAAAACTCAACCTCCCTGGGGCTGCAACTATCTGGTACCTGAAAAATGGGGAGGAGCACGTCAATGTGTGCCCAGTAGGAAATCCTAACACTAATGTCAAATCATGTTATTATTTGCTTAATTACTGTGGTTACAAGTTAAGGCAAGTTCATGGAGACCATGTGACATAGCATAACGGTAAGGCATACTACTGTATGAGGTAAACACATATGGAATGGAGACGTACATGTCGTTAAGGAGTGAGCTGCTACAAAAGAGAGTTAGTGCTACAAATAATATATGAGGAAAGGAACAACAAGGGCAACTACAACTATAAGATTACAACGAGAAATAAATATAGGAGGACAAGCAACGACTACATGTACATAGTGTCACAATAATACAAGTAGAGGGAAGAGGAAACACAACAAGTAGAATAAATAACATGTAATTTATTAACTTATTGGAAATCTAGGTAAATTGTAAGATATAAGAACCTGAACTTCATCACATGATTTGGGGTTGAAAATTACACTGGACGCAGTGGAGACGGGTACTGTACGTCAGGCCTCTCACCCTGCCCCGTCAGGGGACCTGCCTCACGGGCCCCATCCCAAGATTGGGGTGAGTATGGCACACGGTGCAGTGGACACGGACACTGTACACCGGGCCTCTCCACCTCCTCCCTGGACGGTAGCGAGAGTGAGGATCTCCATATACACCTATCCACACCCAAACCACATCATCACAAACGCCCAATAACCATCACTCCCTGTAAAGGCGAGTGAGAATAATCATCACATATCACATCCTCTCCTCCCCACCTTCATTCTTCAAGCCTTATATTCACAATTTACTCAAATTTTCCCCAAACCCTAGTTTTAGCATCTCACCCCATTTAGAGGGGATTGATTCCAAAAACCACATTTAACATTATATTTAATATTGAAGGAGACATGTTGCATGGTTCCCCAAATTCAACATTTTCCTCATTTTTCTAAAACATATCTTCTTTTCATAACAATTTGGGACATGCAGCTAAGTGACATGCCCTTCATCATAGCCATATCAACTCATCATCACATCACATATGGAACCATACACGACATGCCCCCAACATCACAGGTTTATAACATATCTCATATCACAACCATAAAAATGGGTATTTCTCACATTTCTTGCATTTGCCTTCACTTGGGCATTTTCACAAACACATGGTTAGCGTAAGGAGTATGAATGTAAATTCATTGACAAATAGCTCAAATAACACAAATAAACATGCGTTCAAGTAACAGCAATGACAAATAACAATAACAAAAGTGATGGTAACAACCATGACAAGAGCAATCCAATTACATGCAAAATATGAACATCATGGCATAACTCATTAATAACAGCTAATGAAATTACAATTCTAAAAAGAATCTGGAAACATTTTCAAAATGAAAGTTGTAGATATGGTAGTGCTAAATTCACATATAAAATTTAATGCAAAGATATGAACTAGGTAGTTTATGGTGAATTGTTTGGTGAGACCTATCAAAACTGTTTTTCAGACATATTGTAACAGATGTAATAATTGCTATTTTAAGTCATGTTTTAGTTAGAATCTAGAAAATATGGCCTAGGAGAAAGTTGTAGAACAGGCCATTGTTATCTTTACAATGAGACCAAGAAAACCAATTTTTATGGAGTGTGCATGGACTGAGCTCTGTTTCACCAAACTGTGTACAGACTGGATGAAAATCAGACATGTTGTAAAGATAGAATTTTTACCCCTAATTACTGAACTGAATAGATATCAAATTTTATATGATTCTGGGGTAAAATTTTTAGATCTACAAGTTTATAATTGTTTCGGGAATTTATTCAAGTCTAAATTAAGAGATATAACTAAATTAACAAGCAACAGAATCTGTGTACAAAATCAGCAACGGTGTTTGCATGAAACTAAATTGATTTGACATAGATTAGCACAATAAACTATTAGAGAATGGATTCCTACCTCAATATGATGAATTTCAAAACCCTCATGCTTTCTCCCAAGCATCCTACCTCCTCCTAGCTCCTAGCCTCAAGGAGACTCCATCTTGCTAAAACCCTTCTCCTCTTTCTCTTCCCCTTTCTTCCTCTTTTTCCCATTTTCTCTTCTCTCTTTTTTTAAATGGAATTTCGGCAAGGTGGAGTGGGGAGAGGGATAGGGGAGAGAGAGGTGGTGGAAATTAGAAAAGAAAAGGAGAAGAAAAGGATAAGTTTAAGAAGATATTTCTAATGCCTTTTCTACACACACTTAGCATATAGGATAAGCCATGATACTTTTGAAATGACCTAAATTCCCCCTTAACTTCCCACTAATTACAAGTGTGCCATTACTTTATGCATACACTTCTTTACTCTACACACACTTCCTCATTTAGTCCAAATGACCATTTTGCCCATCACCTTTCTAAATATTCACGATGACGCCATTAACCCGTAACCCCTCTTCACACTAGCATGACTCTCCCTACACACAACCATGCATACACACACATGCATACATGCACCACACACACATGTCCAATACATACTTGTTATATTATTCACACGACGTCATTCATACTTCTCCCGCATTCATGTCTCGCATTCTCGTCTCCTAGCCACATATTGCAGCACAACCCCCATGCACTACTATACATACATCGACATCCATAATTATTTCATGCCTACATATGCATCGTAAGTAGAAATACCACGTGTATATAGTAGAATACACGTGTAGTTCAAAACAGGGCATGATAGACGTAGCTCACTCGACCGAGTGAAGCGACTCACTCGACCGAGTGAAGCTGACACGACGAATCAAGCCAGATCGAGAGCTGATATGTACTCGGCTGAGTGGGAATTTCCAGATGACCGAGTGAGGATTCCATTCGAACGAGTGGAGCAAAATTTTGTGAAGGAAATCTTCGACACTTCTCTGTTTTTTGGAGGATCTGCAGAAGACTCCACTCGACCGAGTAGAAACTCCACTCGACGAGAGATTGAAGAATTAGAGCTTGGTTTTATTGTTAAAGCTTGTAATCGACATTGGAATCTCTAAAACTCTTGCACGTTTATATTTTTATGATATATCTCTTCTTAGATCTGAGTTTTGCAATGAATTCTCTTATCAATATTATTTCTCTTGTGATTTTCATGATGATTTGTGAGTAATTCCTTTGTTCTAGGGCAAAGGGATGAACCCTATGTATCAAAAGTAAGATTTGTAAGATTTGTTGAATTTCAATGTTGTTAGAATTGCTAAAGGTTAGATTGTGATTGGAATACTATGGATAGCTAGGGATTTCTATTGGATCTTGAGAGCTCGAGAGAGGATCTTGATCTATGGGAAGCCCTAGATATTCGATTTAGATCTATAATCGAGATTCACTAGATTTGGTGTGCCAGAGCTACCAAAGCTAGCATATTTGTTATATTTCTATACTTATATTCGTTTGCACGACGGTGAAACGAGTATGAACTATCACGATCTAGATCCGAACTTGAGTTACGCAAGAGCAAGCTTGAGTTGGGATTGGATGTAATTGTCGATCTTAATTCTTGTATTTTTGAACTAGGCTTACGCGAGAGCGAGCTCTAGTTTAGATTGATATAGACTTGCATAGCATAAGAGCATGCGTTGGTTCTCTATTTAGTTACGACAATTTCACCTTAAACCCAAGTTTAGTAACATTGAGATTCATAATTCGCTTTGATCACTTAAGATTTAAAGTAAGGATTCCCAAGCCCTAGACATTTTTATATATTGAATTTACATCGATAATTGAGCGATTATGACAACAACGCTTTCAAAGCTAAATTTTCACCAATAGCTTAATAAATCATATAGATTACCATTATTAGTTCCTCCCTGTGATCGATACACGCTTACCACTTAACCGTGCGCTTGCAGTAAAACTACACTGTTTTCGGAGTTATATTCCGGGACGACCAAGTTTTTGGCACCGTTACCGGGAAAGGCTACGGTTTTCTACATCTTTACTTGGCTATTTATTTTTCATTTTTCTTTATTTCCTTTTTATCCTCTATCATGCTAACAATTCTCTCCAGATTGTTTTATATGTTTTGCGCATGCTTATTTGGGAGACGCAATGATGAGTACAGAGTCTGACCCGCAACATGGTGAAACCTTTGCCTTCCTATTGGGAGAACTCGTGGATGAAGTTTGGACCACCGGACCTATTGCCATTAACATGAAGGATCGTCTTGAGCAACAATTTGCCAACTTCATCATAATCCAAATCTCTCCAGAGGGAACTATCGAGGGTGGCGTTAGAGTCTATGTTGAGGACAACAAGCTACATTTTAAGGGTGATGAAGTACCTCAACCAACAATGACTGAAGGCATTGAAGCATGCACCGTGGAAACCAAAAGCTCATGAAGAACGACCTTGGGATACGAAATTAAGGGAAGTGCACTTTAATGACTCCCCTTGTGGCACCAGCTAATGCACTGACTTATCTCTTGATGACAGGTGTGGACAATAGGAGAGCGGTAATTCCATAGATATGGGAGCAGAGTCACCTAGAATATACTTTGATGCCCCATCTTCACCGAGCGATGATTTTGAGCCCGCATGCGAAAGCCTATCTTCTGAAGAAGAAGAAGAGAACAAAGATGAGGCCGAAGACGCTATGTTTTCATAGGAAAAGGGAACAGGGGGTACAACGCCCCCTGAGGTAAAACTGAATCAATTACCCCCTAACTTGAAATATGCATTTTTGGGTGATAAATTGACTTACCATGTGATTGTTAATGCTAGTCTTAATCACAATCAGCTTGATATCCTTTTGAATATTTTTAGAAGCCATATGGATGTCTTTGGCTACATCATTTCTGGCCTTAAGGGGATTAGTCCTAGGCTATGCACCCACAGGATCCACCTAGAAGACACTGATGCCACATCCATATAGCCTCAAAGGCAGTTAAACCCCAACATGAAGGAAGTGGTTAAAAAGGAGATCCTTAAACTGCTTGAAGCTGATATTATCTATCCTATTTCTGACAGCAGATGGGTGAGTGATCGCTCCTTATTTTACACTTTTTTCTGCATGTAAGTCGGTTTTAGGAATCCTGACTGGTTGGCAAGGGAAATGGTCATTCTTTCGAAGTTCCTTGCATTTTTTTCTTTTGATACATCGGAAAGCAAGAATCAAACCCTCGACCACTCATAAGAAAAAGGTCGAATACCATTAACCCGATTGGCTCGATAAGACTCATTGTTTGATAAGCAGGTAACTCTTATTAATTTAGGGTTGGACTATACACACCGGTGGAGGAGGGGTGTAAGATTGCCCACATTGCGTTTTCAACGATTATTCGACGATATCACGTTGCTTTTCACTATTTCTTGTTTTTGTCGTATTTCAAGAAATATGGAGCGATCTTGAGTGAAAATGAGATCAAGGGACGTTCACGTGCACTGGAGCGTCGCCTACGGCCTTATGGAGGAGCTAGCAGCTATAGAGGATGAACGAAAGAGGAAGAAGTTCGATAGAATCGACGAGGAAGCAAGGAGGAGAAGAAAGAGCCACAGAAGCAGCTCACTCGGCCAAGCAAACAGCTCACTCGGCCGAGTGAAGGACTGTGCTTGGCCAAGTAGAACGGATACAAGATCGCCTAGATTCAAAGTTCACTCGGTCGAGCAAGAAATTTCACTCGGCCGAGTAAGATAGCCCACTCGCCCGAGTATGACAGGGGTTTCTCTTGAAATCTCAGCCAACTTACTGGAAATTTATGAAGACTCACTCGGCCGAGTGAGAAAACCTACTCGACCGAGTGACTAACTCCACTCGGCCGAGTATGACAAGGTGACAGACCCCCAAAAATCCCCGATTCTCTGTTTTTTATCAGGGTCTGTCACTCGGCCGAGTGACATGTTCCACTCGACCGAGTGACACAGTCCGACTGCTACACGAATTAAGTTTTTTGGCTGCGCCAGGGGCAATTCTGTCAGGAATTTCTGGACGATTTTGACTTGTATTTAAGGCTAGTTTTATTCCAAGTTTTAGGGGAGACTGGAATTTAATTTTGACGGCTATTCTTATTGTAATTCTCAGCTGGAGATCAAAGAAGCGCAATTTGGTTTGTTCTTTTTATCTAAAGTTCTAGTTTTTATGAATTGTTTTCTCTCAATCATGAATTGTGCTATGATCTTATTTGTTATTTCTGAGATTGATATGATCAATTGTGAGTAGTTCCATCGTTCTAGGGCATGGGGATGAACCCTATGGACCCGATCTTAGAATTGTGATGAATGAATTGAATTGTTGCTAGGATTGATAAACGATTAGGTTGTGATTGATTTACTACGAATATCTAAGAATTTCCTTCGATTGGGGTTTGCAAGAGATTGGATCTCAATCGATGGGTAGGCCCAGATATTTGATTTAGGCTTATAATCGAGATTCTCTAGACTTGGTTTGCAAGAGATTGGACCAAAGCTAGGATTTTTATTATAAATCTATATTCATATTCGTTTGCAAGAGATTGGACGAATACAAACTATCATAACCTAGATCGTAGCTCGAGTTTGCATGAGAGTGGGCTCGAGGTGCAATTGGACGATGATGTCGATCTTCATGCTAGTAGCTTAGGTTAGGGTTTGCACGACAGTGGGCTCTAATCTAGGTTGCTATAGATCGGCAATAGCGCAAGATTGTGAGCTTGGTTTTACATTCAGTTGCGACTAGTTCACCTTAAAACAAGCCTTGCAACATTGAGATTCATGATCCACAAGGATAAGTGACGATCTGTAGCGGGGATTTCCTAGCCCTAGACGCTTTTATTATATAGAATTTTATTTGTTATTTGAATGACCGTGACAACATTATTATCCAAATCATTCCATTCTACCATCAATAGCTAGGTGATCAAGATAGAGTACTGTCAATTGTTCTCCCTGTGTTCGATACCCGCTCGCCACTTCACTATGCGCTTGCGGTAAGACTACAGTCGTTTTTTGGGTGTATATCCGGGCGCGATCAAGTTTTTGGCACCGTTGTCGGGGAGACGACGGTATTTTATTCTTTCTTTTTATTTTATTATTTTTCACTCTTTTATTCCTCTACTGTGCTAACAATTCTATCAAGACTCTCTTTTTCTGTGCATGTACACGAGATCGAAGGCACACCAAGAAGACATATTATTTGATCCTGAAATCGAGCGTACATCAAGGAGGCTTAGAGCTGAGAGGAGACTTGATATAGAGGAAGATCATATGGCCACGCCGAAAACACCAGAGGAGTTAGCAACACGTATGACTAGGCTTGTCTCCATCAAAGATAGGCTACGGCCCAAGACCACGTCTACGACCTCTTCTATAGTGATGCCGGAGTTGGCGGCCGACAAGAACTTCGAGCTTAAAACAGGACTTTTGGTGTTGATGCAACAAGACCCATTTCATGAAAACTCACAAGAAAACCTGCACTACCATCTACAATTGTTCTTGTCTAAATGCGCCACTTTCCAGATGCCTGGCGTGCCGGCTAACGCTATTCGACTGCGCCTTTTTCTGTTTACTCTTCGAGACAAGGCATTGTATTGGTTGAGGATGCAAGATGAGGGGATCTTCACTACTTGGGATGAGCTGGCAAGTGCATTTGTCAACAAGTTTTATCCGTCATCCAAGACTATCAAGATACGAAGCGCACTCATGTCCTTCAAGCAAGGCCCTCAAGAAACTCTATATGAGGCATGCGAGCATTTCAAGGATCTCCAACACCAATGCCCACATCATAGCATTGAGCCATAGAAGCTTGTACATAGCTTTTATAACGGATTGGAACTAAGCACAAAGCAAATAATTGATGCAACCGCCAATGGAGCTATCTTGTCGAAGACACCGGATGATGCTACGGCTTTGCTTGAGGAGATGGCCTCGAATAATCAACAGTGGGCCGACAAAAGGGGACATTCTTCGCCATCCTTGAAGCCGGCGAGTATCTATGAAGCAAAGGCCGTGGCGGAGCTCTCTACGAAATTTGATTCTCTTCACAAAGTTGTAGAGAGATTGGAAAAGTTGATTAGTGAACCACATAGAACCCCCACCGTTTCTACACCGGGAGGAAGCATGAGCGACTAGAAAGATCAAGCCCATGTTATGTTTGTTAGAGGGGAGCAAGGAGATGGAGCTATGGAACAAGTTCAATATGTTGCGGGTAATACCGGTTATTGGGCAAACACGGCTACAAGGGCTCACCCCGAATTTTCATATGCCAACAATGATGGAGCCTTGAATCCACCACTGCAACAACCATAAGCCCGGCATCCACAACAACCACAATATCAACAAAGAGCACCCTAACAACAAAACTACTCACCGAGGTAACAAGCGGGGCCCTATAGACCCCCAGGGTACAATCAAGGATGGAGGGCACCCAATCCACCGCATGCACCACCAAGGTTGGAACATGAAGCGAGGGTTGAAGAGTTCATGGCCGAACAAAAGAAGATTATGCAAGATTGACGGCCCAACAAGACTACCTCAACACCGTTGTAGCACAATTATCGGAGCAACTATCATTGCTAAATAAGAACAATCAACAATTACCGGCCCAACCGGAACAAAACCCCCAAAGCAATACCGGCCACATCAATGCGGTTGTGGCGGTAACCACAAGAGGCGAAAAGGACACTACCCCTGCCATGACTCAAACTAAGGAGTCGAGGGAAGAAATTTCGGTTGACAAGGAACCGGTCAATGAAGATGAGGACCCAAAGGCGCCAAACGACGATGAAAATTCTAAAATTGAGAAGCCACGTGAGGAGCGAACTTATATGCCACTGGTACCCTTCCCACAATGGTTGGCAAAGGCAAGGATTGAGAAGAGGCTCGCCAAATTTCTGGAGTATTTACGAGGTGTGAGCTTGAATATTCCATTCTTGGATGCAATTGTTGAAATCCCATCATATGCTAAGTTTATAAAGGATTTGATCGCGGGACGAAGCGAAAAAAGGACCATACTCGTCGAGCAAAGTACGTGGTTTACTAGGAAGGAGAAGGCACCAACCAAGTTCAAAGATCCCGGTAGTTTCCGAATTCCTTGCACGCTTGGAGGAGTCCCACTACAAAAAGCTTTGGTAGATTTGGGAGCAAGCGTGAGCCTCATGCCCCTCACGACGTTTAAGAAATTGAATACGGGGACCGACCTAAAGGCGACGGACATGAGAATACAACTCGTCGATGGGCAGATCACTAGGCTGGTGGGGATTGTGGAAAACATATCACTACAAGTACCGGGCGGACTTTGCTTGCCATGTGACTTCGTGGTGATGGATATCAAGGAGAAAGGTGATACGTCACTGATTCTTGGATGCCCTTTCTTGGCCACAGCCGAAGTGATTGTGGATGTGAGGGAAGGAACCTTGTCCTTAAACGTCGGCAATATTAAAGTTGAGCTCCACATTCTGAAGGCGATGAAACATATGCCTTGGTCAGAGGACATGGACTACGTGGACCTTTCCTAGACGAGGTGATTGACAATGCTATGCCATTTGCCATTGGGGCCATGCACGATGACGGCCTTGAAGAGGGCCAATCTTTCCACGATGGTGAGATGATGGGAGACCCGTCAGACCCTCTTACGGACGAGTAGAAAGACGACGCTGATGTCGGCAAGATTAGAGAGCTATGCAAGCTCTCTACGGCGAAGCATACAAAGAAAGCTCCACCGGAAAACAAATCTTCGCCGTCGGCAAAGGTAAAAGAATGTTAAAAGCTCAAGCTTGGGGGACTTATCCCCCACTACTACCCATGATGAAGGGGAGCCGAGGAAAGCCGATGAAAATCAACAACTCAACCCAAGCAGCCTTCCCGACAAGTTTGACGCGCGCATATCTCACATGCTCCGAATATCGAGCTTTAAACGTGTATCTTAGGGGTCGAGCTCAAGACCTTAAACAAGCGCTTGTCAGGAGGCAACATGACGGTTTTATCTCATTTTTAGTTGAATTTATATTTATATTTTTGTTTTAGATCTTTATTAGTGTTTAGAGTCAAGAGTCGAAGAAAAACCTTACAACGGGCAATATTTTTCATGTCAGGAGATGGAGAATAGGAAACTATGTGAATGGAGAATGACAATGGCAAAGGAGAGTGCTCCATGGATGCGCTCAGGCATCAGGAGAAGGAAGAAACTGACGGGGAAACAAAAATCAGTGGAGCAAAAACAGAGAGTTGGAGCTGAAAATAGCAGCCCACTCGGCCGAGTGAAATTTTCACTCGGGCAAGTGAAGACTTTACATGGCCGAGTAGAGTACTGATCAGGGAAGATTCGAAAAACCACTCTCTGTCATTTAAATGCCACTCGACCGAGTGACTAGGTCACTCGACCGAGTGAATTAGACACTTTCAGCACTTGAAAAGCACTGAGTGGACTTGCCACTCGGCCGAGTGTCCATTGTCTACTCGGCCGAGTGGTAAGCGCTGCTCGACCGAGTCGGTAATTTTACTAAAATTTTTGAAAACTTTTAAAACTGAGCCACTCGGCCGAGTGGGCGCGCCACTTGGCCGAGTGACTAACCATATATATTGACAGCTCACGGCTAAAAATCACAAAATTCCCAAATTTCCCTAGCTTTTGCCCGAGCCTTTCCCAATTCCCCTGAGCACCCCTTCGTTCGCCCGAGCCGCACCGACCCTCTGCCTGAGTCGGTGACCCCGCGTCGTTGTCCCCACCCTCCGACCGCCGCCGTCGGTGCCCAGCCCGCCGCCGTCCATCCCCCATTTTGCCCAATTTCTCCCCTCTCTCCCCAATCTCCATTTTGTAAGCCCCACACAGCCCCGAATCGAAATTAAAATTTATATATATATATATATTACCCTTGATTTTACCCCAAATTTATTGATATTCATTGCTAATTGTGTTTCAGGATAGCTTGGGGGAGATTCATGGGCTGATTCGGAGATTTCCAGAGGAGGTGTTTCTCTGCACACATCCACCGCTTGCATTCGTGTCGTGTTTGGGTATACTCGCTCCTTTTATATAGCACTTCCCATTGGGTAGACACGTTTCACGGCTCACATGCCACCACGGACTAGATCACGCTCGTGGGCACCCGCCTCGAAGCAGAAGAGGACCAGGGATCCTAGCCCCTCTTGTGCTAGAGCGGACTCCCCACCACCTAGCCCGCCACCACCCACACTTCTGCCTCCTACCACACCCATTACACCGCCGATACAGCCCATCGTCGCTTTCGACATGATGTGGATCACTTTCCGAGATGACGCACATCACGTCCGATTTGAGAGGATCTCCCCTCGATCAATCGTACCCTCTAAGTTCATACACACTGCTGATTTTGAGCGCCTATGGGTACTTGAGGGCCTGCTCAGTTGTATGACAATGTGGGGTGGCGTGACTTTTTGTCTGTGTCGACGGACACCTACGTCCGATGATTCGGAGTGAATATTGCGTATTTAACCATCTAATTAGTCCTATTTTATGCTCATATAATGCTTAATTGATCTCTAATGCATTCGTATTTTTCTCATCATCATTTATTAGAGAAATTACTCTATTTGTGCACAAAACACGAATTTTATTGAGTATTTCTGCCTTTTTATATTTTTCCTAGTACCATATTGATCTCACGATTCCAACGACTATTTATTTATATTTTTCTGAGATCTGTGCTAATTTCTGTGTATTTTTGAATGCAGATTACCATTTGATTGAAGAAAGACGGTCACTGGCCAATTGGGAGCCGACACGTGGCGATCATCCAGTTTTTCCCGCCCGATCGAACGACGGGCGATTTTTTGCGCGACGAATTTCAGCAGCCGTTGGATTTTAATCCAACGGCCCACATCCTCGAAAGCCCAACGCAGCGGAGACGCGGGAATTCTTGGGACACGCGGCGCGATCCTGGAAGCGCACCGATCGAATCAACGGCGAAGATCGACGCCGCAGCGTATTCGGAGAGCGGGCGAGCGACAAGATTTGTGAGCCGTCCGATCAAGATCGGACGGACTCTATTTACCCCGATGCGATCTCGGAGACGAGGCAGAGCGCGCGATCTGGGAGCCACGTGGCTTCATCAGGATCGTTGGAATTTGATCCAACGGATGTTTTCAAACCCGCAATCAGCAGCGAATGGAGTTAGATCCCAGCCGTTCGATGTCGATCGGACAGCCAGAACGTGATCGGAGCTGAGTTCGGAGTTGATTAACGGGCGCTGCGTGAATCTTAAAGCCACGTGTCGATCTGTAATTCAATCCCGCTTGGATGTGTGGCTGGGAATTGCGCCGACGATCGGATCGGGTTCGGGCATGATTTAAAGTGGGTTTTGAACCCGTTAAGCCCCCAAAACCCGCAATGCTATTATATAAGTGTATTTCTAGGGTTTTGGGGCGTATTCTGGCGTATTTTGGGACTTTTGGAGCGGCTACTGTGCGTATTTCTCCAGGGGAAAATTCTGAAAAATCCCAGAGGCTATTCTTCTACTTTCCAGGGAGTTTTGGGTTCTAAAGTGGAGATTTGGTGATAAATGCTTGAACTTATACCCCGTATTTGGTGTATTTCATTGTATTTGGCTAGTATAACGATGTATTTGGCTATCAAATCTGATTCTTTTTGCACCATGCGTGGCTAAGATCTTTGTGCTATGGTTGGGAAGTAATTAGGAGTATTTAATTGATGAATTTCATGTCTTTAGCCCTACTATCACGTCCAAATTGCTAGTAATGTTGATTTCTACAACGTATTTGTTGGGTATTCGCTTATTGTCGATATCATTCATGTTCCCTATGGCTAGGCCCTGACAAGGCTAGCCAATTCATGTTCACTAATCTGAACTTATTATTGCTTTTATCGTTTAATGAAATCAATGTTGCTAGTGATGCGTATACGGCCACTTTGACTAGTTTTCATCGTTTCATCTTCCGACGTCTTCGTGCCCTGACCGAACGAAGCGTTGAGCTATATAAAAGACATGATATTTCAGCAATTATTAACTCCTAATGAAATCACAACCGTAGCACATCCATCTCATATGTGTTGGAGTTGACGTAGTTAGGGTGTCGTAATTATTGGTTTCTATATCTTTTCGCCCTATTTGCACCTGATTAATATTTTGGCACGTTTCTATATACTTGATCGCCATACTTTCCGACGTTCTCATGCCCTGACCGGACGAAACTTGAGTTATAGAAAAGGTATTGATATTCATTGATTGCACACACCCTAACGAAATCAAACCCAACACATATTCCCCATACTTGCACCCCTCTCCAAGTCACCGTAAATATCGTTTTCTTTTGCTATTTGATACTCTTGATCCTATATCTTCGTGTTTGATAGGTGGTTGGTCAACATCGTATTATTACTCTTTTCAGATTGACGTTTGTAGTTTTGCAGGTCAGTTGTCCCGCGGATTCGATACCTGGACTCACCAGGATATTACTTGCACGATCTCCTGCGCTTGGGAGTAGTTCTCACATCATTTGAGACGAGGCAGGTTTTTGGCGCCGTTGTCGGGGACAACAGTACTTGCGATCTACGATTTCAGTTCGTTTGGAGGAACATTCGGTGAGATCCTTCCATCTTATAGTCTAGGATTTTTTTATTTTATTTTTTGTTTTCTCTTTAAAGAATGGAGTATATGGAATACATGAAATTTTATTGCACGAACAATTTGTATGATGCAGAATATTATAAGGCACACAAACATAGGATGGAGAAGCTCAAGATCGTTGGTTTTAATCAGACTGATTGTGAAACTTTCTTTCAGGCCTGGAGGAGGTTAACAGACATACTATCGAGCTATACGCAGCATGGGTTTACAAATAAAGAACTTATGGAGTCCTTCCTAGGTGGACTACGACCACAGCTGCAGGAATTCTTGGGAGTCATGACGCCGACAGAGGCATGGAATTACATGGAGTCTCTACAAGAGAACGAAGAAATCATGAAAGAGAATTCAGAGTGCGATTCAACGGAGCCTTCAAGCCTTGATCAAGGGGAGCAAAGCGTAGACGTACCGTTGCAATCCTTGAAAGAGGAAGTTTACTTGCTCATTCAGACACAGGAGGCCACATCCCATCAATTCTAAGAGAAATTCCTTGCTCGGAGTCGGCAGATTCAGCAATCTATTGAAAATCTTAAGCTGATTTCCACTTGCTTAGAAGAAAATAAATCTTTTGAAATTCAATTTTCAGAATCTAATTTAAGTTTATCTTCTATTGCAGGTATATCGTGCGAGCCATGTCACGATGAAGTCACGAATGAAAACATTGACATGGCAGGAACTGTGTGCAAAGCAGAGGATGAGCGAGCAATTTTGGATGAACAGGAGGGGGAGACGACTAGGGACATGAGTTTAAAGATCATCGCTATGGAGCCCGAACCATTCCCTTCCTCAGTTTTTTCCCAAAATCATTTATCCCTCTCCACATTGACTGAGCATCATACCGAGCGTAGTGCACATTTTTCAGGGAGTAGTCATCACCAAGCGTTATTTTATTTTACTTACTTTGATGACTACATATGTAACATTTTTGTAAAAAGAAATTTTAAACTAATTTGGACTGACATAACTCGTCTCATGCAGGACATTGGTAAACAGCTTATAGAGATACTTGGAGTTGTGTTGCTGGAGTCCAATTTAGCCTTTAGAGGAAGAATAATCGCCGAGGAGCGCAAGGAACAAATTGAACAACTTCCTCCACCATTAAAGATTCAGGATCCGCCATTTGAACACGGTGTGTTCTTTCCAGTAGCGTAGAGTTTTATATGCTTTCTAGGATGCTTGCTTGAATAAACTCGTACCCCTTTCGACATTGAGGACAATGTCCATCTTTAGTTGGGGGGTGTGTATGAGACCTTAGTATTTTTTTTTCAAAAAGCATGGCATAAGGAAAGAATGAACCACCAATCTCACCATTTTAAACTCCTTCGTATACCTCAAATGCGGATGATTATGCATTAACTGAGTTCTAGCTAATTGTTTATGGCTTGAATTAATTTTTTTTCCTTCATGAATTACCGTTAATATGCTATTCATGAAAAATTTTCGATTGTCATGATTAATATCTCGAAATAGTTTAAATTTATTTCATGCATGCTGATGTGATGAAAAAGCTTGAGTATAAACGATTTTTTTTTGAAAAGTCTTCAAGTTGAAGAGGAATTTGGCCTTGGTTATTAATGCTTTGTTTAAAAACATGATGGGTATTGAGTTGCTTAAGAAAAGAAAAATGAATGACAAAAGAATGATGAAAAATGAATGAATAAGTATGTCACTAATAAATAACTTGGTTGGCTCGAGTAGTACAGTCCGAGGGGTCCTTTTTGGCCTAATGCCCTATTATCGTCTGATTTGGGAGCCATTGACATGAAACTCACTCATTTGATGGAGCGATCCAAGTTATACATTTTTCTGCGAATGTTGCTTGATGCGCGTTACGCGGAACGAATAAAAGAAAAGAAATGGTGAAAATACTAAGCAACTTTAATACACATGTCTTGAATGATTATTTTGATAGGCCAATTCCTTGGAAACAAGAAAACTAGAGAAAAACGACGTGTTATACTTTCGCTTGTGCAAAACGATGCTTGTATGTTGTTTATTCATACTAAATTAGAGAAAATATCATGTGATTGATTTTGTTCATGGATGTGTATATTGATGGTGAAGATCATGTTGGAAAGTGTATTATTGAGCCACGCCATAAGAGATTGATAGAATTATTTTTTATTGATCATCCGTATTTATCGCTCTTTTTGCTAGGGACTAGCAAAACGCTAGTTGGGGGGGTGTGATTCGGAGTGAATATTGCGTATTTAACCACCTAATTAGTCCTATTTTGTGCTCATATAATGCTTAATTGATCTCTAATGCATTCGTATTTTTCTCATCATCATTTATTAGAGAAATTACTCTATTTGTGCATAAAAAACAAATTTTATTGAGTATTTCTGCCTTTTTATATTTTTCCTAGCACCATCTTGATCTCACGATTCCAACGACTATTTATTTGTATTTTTCTGAGATCTGTGCTAATTTCTGTGTATTTTTGAATGCAGATTACCATTTGATTGAAGAAATACGGTCACTGGCCAATCGGGAGCCGACACATGGCGATCATCCTATTTTTCCCGCCCGATCGAATGACGCGTAATTTTTCACGCGACGAATTTCAGCAGCCGTTGGATTTTAATCCAACGGCCCACATCCTCGAAAGCCCAACGAAGCGGAGACACGGGAATTCTTGGGACACGCGGCGCGATCCTGGAAGCGCACCGATCGAATCAACGGCGAAGATCGACGTCGCAGCGTATTCGGAGAGCGGGCGAGCGACAAGATTTGTGAGCCGTCCGATCAAGATCGGACGGACTCTATTTACCCCGATGCGATCTCGAAGACGAGGCGGAGCGCGCGATCTGGGAGCCACGTGGCTTCATCAGGATCGTTGGAATTTGATCCAACGGATGTTTTCAAACTCGTAATCAGCAGCGAATGGAGTTAGATCCCAGCCGTTCGATGTCGATCGGACGGCCAGAAAGCGATCGGAGCTGAGTTCGGAGTTGATTAACGGGCGCTGCGCGAATCTTAAAGCCACGTGTCGAACTGTAATTCAATCCCGCTTGGATGTGTGGCTGGGAATTGCGCCAACGATCGGATCGGGTTCGGGCGTGATTTAAAGCGGGTTTTGAACCCGTTAAGCCCCCAAAACCCGCAATTCTATTATATAAGCGTATTTCTAGGGTTTTGGGGCGTATTCTGGCGTATTTTGGGACTTTTGGAGCGGCTACTGTGCGTATTTCTCCAGGGGAAATTCTGAAAAATCCCAGAGGCTATTCTTCTACTTTCCAGGGAGTTTTGGGTTCTAAAGTGGAGATTTGGTGATAAATGCTTGAACTTATACCCCGTATTTGGTGTATTTCATTGTATTTGGCTAGTATAACGATGTATTTGGCTATCAAATCTAATTCTTTTTGCACCATGCGTGGCTAAGATCTTTGTGCTATGGTTGGGAAGTAATTAGGAGTATTTAATTGATGAATTTCATGTCTTTAGCCCTACTATCACGTCCAAATTGCTAGTAATGTTGATTTCTACAACGTATTTGTTGGGTATTCGCTTATTGTCGATATCATTCATGTTCCCTATGGCTAGGCCCTGACAAGGCTAGCCAATTCATGTTCACTAATCTGAACTTATTATTGCTTTTATCGTTTAATGAAATCAATGTTGCTAGTGATGCGTATACGGCCACTTTGACTAGTTTTCATCGTTTCATCTTCCGACGTCTTCGTGCCCTGACCGGACGAAGCGTTGAGCTATATAAAAGACATGATATTTCAGCAATTATTAACTCCTAATGAAATCACAACCGTAGCACATCCATCTCATATGTGTTGGAGTTGACGTAGTTAGGGTGTCGTAATTATTGGTTTCTATATCTTTTCGCCCTATTTGCACCTAATTAATCTTTTGGCACGTTTCTATATACTTGATCGCCATACTTTCCGACGTTCTCGTGCCCTGACCGGACGAAACATTGAGTTATAGAAAAGGTATTGATATTCATTGATTGCACACACCCTAACGAAATCAAACCCAACACATATTCCCCATACTTGCACCCGTCTCCAAGTCGCCATAAAAATCGTTTTCTTTTGCTATTTGATACTCTTGATCCTATATCTTCGTGTTTGATAGGTGGTTGGTCAACATCGTATTATTACTCTTTTCAGATTGACGTTTGTAGTTTTGCAGGTCAGTTGTCCCGCGGATTCGATACCTGGACTCACCAGGATATTACTTGCACGATCTCCTGCGCTTGGGAGTAGTTCTCACATCATTTGAGACGAGGCATCCGGTTGACACTCGAGGTTCTGAGTTCTATTCATAGGACTCCTGGGGGTTGCTCATTTTGATTGATGGATCATGAGTGCGAGGTTACCCTCGACATGCTCCGCGCCTATTTTCAGTGGCCCCAGTCTTGGACCCCGATCGAGCCTATAGTCCCACGCACATCCCCCCCACCGTCATTCCCCACCGTCATTCGACACTCACGCCTTCTGGACACTTATCATGGGATCACCTTTAGCCTTTGACCCTAGCTGGGCCAAGGCCTCCTCTATAGTCCACCCATGCCTCCGCATTGCTCTGCGCCTTATGGCGACCACTTTTTAGCGAGGTATGAGCCTGGGACTATGTCTACACCTGAGCTCTACATGCTCTACGCGATGACTAGAGCGAGAGCTTTAGAGGTTGGTGGAGACATCTTACTCCCCGCTATTCAGATTGATATAGCTAGTTGGTATCTTGACCACATCATTATCTTTGTCGGCGCTAGGACGCCTATCTGTTGTGGCGGACTGATTACCCTTCTGGCTCCCATATGCGGGGTTGACCTCCTAGCTGGTTTGCTACGACCCCCGGGCCATATTTCCCTTTCCATTGATGTCATGGCCCGCATGAGGATGCTGCATCCTCATGGTCAGCACCACTGGGTATGGCTGCACGGTCCATTTGGCGCTGATTATATGGTACTTCTAAGCCCAGCTTGGACCAACATTGGACCAGCAGGAGGGGAGTGGAGACCAGTGATGGACCTCCTCATCCCTGTTGCGTATGTGCTTGAGCCTGATGGCGCTCAGCAGGAGCCCCTCATCCCACCTATAGACCCGGAGATCCCGATTCCTCAACCTGCACCTGATTTGACCGCTCCTTCTGACGCCTCTGTCCACATTTCTGTCAGTGTTGGGAGCACACTTGCTGAGTCCACCACCTCCTCCTCCTCCTCTGTGTCGTTAGCCATTGATCCCATTTCCTATGTGAGTTTTGAGAGCACCCCCACCACTATTCTAGAGAGAGGCAAGCCTTCCTTTGTTTCCACAGCCGAGACGCTGTCTTCACCAGATTTCTCGACCGCTGGGGAGTCATTTTCTGTATATCTCATGACCTCCCCAGTCGTCGACACCACGGTCTCCACTGCCGATGTCTTCACCGAGAGTGTCGTGACGTCTGTCCCTATTTCTGTGTCAGAGACCTCTCTGCCTTCCTCGCCCTCTGCCGCCGCCTCAGCTTCTACTGCTGCTCACACTTCTGAGAGCATTCATGTGTCTCAGCCGTCCACAGAGGCTGAGCGTCTTTTAGTGAGCACTGCACCACACACATACCCAGTCGTAGCCCCACTTGTCTATGGTGGCCGTGCTCGGTAGCCCCGATCCTCGCCTATTCGACCCTCTACTCCACCTCCCCCGACACCCTAGTTCAGCACCTGTGTGCTCTAGAGGGGCAGTTAATGGGCTTAAAGGAGATTTTTGGGCTCTGGCCGCTACTGTTAGCTCTGTGCAGTCTCGCGTTGCTCTACTTCCTGGTATTCAGGTTACCCTGAACCAGATTCTTGCACGACTGCCACAGCCCCCTTCACCTGCCGTTACTCGTCCCACTTCACAGCAGCCGCTACCACCTCCACCACCACAGGACAGTGCTGGTGCTCTACCACCAGCTTAGGCACACACTTGTTTCCTCCTATATTTTTGCTGCTGCCATAATTGATATCATTATTATACCGATTTTGCGCCCCTCCTCCCCACACATTTTGGTCACATTTTGTTCAAATTGGTCTATATCATCCTGGGAGAGGGTAGGTATTTTTGGGACCCTTATATTGCGCCATCTTGATCTCTGCATGCATCACATGCATATCCATCTCATTTTCTTTTATTTTCATACTTTATCAGGCACGCACCCTTACCCTCCCCACCCATATCATATCTCTCCTCGTGCCACACTTCGCACATTGAGGACACTGTGAAGTTTAGCTTGGAGGAGTGAGTGTCACACACACTTTTCGTTTTCTTTGTTTTTATTTTCATTTTCCACCTTTCTTTATTTTACACTTATTTTCACCCACTTTTTCATATTTTTTCTCATGCATCACGTTTTCTTATTTTCTATGTATGCTGCATACGTATAGTAGTTCCTATTTTTCCTTTATCATTATTTCTTTTATCTTTTTGGCTAGATATGAATTTTCTGTGATGACGACGACGTGGAATTAGCTTATCTCTATATGCATATTATCTTGTCATACCATCGTTTTTATTTCAGATATCATATGCTATACTTTGCTATGCATTCGAGAATAGTAATCTGCATCTTTATTATATGAATATGAATGAAATTCTACCATTATTTGAGCCTGATGATTTATATTGTATACTATTCATAGAAAACACACCAAGCTTCACGCATTGATTGCTTAAATTTGGAGTACTGCTTTGTTGTCTGCTATCACTTCTTTCTGCATGAAAACTGTACGCTTTACTTTCAGGTTGATTGAATGTATGCCATTTTGATATAACTGGATTAGTTTACTTTATGAAATCAAATTGAGTAGATCACATTGCCCTGCTGAAAGTCGTCACTTACATTCTAAAGAGTGAACTGAGCGTTGCATATTTTTGTTTCTCCACATATCTTGAACATCATTTCTATACGTAAAATCATTGGTGGATCTCCCTTTAGCGAATCTTACATTAGCATCTTCCCCCTGCTGTAAAATCCAAGCTCCATACCACAAAATCAAAAGAAAAAAATTCATGCATATCTCTCTATCTTTGATTTGGGATTCTTATTGTGTATATGAATTCAAAAAAAGAAAAAAGAAGAAAAAAGAAGAAAAAAAGAGAAAATAGAAAAACAAAAACAAAAAAAAGTTCATCTGTATATACACGATCCCACTTCTTTCTCTCTTTCCTTTCTTCCATTTTTTTTTATTTTCTTGGAGCTTCAAAAAATGGGGAAAAGTTATATTGTTTTATTTGATGTCGCCACGCTTATAGATAAGCTTGAAGGAGAGAATCCAATGATGTGTGAGAGTGTGACTAGTTGTCTGTGCATGACAACCTAAGCTAGGCAATTTTCTATACTCTGAAAGATTACTAGGAGTATTACGAAGTCCAGGAATTGAGATTTGGCATACATTTCATGAACACCATTCCTTTCTATTCTTATTGCTCCATATTGTGTGATACCTCTTATACTCCAAATAAAAAGCGATCAATTGAAAAGTATGCGATATATGATTATGTATATTACTTTAGATGCCTTAGACGATGCTAATTCTAGAATGATTTCATGTTTCATATCGTTTTGATATTCTTGGGTTTCTATATCGAATGCATCTTTATATGATCAGCGATCAATTAAAAATCTTTGGCATGTTTTATTCGTCGCATGCTATTTGAGTAAGCAGCTCCACGTCGAGAGAAAATGATATAGTACCTCCCTCTTCGTTTTCTTTTCTATCTTCTTTTTCCTTTTTCCTTAATTTTACCCGTCCGGTTCGCTTTTTACTCATCTTCCTCGAGAACGAGTAAGAGGTAAGCTTGGGGGATTGTGATCTCTCTTTATTTTACACTTTTTTCTGCATGTTTTCATGTCGTTTCGATCGCCCATATTGCGTTTTTCACGATTATTCGACGATATCGCATTGCTTTTCACTATTTCTTGTTTTTGTCGTATTTCAGGAAATAAGGAGCGATCTGGAGCGAAATTGAGATCAAGGGACTTTCACGTGCACCGGAGCATCGCCTACGGCCTTATGGAGGAGCTAGCAGCTATAGAGGATGAGCGGAAGAGGAAGAAGTTCGGAATCGACGAGGAAGCGTGGAGCAGAAGAAAGAGCCACAGAAGCATCTCACTCAGCCGAGCAAGCAGCTCACTCGGCCGAGTGAAGGACTGCGTTCGGCCGAGTAGAACGGACAGGAGATCGCCTAGATTCAAAGTTCACTCGGCCGAGCAAGAAATTTCACTCGGCCGAGTAAGATAGCCCACTCGCCCGAGTATGACAGGGTTTTCTCCTGAAATCTCAGCCAACTTACTGGAAATTTATGAAGACTCACTCGGCCGAGTGAGAAAGCCTACTCGACCGAGTGACTAACTCCACTCGGCCGAGTATGACAGGGTGACAGACCCCCCAAAAATCACTGATTCTATGTTTTTATCTGGGTATGTCACTCGGCCGAGTGACATGTTCCACTCGGCCGAGTGGCGCAGTCCGACTGCTACGCGAAATAGTTTTTTTGGCTGCACCAGGGGCAATTCTGTCAGGAATTTCTGGACAATTTTGACTTGTATTTAAGGGTAGTTTTATTCCTAGTTTTAGGGGGGACTGGAATTTAATTTTGACGGCTATTCTTATTGTACTTCTCAGCTGGAGATCAAAGACGCGCAATTTGGTTTGTTCTTTTTATCTAAAGTTTTAGTTTTTATGAATTGTTTTCTCACAATCGTGAATTGTGCTATGATCTTATTTGTTAATTCTGAGATTGCTATGATCAATTGTGAGTAGTTTCGTCGTTCTAGGGCATGGGGATGAACCCTATGGACCCAATCTTAGAATTGTGATGAATGAATTGAATTGTTGCTAGGATTGATAAACGGTTAGGTTGTGATTGATTTACTACGAATAGCTAGGAATTTCCTTCGATTGGGGTTTGCAAGAGGTTCAATCTCAATCGATGGGAAGGCCTAGATATTCGATTTAGGCTTATAATCGAGATTCTCTAGACTTGGTTTGCAAGAGATTGGACCAAAGCTAGGATTTTTATTATAAATCTATACTCATATTCGTTTGCAAGAGATTGGACGAATACAAACTATCATAACCTAGATCGTAGCTCGAGTTTGCATGAGAGTGGGCTCGAGGTGCGATTGGACGATGATGTCGATCTTCATGCTAGTAGCTTAGGTTAGGGTTTGCACGAGAGTGGGCTCTAATCTAGATTGCTATAGACCGGCAATAGCGAGAGAGCTTGAGCTTGGTTTTACTAGTTTACCTTAATTCACGCCTTGCAACATTGAGATTCATGATCCACAAGGATAAGTGACGATCTGTAGCTAAGATTTCCTAGCCCTAGACGCTTTTATTATATAAAATTCTATTTGTTATTTGAACGACTGATCGCTCCGGGACGTAACCCAAAAGAACGGTTGTAGTTTTACCGCAAATGCACGGTGTAGCAGCGAGCGGGATATCGAACACAGGGAGGACGAATGACCGTGCTTGATCCAATCAACCTGGCTATTCAAGAAGAAAGATTTGCCTTTGGCGATCCTGTCACAATCGTCAGACAAAGTGCGGAAATATCAAATCAAATAAAGAACGTCTAGGGAATGGGGAATCCCCGCTACTCACCGTATCTCATAAATGTGGGTCGTCGGTATCAAAATTGCTAGATTGAGATTTTGGATGGACTAGTTGCAACTGAATGTAGAACCAAGCTCACGCTCTCGCGCTGTTGCCAGTCTATAGCTATCCTAGGTTTGGGTCCAATCTCTTGCAAACCCTAGCCTAGAAAAGCTAGCATTAGGATCAACATCATCGTCCAATCGCGCACCGAGCCCAATCTCTTGCAAACTCGGCTCGCGATCTAGATTGGGATAGTTCCTACCCGTCCAATCTCTTGCAAACGGGTATTGGCACGGAATTGCAACCGGAAACCCTAGTATCGGTCCAATCTCTTGCAAACCGATACTACAGAAATTCGGTTCCAACCCAATTCGGATTTCTAGGGTTTCCTATCGAATCGGGATCCAATCTCTTGCAAATCCCGATCAGTATGAACTCCTAGCTAACCGTAGTAAATTGATCCCAATCTAATCCCTAGATATCAATTCTAGCTAAATTTCTACTAATTCATCACAAACATGAAGTTGGGCTTGTAGGGTTCATCCCCACGCCCCAAGACGTGGCGACTACTCACAATTCATAGCAAGATCACAAAAATAATCAATGAAATAAGCAATAGAATTCATCACAATATCGAGATATGCAATAAAAATAGAATTTTTAGAGAGGAGAAAGACAAACCAATGGAGTTCTTCAATTGTTCCAACAAAAATCAAACTTTTTCTCCTCTCCAATCTCAAAAATAAAACTAAAAAGCTAATCTAAAAAGCTGCAAAAAATCTAAGGAGAAGCTCTCTAAAACTAGGGTAAAAACAGGGGTTAAATAGCCCCCAAAATCGTCCAAAAACTGTGACCAAAATACCCCTGCGCAGCCTGTTTTCCGCAATTTTCGCTACAGGCAGCGCGTCGCACTCGGCCGAGTGACAAAAGTCGCTCGGCCGAGTGAGAAACCCTGTAATTTTCCAGTAAGTCGGGGCCTTCAGGGGTCTCTACTTCGGGGGCGGCTCGGCCGAGTGAGTTGTCGTCACTCGGCCGATGGCTTCATTGTACTCGGGCGGACGGGATTCTCCACTCGGCCGAGTGGGTCTTCTGAAGCTCAGGCAGCCGAAAAACAGAAACTTGGAGATTTTTGAAGGGCTTCGTCTCGGCGCCACTCGGGCGGACGTGATCTCTTCACTCGACCGATGTGGTCTCCGTCGCTCGGCCGAGTGCACATAGGAATCGTGTCTGATCTGGTCGGCCGAGCGGTGTCTCGCTGGTCGGCCGAGTGGGTCCTCCACTCAGCCGAGTGGGACACTAAACATGCCCAATCTGCTTATTTTGGCCTCCTCGTCGCTTCTGCGACGTCCGTTCTTCTTCCGCTCCTCTCCAACAGCAAAATACCCCTCGGGGAGGTCGTCGGTGACCGTCTAGAGTAAGCGCATCACGAGATCACTCCAAATCGCGCCAAATCACCTGAAATGCGACAAAAACAACAAATCGTGAAAAGCATCGCAATATCGTCGATATATCATGAAAAACATGATTTGGGCGATCTAAATGGCATGCAAAAATGCGGAAAAAAGGTGTAAAATAAGGAGTGATCAAAATCCCCCAAGCTTGCATCTTACTCGTCCTCGAGGAAGATAAGTAAAAGGCGAACCCGGTGGAATTGGAAAACGAAAACGGCGAAAAACGAAAAATGAAAAACGGAGAAGAATGGAAAACGAAATGAAAATAAAGAAGAGAGAAAGAAGCGAAGAGGTAGGTTGCTAGATTATTTTCTCAGGACGTGGGTTCCACTTACTCATATAGCATGCACTGAATGAAAAATACATGTCAAAGAATTTTATTTTGATATCATAGTATAATAGTGCAAATAGAAATGGAAACCCCACGAACAACGATATAATCATGAAAATCGGAATAATTCTAAAATTAACATTGTCTGAATCATTTAAAGTGGTATACAAATCACAGATCACACACTTTTCAATTGAATGCTTTCTATCAGGAGTATAGGAGTATCACACAATAGAATAGAGAGAATAGAAAAGTATGGATTTCATGAAATGAACGCTAGGCTTAGATTTCTGGATTTCGTAAAGCTAGAAATAATCTCACCGAGTATAGAATATTACTTAGCCTAGGTTGTCGTGCAACGTCAAGTAATCACTCTCTCACACATCAATGGATCCCCTCCCCCAAGCTTATCTATAAGCGTGGTGGCATAAAAAATATTCACATCCCCATTTTAATATAGCTCCAAAGGTAATAAGAAGAAAGAAGAAAGAAAGAAAGTGAGATGGGATCTTTTATTAAGGATTTTTCCTCTTTTCTCTCTTTTTTTTGACAAACCATATATACACAACGATCCCAACTCAAAGAGAGATAATGATATACAAGAATGTTTTTCTCTCTTTTATTTTCTTTTTTTTAGAGAATAAGAGATTTGGAGCTAGGAATTAGTAGCGGGGGAAATGCCATAAAATAGAATCGCTAAGGGGAGATTCACCAATGATTTTAAAAGTAGAGAAATGATGTTCAAGATTTGTGGAGAAAGAAATAGATATAACTCTCGGTTCACTCTATAAGACATGCATGACAACTTCAGCAGGGTAATCTAATCTACTCAGTTTCGATCACAAAAAAGCTAACTAATCCAGATTTATCATAGCTAACATCATTCAATCATCCTGAAGTGAAGTGTACAGTTCATGCATATAGAAGCGATACAGCAAAAGAAATCAGTACTCCAGATATAAGCACTCAATGCGTGAATCTTGGTGTATTTTCTGTGATGGCATACATATGAATATTCAGACTCAGCTAATAATAGAATTTCATCCAATTTCATGTGGCAAAAGTGTGGGTTACTATCTCTAGATGCAAGGCAAGTCATAGCATATGATATCAGAAATAAATTCTAAGACATGACAAATATAGCATGCATATAGAGTAAGCTAAATCCAACGTCATCGTCATCATAGAAAAGTCATCTCTAGCATGAGATGAAAAAGAAATAAAGATAAAGGGAAAAATAGAACTATTTACAATGCGGCACACAGAAAAAGTAAGAAAAACGTGATGCATGGCAAAATAAAAGAAAAATGATGAAAAATAAGTGCAAAAGCGAAAAATGGTGTGAAAAACTAAAAATAAAGGTGGCAAATCGGAAAAAAACGTGAGAACTCACTCCCCCAAGCTAAATGGCACAGTGTCCTCAATGTGCAAAGTGTGACACACTGAGAGACAAGAAATGGGAGGGGCAAGTGAGGATGCATGCATGAAAAAAAGGAAAATAAAAAGATAAAAATAAAGAAATGAAAAATATGAGGCGGACATGATGCATGCAAAGATAGGAGTGATACATATATATATGTGGCACCAAAACTCTCCCTCTCTCCCAAAAAGATATATAAGGATACGATCAAAATGAGTCTGTCTGAAATAAGTGATGGGAGGGGGGGGTGGACAAAAAGTGCATCAGGACCCAGCAGAAACGGGCAGCACAACGGCAAAAAAGAAACGATGGCATCAAGGGTGCCTAAGGAGGTGGTGCTGCACCGTCTCTGTCCTGAGGCGGAGGTCGTGGTGGTGGCTGGACAGGCCGCTGAGCGGGGGTGGGTGTGGAAGTGGTAGCAGGCTGAGTGTGAGTGGAAGTGTGGGTGGGAACCTGCTGGGTGGGTGGGGGTACGCGTGGGAGACGCTCCAGAACCTGGGTAAGACAGTAGTGGATCTGCGGGAGCAGCTCGAAGCGGCCAGCCATCGCAGAGACGGTGGAGGACAGGGTCCTAAGGTCGCCTCTGAGACCACTCACCGCCCCCTCTAGAGCACGAATGCTCTGAAGTACAGTGTCGGGGGGAGGTGGTGCAGAGGGACGCACCGGGCGGGGCTGTGCAGGGCGTGGCTGGCGAACTCGGGTCGCGTATGTGACTGGCTCAGCGGAGAAGGGAACAAAAGGTGCTGCACTCATAAATGTGGGCCTGGCCTCAGGGCGAGGCCGGGGTACAGACTGGTGAGAAGTGGAGGCAGCAGCAGCGAAAGAAGAGTGCAAAAGTGGCAGCGAGGCGGCCAGAGAGGTCAGTGGCACAGAAGTGTGGACAGACGCCACGACGCTCTCGGAAAATACAGCAGAGGTGGAGACAGAGGTAACTACCGCTGGGGTGGAAGTGTGTGGTCCAAAAGGTGCAACCCCAGCGGAGACCATGCTAGCTATGGTCTCCACGACCGCGGCAAACGAGGGCTCTCCACACTCAACAAAGGTCGGTGGGCGCTCGGGGAGTGCGGAGCAAAGAGGCTCGACGGACAGAGGGCCAGTGGTGGTAGTGGGAGTGGTGGTGACAGCCTCGGAAGTGGTGGAGGTGGTGGAAGTGGGCTCAGCTGATGTACTCTCGACACCGACAGAGGTGTCAGGAGCAGCGGAAACGTCAGGTATAGGCTGAGGGGCCACGGGGTCAACAGGGGCAGCAGGCTCGGCAGGGTGTGTAACAGGGTCTGCGTGGGCAGCGTGGGCCTGCTCGGCCTCCTCGGCCTCGAGCACGTAAGCAGCGGGGATGAGAACATCCATCGCAGGGAGCCAGTCTGCCTGGGCTGGTGCAATCTGAGTCCGAGCGGGGCTCGGAAGAATCATGTAATCGGCCCCGTAAGGGCCGTGCAACTAGACCCAGTGACGCTCACCATGCGGACGAAGCATCTTCATCCGGGCCATGACATCGATCGACAAAGAAGTGGGGCCCGATACTCGTCGCAGGTCGTCAGGGAATTCCTCGCCGGTTATAAGAGCAAGCAAGGTGATCAGGCCGCCGCAGCATATCGGTGAGCGAGCGCCCACCGATACAATGATGCGGTCCAAGAACCATGCCGCGATATCGATCACGACGGCGGGGACAAGCTCATCGTCATCCCTAGATAGAGCTCTGGGACATGTCATCGCGTAGAGCATGTAGAGCTCTGGCGTAGACATCGTGCCCGGCTCATATCTGGCCAAAAAGGTCGTCGCCATAAGGCGCTGAGCAATACGGAGGCAGGGATGGGCAATGGCCGAGGCCTTGGCCCTACTAGGGTCAAAGGCAGCATGAAGACCCGTAATCCGGGCCCAGAAGGCACCGGTGTCGAAGGAAGGTGGGGGGATATGGGTGGGGCCGTAACCGCGATCGGCTCCGGGGACAGCGGGCCACGAGAAAAACGCTCTCATCATATCGAGAGTGACCTGGCACTCTCGATCCATGAACCGAAACGAGCATCCCTCGTCGGTCCGGGTGATCGAACTCAGAACCTCAAGTGTCGGGCGGGTAAACATATCCGCCGACACCTGAAAGAAATCTCGCCAGCCCACGTTGTCGTACAACGTGAGCATCCCCTCTAGTACCCCCAGGCGTCCTAGGTCAGCAAGGTGTGCAAACCTGGAGGGTACGATCGAGCGCTGGGAGATACGGTCGAAGACGGCGCGGTGTGCGTCGTCTCGGAACGTAATCCTGAGCGGCCCGACCAGTGGAGCCGGAGGTGGTGGCTGTGCAGCGGCATGGAGAGTCTGTGCGGGCTGTGCGGGCGCTGCAGGCTGTGCGGGGTGTGCGGGGCCTGCAGGCTGTGCTGGGTGGATGGCGTGTGTGGGAGACGGTGTAGGAGAGTCCTCCAACTCGTGGGAGGGGCCGGCATCATCCGACCGCTTCCGCTTGGCGGAAGCTCTCTTCGACCGCGGCCGTGTCCGGGGCGGCATATCGGCCCCGAGCGCACCGAAAAACGTGAAAAGTGTGGCGTGTGCAAAATAATGGAAAGAGTGTACCCCGACATGCCGCGAGTGCTAAGGAATAGAAGTGTGCGAAGTCAGCGCCTCCACGAAGCTCAAATCAGTCCCGAGAAGCTCCCCTGGGCTCCCCTAAGCTCCCAAAAGCAACCTGCGCGTGAAATGGAGATATCAGCGGGTAATATTCAAAACGTATGGAGCATTAAGGGTATAACAGATAAATATAGAAATTGATTTGGGTTTGGGGGTCGTTTAACACATGGATCCTCAAAAAATACTCAAAAAGAGGAGGAAAAGGCAATAAAGGCGATACCGGAGGTGGTAGGGGCGGCGGCCGCCGGCGGCGACTCGGGCGAAGCGCCGGAGGTGCTCGGCCGGCGGTGGCGGGCCGAGCGGCGGTGCGAGCGGGCTGGTCGGGCGAGTGGGGGCGCGAGCGAGGGGTATCGGGCGAGGGGAGCTGAAGGGTCGGGCTGTTTGGGGGTTTTCGCGTTTCGAAAAATGTGCCCCCCTCGCCCCTTATATAATAAAAGTTACGACTCGGCCAAGTGACTAAGCCACTTGGCCGAGCGAGATCAATGAAAATTTCTCCTCGCTTACGCTTCGGCCGAGTGGCTTTACCAGTCTCGGCCGAGTGGAGTAAGTCCATTCGGCCGAGTGACTAAAGCTACTCGGCAAGACTCGCCCTAGGAGGGTATCCGTTTTACTCGGCCGAGTGGGAATATATACTCGGCCGAGTAGCAGTTATATTGAAATCAGGAAAATAAACAGAGAGTTGGGTATAGCAGACTTCCCTCGTTCGTGAGCGGCTCGGCCGGACGAACTTGTGTACTCGGCCGAGTGACTAGTATACTCGGCCGAGTGAACCTTGTTTTCTGCTGTTTGTCTTCGTTTGGGCTCTAAACTCCGTCTTTCTTCCTCCAGTCGATTCCATCTTCCTCCTAAGCATCGAGCGCATTCTTGGGGCGCTCCTCATCGTCGCGATCATCCTCCTCATGATGGATCTACCTATCTCCTCTCCTGTCAAGAAAAATAGGACCCGTTATCACAAAATTTTTGGGCGAACGACTCAAAACACTAAAAATTTCTAAAACGAAAATAAAGAAAAAGTAAAAATAAAGCAAAACCCGTCGGGTTGCCTCCCGACAAGCGCTCGTTTAAGGTCGTGAGCTCGACCCCCTATAATTTTCAATCAATGTGGGATGTTTGGTGCATATGAGATGCACCCATCAAACTTTCCGGGGAGCGCGCTTGGATTTGGACGTGGCGGCGTGTTCTCCCTCGGTGGTCTCCCATCTTGAATAGTGTTGGGGGGAGGCTCCCCCAAGCTAGCATTTGCTCCGGTCAACGGCTTCACCAGTGATGCCGATTTCCGTACCGGAGGAGCTTTCTTTGGAGACTTTAATTTCGAGAGCTTACAGAGCTCTCGAATCCTTGCGACATCAGCGTCGCCTTCATCATCTTCAGCGGAGAGGTCGGGGGAATCATCTTTCTTCTCATTTTGGCCTAAATCCGGGCCTTCCTCGAAATCTTCATCGAATAGAGCGCCAATAGAGTGGGGGATCGCCTCCTTAATTACCTCATCAAGGAGGTATGAAAGATCATCCGGTCGTCCCTTAAGCAAATATATTCTATTGGTTTCGCCCGTCGGGACTCCCTCGGAATAGTGTTTGAGCCTCTGACCATTTACTTTGAACGTGGAACTGTCCTTGCTCTCCAACTCGAAAGCTCCTCCCGGTTGTATATGCTTGATGGTGAAAGGTCCGGACCAACGTGACCTCAACTTACCGGGAAATAGTCGGAGCCGGGAATTATAGAGCAAGACCTTGTCTCCTACTTTGAAGTCCGTGACGGTTATGCGGGCATCATGGAAAATCTTGGTCCTTTCTTTGTAAATTCTTGAGCTTTCGTAGGCGTCTCTTCTTATCTCATCAAGCTCGTTGATGTCCAAGAGTCGCCTCACCGCCGCACTCTTGTAATCATAATTAAAGGTTTTGATGGCCCAATACGCGCGGTGCTCCAACTCTACGGGTAAGTGGCAAGCTTTCCCATAAACGAGCCGGAATGGTGTAGTGCCTATGGGAGTGCGAAAGGCCGTGCGATATGCCCATAGAGCATCGTTTAGCTTCATTGACCAATCCTTTCTAGATCGATCCACCGTCTTTTCGAGAATTTGCTTAATTTCTCTATTTGAGACTTCCACTTGGCCGCTTGTCTGGGGGTGATATGCCATGCCAACTCTATGATTTACCCCGTACTTCTTTAGCATGGCTTCAAACTTGTTCTCTATGAAGTGGCTTCCCCCGTCGCTTATCAAGGTACGAGGCACTCCGAAGCGTGGGAAGATATTTTGCTTAAAGAACTTGGAGACGACCCTTGCATCATTAGTAGGGGTGGCAATTGCTTCCACCCATTTGGAGACATAGTCAACGGCCAATAGGATGTATTTGTTACCATTGCTTGACAGAAATGGCCCCATGAAGTCTACTCCCCAACAATCAAAAAGCTCTATTTCTTGGATGGGTCTCATCGGCATCTCATTGCGCTTGGAGATATTCCCGGTCCGTTGGCATCTATCGCACCCATTCACAAAAGCGTGGGTGTCCCTAAACATTGTTGGCCAGAAGAATCCACTCTGCAAGATCTTAGCGGTTGTTTTAGAGGCGGCATGATGTCCTCCGCATGGTAGACCGTGGCAATGCAAAATGATGGATGTCGCCTCCTCTTTAGAAACACACCTACGAATGACACTATCTTTGCATATCTTGAAAAGGTAGGGATCTTCCCAAAAATAGCTACGGACCTCATGCAGAAATCTCCTCTTTTGTTGCGTAGACATCCAATGCGGTTTGATTCCACAAGCCAAGTAGTTGACGAAGTCCGCGTACCAAGGTACTTCACCGGTCCTTATGGCATATAGCCTCTCATCCACGAATGTGTCGTCGATGGGCAAACTCTCGTCCTCCTTGTCGCGCATGAGCCTAGATAAATGATCCGCCACGACATTGTCCGTACCCTTCTTATCTCTGATCTCTAAGTCGAATTCTTGCAACAAGAGTATCCACCTAATCAATCGAGGTTTGGCCTCCTTCTTGTTTAAAAGATACTTCAATGCCGCATGGTCGGTGTGGACAATCACCTTGGAACCGAGGAGGTAGGAGCGAAATTTCTCTATGGAATAGACGACCGCTAGAAGCTCATTTTCGGTAGTTGTGTAGTTTTTCTGCGCGTCATCCAATGTCTTGCTCGCATAGTATATCGCATGAAGCTTCTTATCTTTTCTTTGTCCCAATACCGCTCCAATGGCTTGGTCGCTAGCATCACACATTAGCTCAAAAGGAAGGCTCCAATCCGGCGGTTGTATGATGGGCGCGGAGACTAGTGCTTCTTTCAAGGCGTTGAAGGCTTGTAAGCATTCACCTGAAAAAATAAAAGGAATATCTTTAGCGAGCAAAGTGGTCGGGCAATCGAGGCGAAATCCTTGATGAAGCGGCGGTAAAACCCCGCGTGACCAAGAAAGCCTCTAATGCCCTTGACATTAATAGGAGGAGGGAGTTTCTCGATTACCTCAATCTTTGCTTTATCCACCTCAATCCCTCTCGAAGAGACTAGGTGTCCGAGAACTATACCTTCCGTGACCATGAAGTGACACTTCTCCCAATTGAGAGTGAGATTGTTTTGTTGGCACCTTTTTAGGACTTTAGTAAGATTTTCCAAACAAGAGTCAAACTCACTTCCATAAACCGAGAAATCATCCATAAAAACTTCCGTAATATTTTCAATGTAATCGGAACATATGGATGTCATACACCTCTGAAAGGTGGCGGGAGCATTACAAAGGCCAAACGGCATCCTACGGTAGGCATAGGTGCCATAGGGGCAAGTGAAAGTTGTCTTCTCTTGGTCATCTTCGTGAAAAGGGATTTGGAAGAATCCCGAATACCCGTCTAGATAGTAAAAGTATTTATGTTTTGCGAGGCGTTCAAGCATTTGATCAATGAAGGGCAATGGGTAATGGTCCTTTCGGGTGGCTTTATTGAGTTTCCTATAGTCAATGCACATTCGCCATCCCATGACGGTGCGCGTAGATATGGGCTCACCTTTCTCATTTTTTATGACAGTCATCCCCCCTTTCTTGGGGACGACGTGAACTGGGCTAACCCATCTACTGTCTGAGATAGGATAGATTATACCGGCTTCTAGCAATTTTAGGATTTCCTTTTTAACTACCTCCTTCATGTTAGGGTTTAACCGCCTTTGAGGCTCTATGGAGGTGGCGTCGGTATCCTCCAAATGGATCCTATGCGTGCAAAGCCTAGGGCTTATCCCTTTTAGATCGGAGATAGTGTATCCCAGGACATCTTTATGGCTCCAAAGAACGTCTAGGAGTTTTTCAAGTTGGTCTGGCGCGAGGTGGGAGTTTACTATCACCGGGAAAGTTAATTTGTTACCCAAAAAGGCGTACCTTAGATTCGGAGGTAATTTTTTAAGTTCTACCTGAAGAGGCGCCTCTCCTTCTACTTCATCGGCTCGCATGAGTTTTGCTCCTTCCTTGCCATCCGGGTCTAGCTCGTGCTCAGGTGGCGCGCTCTCTTGTGAAGAGTCAGACTCACTACTTAGTGAGGATGATGCATCGAAATAAGCGCTCTCCGATTCTGCGCTAGCTTCGTTAGAGCTTTCACTCGGCTCCGGTTCGTCCCTGGAATCATGAAACACATCAGACGATTCATAGAAGCAAGCTGATCGAATATATCAGCTATATTCGATCCCCCAAGCTGATCGAATATATCATCAATACGGGGCAGCGGGTACTTGTTCTTCACTGTGATCTGATTCAACTCCCGATAATCAATGCACATTCTTCTAGAGCCATCTTTCTTCTTTACTAGTAAGACGGGTGCACCCCAGGGAGATACTCTGGGATGAATGAAACCCTTCTGTAGTAGCTCATCCAACTGCTTTCTCAACTCTTCTAATTCTGCAGGAGCCATACGATACGGCGCCTTCGAAATCGGTTGAGCTCCTGGCATAAGATCGATGCCGAACTCCAACGCTCGATCAGGCGGCAGTCAAGAAATGTCTTCAGGGAAGACGTCTTCGAAATCTCTCACTACTGCAGGCTTCTCGGGTTCAGCAATCATAGATGCAAGGGTCAATCGGTAAGGCTGGGCTCGAAACTTGACAGGTCCAAGCGAACGTCCTCCGCCGACAAACTCGAACACTGGGTGGTCAGGAATTTCGAACACCACTTTCTTCTGGTGACAGTCGATCGTGGCATAAAAAGCTCCTAACCAGTCAATGCCGAGAATAGCATCGAAATTGGATAGGTCGTGGACAATGAAATTAGCATATAGTTCGTGTCCACTAATCACCAACGTGCATGGTTTACATCCCAGTGCAACCTTCACTACACCATTCCCAGTTGTAATGTTCCAACACTTGGGAAGTGTATAGGTGGGTATCGAGTGTTTGACTACGAACTTCCGAGATAGGATGCACATGGAAGCTCCAGAATCGAACAGGGTCAAGGCCGGGTGAGATGAAACTAAGATGACACCTAATAGTAACATGCAACTAGATTAACATGGATCTAACTAATCAAAGATAATGCATAAATAAGGAAGACTAGTATAGAAGTTACCTGCAATAACTCCGTCCTCAGTCTCTGCCTCCACTGCAGTCATCGTGAAAGCTTGTCTCTTAGGCTGAACAGCCTGCTGGAAAGCCTGCTTCTGGGGAATGAGAGGCGCTCCACGTCCAGCGACTACTGGAGCTCTCGGCTGCTGAACTCCGGCTGGTGCCTTCTGAAGTTGATTGGCATGTCGACAATCCTTCACTGAATGCGTAGCGTCGCCACAAATCAAGCACTGGCCCAGAAACCTCCTGCACTGCTCCTTCACATGACCAGCCTTGCCACAAAAATGGCACAACTTCAGAGTAGGCCCACCTGGTCTCTTAAACTGCACGGACTGATTAGGCTTGAACCCAGGCCTAACCACAGCTCTGGCCTGCTCCATAGGCCTCTTTCCAGCACCTGAATACTGTCCTCTCCTCTGATTGGCAATCAGCTCCTGCCTCTTGGCAGCTATCAACAACTTCTGGTAAGAATCCAAGTCCGAAGAGGAAATCAGACTCTGCAGCTCCAAAGATAAACCTTGTAAGAATTTCTGAGCTCGATCCTCAGCAGTCTCCACCATCTTCGGCGCAAAGCGACTTAGTTTCATGAACTCTTGGTGGTACTGATCCACCGTCAGATTTCCCTGCTTCAAATTGATGAACTGCTGCATCAGCTCTCTCCTGGCAGCTCGAGGGAAATATTCATCATTAAATCTCGCCTTGAAAGTGGCCCAAGGGATAGGCTTCGCCAACAGCTGCTCTTCTGACTCCCACCAACTGTGGGCATTATCCTTCAGTTGCTTCTTCACCAAGTCAACCCATCCAGCCGGGTTAACTTTCGAGAGAAGCAGGTTATCCTCCGTGTTTTTCATCCACTCGTCTGCAGCTAATGATCCTTCTGACCCAGTGAAATATGACGGGCCCAGCTCCCGAAACTGTTTCGCTCCAGGCTCGAAGTGAGGGGCATTCTGTAGCATGCCCTGCTGAACTTGCATCATCTGATGCATTATCCTCATCATCTCAGCCGTGGTGGGTTCTCTATCAGCATCCGCAACACGTCCTGCTCCACCACCAGCTCCAGGTCCACTACCAGCTCCTCGGGTAATGCGTCTACCGGCCATCTAAGACAAGGAAATGTTCAGATTAGACTTAATCATGACTCGAATGTTATGAATATTTAAATGGATGTTGTTATCATTATTGTTGTTCCGATATTTCGCAGATGCAAAGAGAAGAAGACCTGCATGGGCCACCACTAAAACCTGTCACGCCCCGCTTCCCTAATATGGAAGGCGAGACGTGAGGAGGTTCGCTCAGACGTGGAGCTGTGAAGCTGCAGTCTGATAAGCGTCTGTAAAAATTTCGAAAAGTAGCAGGTCCTTGCATTGCGACGAAACAACAATAATAATAAAGCAGATTAAAGAACATCCACCAACAACATCCAATAATTATTACAACATCACAGAATAGTCACAAAAGTACAAGTCTGAACAATAGGCCTAAAGCATGGCCAAACAAAAACAACGAGAGATAGGTGCTACGCACCGACACCTAACAACAACTAAGGAAAGATAATAACTAAGGGGAGACTCCAAACGAGTCTAGGACTGGTCACCAGTATCCTCGAACTCGGTCTCAGCAGGGACCTCAAACTCAGCGTCAACGAACTGCTCGTCCTCTGCTACCTGCTCCGTCTCAAAGTCTGACATGTGACACCCAAAGAGAGAAGGGCACATGTCAGCAAAAGTCTCCCAAGGGAAGCGGAGAACTTTTGTGCAAGGATACAAATATAGAAAACGACTAGCAGCTCTAAACAATATGAAATGACATTTAAAGAGTGCAATAGTTTAAATGACATGATGCATGCACGTCGTAGCAGAAACTACGAAAACACTATTTCACGATTTTCACGAAACATTAACTTTTCACATTGTGCACAGAGTTTACGCCTTACAGCTGAAGTGGCTGTACGGGCACACTTCTACGCTGAGTGGTCGCTTAACCCTACCCCTCCACGTGTATTGAGCGTTGGTTTCCCAACAACACTGTGCTCGCTTCTGGATCACGAGCCAGGAAGTGTTTTTCATTTGGCGTAGGGGTGCACCTAGCCTCAATAGCAATAACATTTGTAGCGTGTGCTACTCAATCATGAAGAACATATGATGCATGACATGACATGGCAATGAGCAGATAAATTGCGTACCGTTAATTGAAATTTAAACATGGCATGGCAGCATAAATGAAAGCAGGTAAAGTGTCGGATCTAGTTTCGTTGTCAAACTAGATCAAATAGGGCGTCTAGGCGACTATCATTTCACCGCCTAGTCTCTTTTACACAATCTTACAAATTGGCCTAAAACACGGCCTAAATAATTACTGGCAAGTATCACTTGCCTGTTTCCGGTGGTATCGGTTGTCGTGGGTTCGTCTGGACGGGTACAACGTATTGGTGTGTCCGGTTCGCTGTTTTAGTTAAACAAAACACCGAATTAGATTTATCGTGAGAAAAGCAACATATCAAGTTACTCCTTAATTATATTGGGTTCTCTGGCTAGGGTGGCGGTTATATTGTGTTAACTAATATTATACGCCTCATTTTATTCTGATATTGTTATCCTAACATTGTTGACAACTACTAACATGTTGTAATTAACATTAATAGGCCAATTATCAAATTAATATTAACACCCCATTAATTCTAATTTTTCCTAATTATCAAATTGATATTAACACCCCATTAATTCTTTCTAAGCTAATTATATAGTTATCGTGAGGGTAAGGTTACAATTAAATCTTCATCTGCCTCCACTCACTACAACTCATATTAAAAAAAACCTATCTAATATCTTTCATTTCTTTACTATAAGCATTAAAAGTAAGGCTGTCACCCCCCTTTACTCCTCTGTCTCTTTTCCATACCTCATTCTATTAAACACTACTAATAACTCTCAGGCTCTCTCTTTCTTTCTGATCTCCTGTCTGTTGTTTTGCTTTGCCTTTTTTTTCGTTTTCAAAGCTTGCAGGTAGGAGGAAACGAAACGGGGAACTCGTGAGCAAGGAAAAAGGAGAGAGGGCTACTCACCTTCACGCGACGAGGAGGGCGGTCTCCGGCAGACGGTGGCGGCTCCGGCTGAGCTACGACGGCGCGCGCGACTGGGCGGCTCCGGGCGGCTCTCCGGCGTACGGCGCAGGCGGCGGCTCACGGCGTGGGTGCGGGGAGTCTCTCCGAGCGGCGCGTCGACTGCGAGGCCGGCCGGCGGCGGCTGATTTCCGAGCGGGCGATGGCGCGTGGGTGGAGGAGGGGAGAAGATGAGGGTTTGAAGAGGGTTTTTTTTGAATTCTGAAACCTTAATTCCAGATTTGTTTTTGCGTGTTTGAATCTGTGTATTTTAATTTCAGATTGGCTATATTTTCAGATCTCAGATCTGAATCTAGTTTTGATTTGGATTCTGAATTTGTTTGGGAATTGGGTTTGTGTTGCTGGTTGATCTTGATGATGGTGGAGAATGGTGGATGAAGGGGTGATGATGGTGGTGTTGTAAATTTGTTTGGAGGGTTTTTTTGCAGGAGATTTGCAGGGATGAAGACGATGGATAGCCTTAATAAGAAGTTAGCAGGGAACCGGATTTCCAATTCGTCAACAGAATTTAATTTGGTTAGGTTAAGGATTAGGATGGTTTTAATGGGTGTTTGTTGACTTAAGAGGAGAAGATGCATCTGGCTACGAACGTGATACACTTCCTCTCTTCGTTTTTTTTAAAAAGGAAATTTACACGTGAAGGAATGATTATTATGATAAATTAATTAAATAAGTTACCAAACGTGATTAGTAAAATAATTAATTAAAGTAATTAAGTTTTTAGTTAATCTGGATGATCAATTAATGACGATACGGTAAAACAAAAACAGTGACGCGCTCGCGTCGACACGTACGGACAAAACGTTAACTGGATAACAGAAATAAAATACTGGCACGCCCAAACGAAAACGCGCCTAAAGATACTGGCCGTTACAGAAATCCATAGATTTCTATCTTCTTATGAGAACGGAAGAACTTCAAGATTCTTAATCATAGATCTTTTGAGAATTGAAGTTTTCTTCCTTAAAGCAATTTTGCCTTTTTCAACATCGGTTTGGAAAGTTGTTTGTGTTCATAATTGCAAGAAGAAATCGATAGATCTCTCTCTTCTTTTATGAACCAGAGAACTTCAAGTATTGTTCTTCATTACATATCATATACATCTTGAAGTCTCTTTATAAACACCATCCTTGAATTTCATTCTAAATTCATAACAAGGCTATATGTGTTTTTTTCTATTTCATTGTTTAACAGATTGAATCTCTGTTTAGAGATTGTACAAAGTTTGGGACACGGGGAGTGTCGTCATTTTTGTAAGTTTGTGCTTGCAGGACAAGTGATTATAGTGGATTAAAATCTCTACTGGGAGTAGAAGACTGGAGTATGATCACAAGGATCCGAACCATGATAAATCTCTGTGTTTGCGATTGATTTATTTTTCAGTACTTGTCATTTTATTTCTGTGCCATCTTTGCAAATATCAGTAATGTTTTATTTGCAACAGTTTTTATTATATACACTATTCAACCCCCTCTAGTGTATTGATCCATACATGCTAAAATTACATTTGGTATCAGAGCATGGTTAAGATGGCAGAATCAAGCCTAAACGCTGTTCCACACAACTACAACACTAATCAGCATCCTGAAGGGCACTCTCAAGTTCGTCCTCCTCTATTTGATGGTTCTAACTACTCATATTGGAAAATACGAATGGAGATTCATCTCCAAAGTATGCATTATGAGATTTGGGACATCGTAGAGACAGGATATTCAAAGCCTACAACACATGTTGCTGATTGGACCGCTAACGACAAAGCTGCAAAGACTAACAACTCAAAGGCCATGAATGCTTTATTCTGTGCCATGGATAAACATGAGTTTAATCGAGTATCTCAGGCCAAAAGTGCAAAGGAGATTTGGCACATACTCGAGATAACTCATGAAGGAACCAATAAAGTAAAGGAAACCAAGATTGCTTCTTTGGTTCATAAATATGAGTTGTTCAAGATGCAAGACAAAGAGACGATTGGAGAAATAAACACCAGGTTCACTAACATTATTAATTCTCTTAATGCTCTTGGAAAAATTTATTCGTCTCTTGATCAGGTACGCAAGATTCTTAAGGTACTCTCCCCAGAATGGCGTCCAAAGATCACTGCTATTGATGAAGCCAATGATCTTTCCACATTATCCATGGAAAATCTTATTGGTAACCTAATGGCCCATGAAGTTACATTGCAAGATGCGAAAGTAGAATTAGATCAAAAGAAGAAAGTACTTGCCTTCAACACAACATCAGATAACAAAGATTCAGATGATGATATGGCATTCTTTGCCAAGAACATCAGAAAATTCTTCCAAAAAGGTAAGTATAATAATAATATTAAATCTAAAAATACTGATTCTTCTCTTTGCTTCAATTGTAATAGGCCTGGACATATGAAGAAAGATTGTCCGCTTCTCAAGGCCAAATTCAAAACTTCCAACAACAACGATCAATCCAGAAGAGAAAGGAAGTTTAATAAGATGAAGAAAGCATTTGCAGCAACTTGAGATGATTCTTCAGAAGATGAAGATGATGATCATAGTGAAAGTGCTAACATGTGCTTTATGGCACAAGATGATGAAGATGAGGTTAGTGCTTTTAATAACGAAGAATTACTAGATGCATTAAAAGATCTCTATACTCGTTTCAAAAAGTTGAATGGTCAACATAAATCTTTGAAACAGAATAATGATGATCTCCTTCTTAAGTATCAAAAATTATCTTCTAAAAACACTACATCAGATTCCATACATATTGAAAATACTGAAGGGAATTGGCGGTCCCCTTAGGGCACAAAAACTCTATGCCCGTCCTAAGTCGGACGGAACATAGACACAAAAAACAATAGCAGCAGAAGAAAAACTATGTTAACTAATTAACATGCAGTTAAAAAACAATTTTTTAACTTAGCCCTAAGGTCCAAGACCCTATGCCAAGATCTATACCGACTTGGGATGGATCTGACCATCCCAAGAAGGATCTAGCCTACTGCGATTAAACTAAACTAATGCTAATAAAATACTTTAACCACATACCCGGAATCTCAGCCCTGGGGCAGGCGAGATGTTCTGCGCCGTCTTCCGATCTGCTCCCGTCCCGCGCCGAGCCGCTCCTTGAACCGCTCCCCGAACCGCTCCGCATCCCGAGGTGATCAATCCCCGTGTCGCCGAGCCAACCACGCGCCGAAGAAAGTTTCACGCGAGTGAAACCTCCGCCTAGATTTCGGATCCAGAATCCGAACTCCTTCGTGGCTTTGCTAGAGCCCTCAGGAGTAAGGAAGAAATTTAGGGAGATGAGAAATATTAATTTAAGCCTAGATCCGAGCGTGCTCCAACATTTACGAGAGCCGCTCAGATCTAGAGCTTGAGACGAGTTTTGAGGAGGGGGGAGACCCCTATTTATATAGGCGGCGGACTCTCCCCTTTTCTCAAAATCCGATGTGGGACTAAATAATGGGTTAATTAAAATCAAGTTAGTTTGCACTTCACAAAGTGCAAACTTCCGTGAATTTTAACTCACTAACCGTTGAGCTTCAAGATTGATACAACCTATCAATACGACGAGCGTTCAACGGTGAACGCATATGAAAAAACCGTTCGTCAATCGGAGTTCATTTGACCCTCCAATTGAGTGTTCAAACATCAGCCCAAACCCATGTATTTCTGAAATCTGCAGTCGTCACTCCTTGGGTTCAGAACCCTAGGCGTGGGGCCCAAAAGTGGGCCCCCACAGCACTGTGCGCGTGCAGACCAGCCTGGTCAGAGCCCAGGCCGCGCCTGGGCTCGACAAGGCCCGCGCCTGGGCTAGCCCAGGCAGAGCCCAGGCTTGCGCCTGGGCTAGCCCAGGCAGCCTGTTCTGCCTTGCATTTACTGGGCCTGGCCTAGTCTGATCCGTTGGGCTGTTTTGGCTCTAACTTGAGCATTTGTTGTCCGATTTAGACGCCGTTCGAAGCTGGGTCTAGACCGGAATATTTCTGTCTTACCCGTGAACTTTTCCTTGCGTTTATATTATTAAATATTGTATTAAACAATTTAATACACATTTAATCGCTTTTGCATCAAATGCAAAATAGTCCCTATCTAAGCTTAAATTATCCTATTGCATCAAATGTAATTATTCCATCCCTTGCATCAAAATGCAAAATATTCTCCCTGACTAATTTATACCTATTACTAGACGAAGAATCGCACTCTGTGTGAGACCCTACAGCCTGACCCTTACAATAGGTTGGGCACGAAGCCCTATACGGCAGTGACCACGAGCAGTGGTTGCCGTCCCTGCTTCAGGAATCATCATTATGTGGTTAACTCATTAACATGAGTATTGTCGGGACCACCTGATTGTTTCCGTGATGAATTCCGCAGTTATAGTCTTTTCGTCTTAACTATGTCGTGTAGATCAAGTCTAGGGTACGGTCAAACTGTCAACCCCAATAACTTGACTCCGGTTAGTTTCGATCAATCTTTAGTCAATTAATGTTGGACTTCTTCCAACATACTCTGCGCAGAGTTTTTACTAAAGACCGAAATAAATCTACGACACTAACTCCCATTGACCGGCAGAGACGAATCCTCTTTTGATCATTACTCACCTCGTACGTTTCAGGTGACACCCAATCAAAAGACCTTTCGACAGGCCTTGCCTCGAAGCTAGGTCAGTTGATCTAAGTGGCACCGTTCACGCACAGGTTCATCAAATGACCTCAAGTCAAAAGACCAACTTGCCTATCATCACTAAGAGTTATCATTGACAGATTGGTCAACGTAACCATATGATAACTCTTGTGGATCGTTCAGTGAACTCATTCTCAAATGAGCACCTGTGTCTCGTCTCCGTCTTCGCCAAGTCGAACGATCATGAGATAATCGCCACCGCTTAACGGTGAAGACTAAGACACAATGGTCTATCCGATGTTTCGATATCCTTGTCTCGAAACATCTACGACCACGAACCCTTTTAGACTTATGCTACGGATGGTCAAACATTTCTCCATGATCGAGATACTCATCTTAATACTTGTTTGACCTTGCATAAAGTCTCAGGACTTTACCTAAGTTAATGTCTAATGTTTACTACATTATAAAATAACTTAGATAAATTATTACCAAACAGCTTACTGTCATTTCGAACAAGATGTGTGTGCTATTCACACAGAGATAAATATTCTGGAGGGCATTATTCTCCTACATCTCCCACTTGCACTCAGGCTCATTTATCTCGGTATCTTATACCGTTTTCCACATAAGTTTTCCCGACTTCATGTGGTAAAGCCATCGTGAGTGGATCTGCTAAAACCGTCTACACTATAGACTTAAGGGGTTTCTATGTTCATGTTAAACCAACCATTCAAATAATTCACTTGGTCTTTTGGAATCTATAATATTTTTATTTTACTTGGATCTTATCCAGTTTATCGTACCTTACGATAATCATTTAAATTTGTTAATGGTCATTTTAAATGGCTCATATCTATTCTTGATAAAGTATCAAACCTTTTGATTACTTTGTCAAAATGTATGTTCCATCCCTTTGATGATTCGCATGTAATTTATACGCTCCCACTGACCTTGAAAACTATCTGGCTAATTCATATAAGTCAGTCTGTCTAAATAATATTTAGAAAAATGAACTTATAAGTGAATGCTCCAATTTTCATGGTCAACTTAAGCGTTTTACATCGGCTTTGGTCCGAGTAGATCTGTACACATCTGTTGGCTAAACCGGTTTCATCATAATCTGTTTGATAGGAATTAGGATGAAAAACCGTTCTCGACCAACATGATTGTACTTCACTATTTTCTTTTCTGCATCAATCTTTTAAAGATTTACTTGCAGAAAGTGAGGAAACATTTTCCTTGGGCACGTAAACTAAATTCTCAAATTTGTTTACGCACACGGACCTATTCTGATTGCATCAAGTTTTAAATCGGAGTTACTACTCCGAATTTCATCCCAGAAGTTGACTAAGTCATCATCAGTTATGATGTCTTAACTCGACTTTTCGTCTTACGAAATTCGAGTAATATACAACTTCCTCATGATTGATTTAATGAATATCTTATTGATAATGTTCTCATAGAACTTTATTAAAACCTAGGCATTACTATCTGGGACTTAACCCAGAGGGAGGATTTAACTCAGAGTCACTTACAATGGATCACACTAAATCTAATTAAGTGTGATTCATACCTTTTAACACACCGATGTGTTAACAGACTTGATCTGAGAGAAAATCACATTTTCTTTTAATTACACAAGATTTTATTTAGCTAAGTATTTGACCATTCGATCTAATCGAATCAGTTTAAATACTTTAGTCATTTCGTTCTTTATTTTATCAGACTTGTGTTTCATCAAGAACACGTGTCTTAATAAAACAATAACTTATTTTGGTTAATCTAGACTCAGGTACATCAGTATGTACTAGACTGAGTTCGACAACTCATTCTCCCACTGTCTCACAGATGGGTTTCGGCCATTGTATCTAAGAGGCTAAGACTCACAAGTGTCCGTAGACTTCATAATACGAGAGGTCAGACCCCTCTTTATGTGACTTGTGAAGCTTAATCTCTTGATACGGCCTAGTCTAATTTTACCATATAAGTTTGCTACTATCTTGTGTATTTATATATTAACATTTAATATATATATAGTTATTTACAAATTACTTAACACAAAACATTACTTCAGAAGCAATGTGACGACATTCGTCAAAATGTGTTAAGCGTCTTTTGTATAACAACTTATTCCGAAATGTGACATCAAAATATGTCACGTTTTCATTTCCTCCTACTTATGCCTCTACTAATGATAAATTAAACAAACTTTCTCAATTGACTTTCCGAAGTGCCTTCTTCCTTTTCTAAATCACATTTAGATATCAACATAAATAAATAGCTATGCAAGCAACTTATGTATCCAAACGCTTGAGCTTTGCAATCTTGAGTGTAGCTCAAGAAGTTGCTTGTCTCAAGATCCGGTTGGGATACATAGTCTTGCATCGCTCATGCACTCGTATTCGACTCAAACGGTTTGATCGAATTTTCGAACTTTGCGGATCAAAATTGTTTGTCCATACAACCTTGAGGGTAGCTCGACAAGTTGTAGGGAGAAACATACTTTGAATGTCCTATATGTTCAAGCTGCCTCATATAGAGACGAGTGACATGTAGCTTTAATTTATTTGTTGGACCCAGAACTTAATGAAATCATATTTCTTAAGTCTGTTCTTTAGAAGGTCATTTAATGTCAACGAGAATATAGTTTTAATTCTATCAATTAGAATTTAACTCGATATTCAATTAATCAACTTATTGACCAGTTAACTAATTCCAATATTATCAATTTATTCTTTCGGTAAACATAGTCTTGCCCTAGTTTTAGCATATGTTCAATATTAAATATAGGTAGATTGTCTTTTATCTATCTATATCCTCCCACTATTTTTACGATCGTTTTAAAGCTTAATAACGAACGATTTAATCGAATCAAAATTAATGGGTAAGAGTTCCAATCACCTTGAGTCTAAACAACCTTGAGTGTAGCTCAACAAGTTGATTGACTCTGCGATCGGAAGATGACTCTTCATCGATCATATCGGATATGACTCTCTTAATCGGTTTTTGCCCCTAGCCATTCGTGATCATGAGTGTGCTCATCCAAATCACAATGTCTAGTCTAGTCGGACCCTTGTTTTCATGTCTAGCCTGACTTGCCCCTCAGCTCGGTGTATGCACGACACGTCGGTTTGGGTCAGGTCTTAGACTACATCTAGGCAGACTACATCCTTGACTAAACTTGCGCCGCTGCTCGGTGTATTCACGACAACGTCGGTTTGGGTCAAGTCAAGATGTCATCTTATGTATTTAAGAAGTTGGTTTCTACAAGGTTGCCATGTCACAGCTTGAGTGTATCTCAACAACTGTAACATGGGCCTTATAGTTGCTAACCCCTAAAACAAGGAGGGCTACGGCTAATCTTGAAAAAGATCATTAACGTATTTGACTTAGATATAGTCCATGGTGTCATACAATCATGATTCGCGACATTGCGGTCCAGCGGAACTCAGCCAGGGAATTGACTAAGCCAGGATCACTATCCCTTAAAGGGTGATCCAGAACTCTTAGCCAAGCACATTGACTGGATCATGGTCCATTGAATGAAGCTTGTCATTTTTGTATGTATGCCATAGACTAAACAGCTTTTATTAACAACTAATTAATCCTATCAACTAGTTGAATCCTTAAATTCAAAATTTTAGGATTTGTTTAATAACTTTTATTAAGTCCTTATCAACTATAAGGTTCACGTGCTATCCTATTCGTTATTAGGATTTTAATAAATTATTAACAACGCTAAAAGCGAAGTCCTTTAATGAGAATTAATTATGACAATTAGAATTAAAAATTTTCATTAAAAGGACTACCCTAATCAGGAATTAGGTCTTGAAGCATTGTTAATGTTTTATTAAAACATAGCATGTCATTAAAATTCAAGTAATAAATTTTAATCATTTTTAATGGCTAACCTAAAGGGTTGTCTTGTGTTATCAAATAAGGGACAAGAAGAACTAGCCATTAAAATAAAGCTACACTAATTTATCACATAAAGATAGTGCACAACTATTTAACAATTAAATAGACTAAGTTTATCGCATAAAAAATTTTAGACTTTTAAAATCAGTTTTAAAAAATATCTTATAAATTTAAAACATTAATTTAAAAATTTTCCATGTTCAAAAATTTATCATATACAATTTTTAAACATCTAAAACATTTTAAACTTATCGCATAAATTTAAAGCATTAAAATCAATTTTAAAATTTATCACATAAATTTAAAAACACCATTTTAAAATTTCCATGCTTAAAAATTTTATCATATAAAAAGTTTTTAGGCATCCAAAATAACTTTAAACTTTTAAAGATTTAAAATTAGTTTTAAAATTATCACATAAATTTTAAAACGTCATTTTAAAAATTTTCATGTTCAAAAAATTTATCACATAGAATTTTGAACTTCAAAAACATTTTTAAAATTATCTTATAACTTTAAAAAATTTAAAAGTATTTAAAAAGCATTAACATGTTTAATGAAATCGCAGTACCTAGATCGACTACGCAAACCTAGGCTCTGATACCACTGAAGGGAATTGGCGGTCCCCTTAGGGCACAAAAACTCTATGCCCGTCCTAAGTCGGACGGAACATAGACACAAAAAACAATAGCAGCGGAAGAAAAACTATGTTAACTAATTAACATGCAGTTAAAAAACAATTTTTTAACTTAGCCCTAAGGTCCAAGACCCTATGCCAAGATCTATACCGACTTGGGATGGATCTGACCATCCCAAGAAGGATCTAGCCTACTGCGATTAAACTAAACTAATGCTAATAAAATACTTTAACCACATACCCGGAATCTCAGCCCTGGGGCAGGCGAGATGTTCCGCGCCGTCTTCCGAGCTGCTCCGGTCCCGCGCCGAGCCGCTCCTTGAACTGCTCCCCGAACCGCTCCGCATCCCGAGATGATCAATCCCCGTGTCGCCGAGCCAACCACGCGCCGAAGAAAGTTTCACGCGAGTGAAACCTCCGCCTAGATTTCGGATCCAGAATCCGAACTCCTTCGTGGCTTTGCTAGAGCCCTCAGGAGTAAGGAAGAAATTTAGGGAGATGAGAAATATTAATTTAAGCCTAGATCCGAGCGTGCTCCAACATTGACGAGAGCCGCTCAGATCTAGAGCTTGGGACGAGTTTTGAGGAAGGGGGAGACCCCTATTTATATAGGCGGCGGACTCTCCCCTTTTCTCAAAATCCGATGTGGGACTAAATAATGGGTTAATTAAAATCAAGTTAGTTTGCACTTCACAAAGTGCAAACTTCCGTGAATTTTAACTCACTAACCGTTGAGCTTCAAGATTGATACAACCTATCAATACGACGAGCGTTCAACGGTGAACGCATAGGAAAAAACCGTTCGTCAATCGGAGTTCGTTTGACCCTCCAATTGAGTGTTCAAACATCAGCCCAAACCCATGTATTTCTGAAATCTGCAGCCGTCACTCCTTGGGTTCAGAACCCTAGGCGTGGGGCCCAAAAGTGGGCCCCCACAGCACTGTGCGCGCGCAGACCAGCCTGGGCAGAGCCCAGGCCGTGCCTGGGCACGCCCAGGCCCGCGCCTGGGCAGAGCCCAGGCGGCCTGGGCTAGCCCAGGCTGCCTGTTCTGCCTTGCATTTACTGGGCCTGGCCTGGTCTGATCCTTTGGGCTGTTTTGGCTCTAACTTGAGCATTTGGTGTCCGATTTGGACGCCGTTCGAAGCTGGGTCTAGACCGGAATATTTCCGTCTTACTCGTGAACTTTTCCTTGCGTTTAAATTATTAAATATTGTATTAAACAATTTAATACACATTTAATCGCTTTTGCATCAAATGCAAAATAGTCCCTATCTAAGCTTAAATTATCCTATTGCATCAAATGCAATTATTCCATCCCTTGCATCAAAATGCAAAATATTCTCCCTGACTAATTTATACCTATTACTAGATGAAGAATCGCACTCTGTGTGAGACCCTACAGCCTGACCCTTACAACAAGTTGGGCTCGAAGCCCTATACGGCAGTGACCACGAGCAGTGGTTGCCGTCCCTGCTTCAGGAATCATCATTATGTGGTTAACTCATTGACATGAGTATTGTCGGGACAACCTGACTGTTTCCGTGATGAATTCCGCAGTTATAGTCTTTTCGTCTTAACTATGTCGTGTAGATCAAGTCTAGGGTACGGTCAAACTGTCAACCCCAATAACTTGACTCCGGTTAGTTTCGATCAATCTTTAGTCAATTAATGTTGGACTTCTTCCAACATACTCTGCGCAGAGTTTTTACTAAAGATCGAACTAACTCTACGACACTAACTCCCATTGACCGGGAGAGACGAATCCTCTTTTGATCATTACTCGCCTCGTACGTTTCAGGTGACACCCAATCAAAAGACCTTTCGACAGGCATTGCCTCGAAGCTAGGTCAGTTGATCTTAGTGGCACCGTTCATGCACAGGTTCGTCAAATGACCTCAAGTCAAAAGACCAACTTGCCTATCATCACTAAGAGTTATCATTGACAGATTGGTCAACGTAACCATATGATAACTCTTATGGATCGTTCAGTGAACTCATTCTCAAATGAGCACATGTGTCTCGTCTCCATCTTCGCCAAGTCAAACGATCATGAGATCATCGCCACTGCTTAACGGTGAAGACTAAGACACAATTGTCAATCCGATGTTTCGATATCCTTGTCTCGAAACATCTACGACCACGAACCCTTTTAGACTTATGCTACAGACGGTCAAACATTTCTCCATGATCGAGATACTCATATCGATACTTGTTTGACCTTGCATAAAGTCTCAGGACTTTACCTAAGTTAATGTCTAATGTTTACTACATTATAAAATAACTTAGATAAATTATTACCAAACAGCTTACTGTCATTTCGAACAAGATGTGTGTGCTATTCACACAGAGATAAATAGCCTGGAGGGCATTATTCTCCTACAAATACATCTTCTCAAGTTTTGGATCTTAGTAAAGAGAATGATATTCTCAAAATTAAGAATCTAGAATTGCATACACAAATATCCGAAATGGATAAAAGTATTTCATCACTAAAGATGAAATACGACGAGATATCATTCAATGTTAATAAATTTAACAAAGGAAAGACAAATCTCGATGATTTGCTAAAAATTCAATATCCAGCAAATCATAGACAAGGATTGGGATATTCTCATAAGGATACACCCAAATCTTGTAACACTTCTTCTTCTTGTGGAAAAACAATTTTTGTTAAACCTCAAAAGAAGAATCACGCATTCATATACACGAAGAAAGTAAACATTCCTACTTCTTCTTCACAAAGAAATGTTGCTAACATTTCAGAATCATCTTTTAGGAAACCTACTACGATTAGTATATGGGTTCCTAAGAATTCATGCTTAGAAGATAGAAATTGTTATATTTCTCATTATTTACATTCTATTATTCATTCTAGTGATTACTTTAAAAATCCAAATTCCACTTGGGTTTGGCTTCCAAAAATCTAATCCCAATGACCCTCAATCAAGGGGTACCAATGCTTAATGTTTTATCTTTCAGGTACCTAAAAAGGAAAGATGGATTTTGGATAGTGGATGTTCAAAACATATGACGGGAAAGATCAACTTGCTTTCAACCGTTAAATATAAAGATGGAGGCACAGTTACCTTTGGTGACAACAACAAAGGAAAAATCATAGGTACTGGAACAGTTGGCAATACAAATCAGCCTATCATCGAGAATGTTCTCCTGGTTGACGGTTTGAAACACAATTTGCTTTCCATTAGTCAGTTATGCGATAAAAATTACAAAATAGTTTTTGAACAAAATGATTGCATTATTTATGATTCTGATATGTCATCTGTTTTATTTCGTGGTAAGCGTAAGAATAACATTTATATCTTATGCATGTCTGTTACCACTAATAATCATTGTTTACATTAGATGATTCACTTTTATGGCATAAACGTTTTGGACACACTAATTTCAAAAATCTAGTACATATTTCAAAACAAAAGTTAGTAAATGAAATGCCAAATATTTCTTTCAAACACAAACATTTTTGTGATGCTTGTCAGCAAGGAAAAATGCACAAATCTTCTTTTAAATCAAAGGACGTTATCTCAACAAAGAGACCATTAGAATTTCTACACTTGGATTTGTTTGGTCCTTCAAGAGTAGCTTCTTTGAATAGAAGTAGATATACAGTTGTCATTGTTGATGACTATTCAAGATACACTTGGGTTATATTCTTGCAAAACAAGAATGATGCGTTTGAAGAATTTTCAATATTTTGTAAAAAGATACAAAAGATCAAATCCTCTAACATTGTCACTATTCGTAGTGATCATGGAGGAGAATTTGAAAATGAATCTTTTACCCAGTTTCGTAATGATAATGGCATTACTCACAATTTTTCTTTTCCTCGTGCTCCTCCTCAGAATGGAGTAGTAGAAAGGAAAAATAGAACTTTACAAGAATGTGCAAGAACAATGCTTTGTGATAGTAAATTACCAAAATATTTTTGGGCTGAAGCTGTCGCAACTGCTTGTTACATTATGAATAAAGTTCTCATAAGGCCATTGCTTAATAAAACTTGTTTTGAATAATTCTTTAATCTCATTCCACGTGTATCATATTTTAAAGTGTTTGGATGTAAATGTTTCATTCTTAATACTAAAGATGCACTTGACAAATTTGATTCGAAATCTGATGAAGGTATTTTTGTTGGATACTCAACACGTAGCAAAGCCTACAGAGTATATAACAAAAGAACTTCAAAAGTTGAAGAATCAATGCATGCCACATTTGATGAAAACCACTCATCTAATTCTCCCATCATTGATGAAGAAGAGAATATATTACCTTTATATAATTCTTTAGATAATATTAAACTTGATGAAATTGATGCTACTAAACATTCTGTTGAGTCTATTTTAGATAATACAGATCTTCCCAAGGCATTTGCACAAGTTCCAAACCATCCATCGGAGTTAATCATTGGAGATATTATAGATGGAGTTAGAACTCGTCGCCAAATAGAACAAATGGCGCATTGTGCTTTCCTTTCAACCATTGAACCAAAGAACATCAAAGATGCATGTGAAGACAGTTCAAGGATTATTGCTATGTAGGAAGAACTCAATCAATTTCAACGAAATGATATTGGGAAATTAGTTCTCAGACCAACAGATCATTCAATTATTGGTACCAAGTGGATATTCAAAAATAAATTGGATGAATCTGGTCAGGTAATTAGAAATAAGGCACGATTGGTTGCACAAGGTTATAATCAAGAAGAAGGTATTGATTATGATGAAACCTATGCACCAGTTGCACGTCTTGAGTCTATTCGAATGTTGTTATCATTTGCATGTTTTAAAGATTTTAAATTATTTCAAATGGATGTCAAAAGTGCTTTTTTAAATGGTTTTCTCAAGGAGGAAGTTTATGTTGAACAACCTCCTGGTTTTATTCATGAAAATTTAGAAAATCATGTTTTCAAATTAAAGATAGCTTTATATGGTCTCAAACAAGCACCTCGTGCTTGGTATGAAAGACTTAAAAGCTATCTTTTAAATTCTGGTTATTCCATTGGTAAAATAGATTCCACTTTATTTGTTAAGAACATAAAATCTGACATAATTATTATTCAAATATAAGTTGATGATATTATTTTTTGTTCTACTAATGAATATCTTTGTCAAGATTTTTCTAAGATTATGCAGAAAGAATTTGAGATGAGTCACATGGGTGAACTCAATTACTTCCTCGGTCTTCAAATCAAACAATTGAAGGAAGGAATCTTCATTCACCAACGCCAGTATTCTAAAGAACTCATCAAACGTTTTGGTTTAGAAAGTTCTACAGAAAAACGTACTCCAATGAGTACATCTACTTCTCTCGACAAAGATTTAAATGGTAAGAGTGTTGATCAACGTCTTTACAGAGGTATGATTGGCTCTCTACTCTATTTAACTACGAGTAGACCAGACATTATATTTTCAGTATATTTATGTGCACGTTTTCAGGTAGATCCTAAATTTTCACATCTAACTGCCGTAAAAAGGATTATTAGATATGTTAAGCACACTTCTGATTTTGGTTTATTTTATCCCAAGTCAAGCACATTTGATTTATTATCATATAGTGATGCAGATTTTGCTGGTTGCAAATCAGATCGTAAAAGTACCAGTGGTACATGCCACTTTTTAGGTCATGCTTTAGTTTCTTAGTTTAGCAAAAAGCAAAACTCTGTTTCATTGTCTACAATCGAGGCAGAATATATTGTCGCCGGTTTAGCATGTGCTCAAATCTTATGGATGAAACAAACTATTTTTTACTATGGTATTGATTGCTCTACTTGCCCTATTATGTGTGATAATACTAGTGCTATTAATCTTTCTAAAAATCATGTGCATCATTCTCGTACGAAACATATTGATGTACGTCATCATTTTCTAGATGATCATGTTCAGAAAGGAGATATTGGTTTTAAATTTATTTCTACTGGACATCAGACTGCTGATATTTTGACTAAACCATTGAAAGAAGAGACTTTTATTAAGCTTAGAAGGAATTTGGGGATTATTAGTGAATCCGACTTCTGACACTTTCATCTAATATTTTTTTAGAATTTTTCTCAAATTTTTTTCAGATTTTTTAGCTATTTTTTGATATTGGTCGACCAATTTGCCAATATTGGTCGCCAATTGCTGATTTTTAATTATTATTTCGGAAACTGGCTCTTCTTTCCGCTTATTTTCGTTAACCGTTTCCTCCACTTTTCGTTCCCAAACTGAACCCATTTTTTCGTTTTTCAAAATTGGATCAATTTTCCCAACCTCTCTGCCGATTGAACAAATTCAGTTCCAAAAACTTCCCTCTAACTGATTATTTCTCCCTATTTAATTCTTGCCTAGGGAACAACATTTTCACCAAAATATCTTCCTAAGGCTTATCCTTTTTCCCCGTAGCCTCACTTTTCCCCCAAATTCCGACGGCCTTCTCCTTTCCCAAATCTCCACCGCCCTACTTTACATCGCCGGCCTCCATCCGAAAACTCACCGGCACCCTGCTCTTAATTTGTTAATATTTTGGCCTGCTCTTTAATATGTGAATACTTTGGCCTGTTCTTAATATTTTTAACTGGCCTACTTATTCATCATTTTTATGGCCTGTTACATTATTCGGCCTCCACACTTTATTTTTCCTACAAATATTTTTCGGCCTATATACTATACTCGGCCTACAAATCATTTTTCCTCTGACCACATTTTGTTCATTATTTTTATGGCTATATACTCCTTTTTGCCTCTACTTATATTTCTCTCCTATTTTTACTTTATTTTTCTTAACTAATCTGTTCTTTGCCTCTTTTTGAGGATTCCAAAGGGGGAGAATATCTTTCATCTACTCAGGGGGAGTATTCACAAACTCCACATATTCAGGGGGAGTATATCTGATATGTTCAATTTTAACGATATTTATTTTTCATGTTTGTCATCATCAAACACGGGGGAGAATGTTGGAATTTCATAATTCCATATTTCTGTTCCCATATAGTTTTGATATGACAAACACATTCAGTGCTACTAACTCTATCTATGCAGATACAAATACATGCTGAGTTCCACCAAATCAGATATCTTCATGCGTATTCAAACGGATATATCATAGTTCATGAAGCTGGAAAGGCAAAGGCACCTACATCCACGACTTGGATATATAAATCACTTGATAAGGATCCCCTGCAAAGAAGCTTCTCAGATTCAGTTGCAGATGCAGTCTTATCTACTGCTTTATGTAATCATTGTAAAATTTACTTTAAAAGAGTTACAAATCCTTGTGATAATATGTCTTAGTCACCTAGGTTCCTTTACTCGGAGATCTACACTTCCCAATTTCGAAAATACGTACTTCTGAAAATTGGCAACCAATAACCCCATTTTGGTCGACCAATTTTAAGCCTTCGAATTTGGCTATGGGATTACATATGCAAACTCCCCTAACCATGTAGATTCTGGATCTGTCTTCCAACGGTCAAAATTCTCTTTCTAAATTTTGGTCGACCAATTTGATCATTTTGGTCGACCAATTTCAAAACTAGCCGTTTTGATCCCAAATTTTCAGGGACGGTTCGTGACCGTTTCCCAACGTTCCTCCCACTCTCCAACCATCCCTAAACACTATAAAAAGAGGGGTAGACCCTCTCTTTCACTTCACACAACTTTCCTCTTTCTTTCTTTTCTAGAATTGTTGATTCTAAGCAATCTTGCCTTAGTTGTTCTCATTCTCATTTGCAAGGAGAAATCCATAGATTTCTCTCTTCTTATGAAAACGGAAGAACTTCAAGATTCTTAATCATAGATCTTTTGAGAATTGAAGTTTTCTTACTTAAAGCAATTTTGCCTTTTTTCAACATCGGTTTGGAAAGTTGTTTGTGTTCATAATTCCAAGAAGAAATCGATAGATCTCTCTCTTCTTTTATGAACCAGAGACCTTCAAGTATTGTTCTTCATTACATATCATATACATCTTAAAGTCTCTTAATAAACACCATCCTTGAATTTCATTCTAAATTCATAACAAGGCTATATGTGTTTTTTTCTATTTCATTATTTAACAGGTTTGAATCTCTGTTTAGAGATTGTACAAAGTTTGGGACACGGGGAGTGTCGACATTTTTGTAAGTTTGTGCTTGCGGGGCAAGTGATTATAGTGGATTAAAATCTCTATTGGGAGTAGAGGACTGGAGTAGGATCACAAGGATCCGAACCAGGATAAATCTCTGTATTTGCGATTGATTTTTTTTTCAGTACTTGTCATTTTATTTCTTTGCCATCTTTGCAAATATCAGTAACATTTTATTTGCAACAGTTTTTATTATATACACTATTCACCCCCTAGTGTAATATTTATCCATACAGTCTAAAATTACATCTCTTGCCATGATATTGCTTTTATTTCTGATGTCATATGCAATATATTGACATGTATTTGAGAAAAATAACTTCCATCGTGTTTTATTTATTTATGAATGAATTTTAACGTTGGCTAAGTCTGGGAATTACATTATTGTATACTCTTTATAGAAAACAAACCAAGCTTTACGCATTGACTGCCTATTACTTGTAGACTTCTTTGCATCTTATTATCCCTTCATATTTGCATGAATGTGTATTGAACTTCCATGTTGAATGATTTGATTGTCGTTTGATATGATTAGATTAATTTACTTTTTGATATCAAACTGAGTAGATTACATTACCCTGCTGAAAATGTTGTTCACATGTAAAAGAGTGAACCGAGCGTTATCTTATATTCTTTCTCCACATATCTTGAAAATCATTTCGATACTTATAGTCATTGGTGAATCTCTCCTTAGTGAGTCTTATATTTGCATATTCCCCATGCTAAAAAGAATAATCTCCACGAATCCCAAAATCTCAAAAGAAAAGAAAATTTTCTATCTTTGTATCTTTATCTAGGATTGTTCATGTGTATATAAAAAACAAAACATAAAAAAAACAAAAAAATAAAAAGAAAGTTCTATTGTATATACAAAATTCCTTCTTATTTCTTAGTTTCCTTTTTATTCATATGGAGCTACAAAAATATATGTGAAAAATTTATATTTTCTATTTGATGCCACAACACTTATAGATAAGCTTGGGGGAGGAGATCAATGACGTGAGAGAGAGTGACTACTTGTATGTGCATGACAACCTAAGCTAGGCAATTTCTGATACTTAGGGAGATGACTTAGAGTATAACGAAGTCTATGAATTGAAAAATTGACATGAAATTCATGAAAACCATCTCTTTCTATTCTTTTTTATTTGAAATGTGTGATATCTCTTATACTCCATTTAGAAGCAGTCAATTGAAAAATGTGTTGTCTATAATCACGTATATCATTTTACATGCCACAGGCAATGCTGATTCTAAAAGGATTTCATATTTCAAACGATTCACGTTGTTCTTAGTTTTTTCTATCAAATGTACTCATATGATGTGATATCGAAATAAAAGCATTAGATGTGTTTCTTACTCATTGCTCGTGCTATTTGAGTAAGCAAATCCTAGTTCTGAGAGAATGATCTAGCACTTTCCCCACTTCATCTTCTTTTTCATCTATTCATTTTTCTTTATTTTTATTCGCCAAATTCACTTTTTACTTATCTTCCTCGAGGACGAGTAAGAGGTAAGATTGGGGGATTTTGATAGGCTCATATTGTACACTTTATTTCAGTATTTTTGCATGCCATTTTGAATGCTTATATCGCGATTTTAGCGATTATACGATGATTTCGTTATACATCTCACTATTTCTTTGTTTCGTCTAATTTCAGGAGATATGGAGCAATCGGGAGCGATTGGGAGCCATGAGCACATACACACGTCCCAGAGCCTCATTGATGACGATATCGGAGAGATAACGGTGCTGGAGGATGAGTAAAAGAGGAAGGGAGGCGAAGGAATCGACGAGGAAGCAAAAAGAATGAGTTTTGAGAAGATTTACACGATACTTGGCCGAGTGACGCAGCTCACTCGACTGAGTAAAGCGGCTCACTCGACCGAGTGAAGCTGACACGACGAATCAAGCCTGATCAAGAGCTGGTATGTACTCGACCGAGTGGAAATTTCCACTCGACCGAGTAGAAACTCCACTCAACCGAGTGAGCAAACTACTCGACCGAATGGTCTGTAACGACTGGTTTTCTTGTATCCGGATTATCTATATTATATTATATGTTTTGGTGGATTTTCTCCTTATGTGTGGTTTTCGTCTCCGTAGCTTCACTTTCGATCGTTTCGATGTGATTTTCTAGCTTCTTCCTTAGATCGTTGAGTTTTGGAGTAAGTCACTCATGACGAACTTCAAATCTCTCATATTTTAGAGTTAGAGTGATCTTAGAAGCCGTAGGAATCTTCCTAGAACTTCGTGCTTCATTCCGGCACTTTTCGTGCACGTTAGTTGGTTCAAGAAGGGGGACCAACCGACTAGATTGAGATCTAGTCGGTCAGGAACGCTACTGGAACTGACTAGTTCATTGAATCAATCGTACATGAGTTACTGTTTGCTCTTAGTCGGTCTAAGAACAACCACCGACCGACTAGATGTGAAACTAGTCGGTCAGAACTTGCTCTCAGACCGACTAGTTCCTTTGATAAATTTCACCTAAGTTACTGTTTATCGTTAGTCGGTCCAAGAACAACCACCGACCGACTAGGTTACAAACTAGTCGGTCAGCCATTGTTCTTTAACCGACTAATTCATTGACCATCTTGACGACCTGAGTTACTGTTTGGTTTTAGTCGGTCACAGTTGGTCGACCGACCGACTAGTTGTTAAACTAGTCGGTCAACAACCCTTCTTTGACCGACTAACTGTTGTTGTAAACCTAGGGTTTGTCCAACCGCCGACTTTTCCTATTTAAACCCCCCAATCGTTTTTCTTTCTTCTTTCATTTTCTCCTGAGCCTCCTTCTTCCCCAAATCATCATCCATCTTCCCCTATCCTTCCCCCTTCATCAAGAGCCCCTCTCCCTCTCCATTTAGGCCGGCCATCATGCCCTAGGCCATCTCCAAACCCCCAAAACTCCTCAAAACCCCATTTCTCCAGATTTTCTCCCCATTTCCAGATCTGAGCCCTAGTTTCCCGGATCGTTCTTCCGTTGCCGTGCTTGCTCGGCATCGTTCTTCCGCTTCCTACGGTAGTGAATCGACCCCTTAATGTTCTCATAAACCATTTTGTGATTTTTGTTAAACCCTAATAAAAACTAGGTTGAATGTGGTTCTAATATTTATTTGCCATGGCAGCGATCTCATCCCCGTAGCTAACATTTCGTGACGTGCCTCGTTGATCGTCATCCTCGGTGCTAGGCAAGTGAAACTTGCCACTTAGGGTTTTAGGCCATGCCTTAGGCCATTTGCTTGTTGTAGCGTAAAGAGACTAGACAGTGAAATGATAGCTGCCTAGACGCCTATTTGATCTAGTTTGACAACAAAACTAGATCCGTCACCTCAATTGATCTAGCTTGACAACGAAGCTAGATCCAACCCTTTTAACTTGTTGTTCATGCATAATAAACTACCATGTTTAATTCCTTACATGTACGCCTTACTACATGCCATGCCATGCTATCCATGTTGAATGTCGCATACGTAGCACACGCTACAATACTTGTGTTTCCTGGCTCGTGTTCCAGAAGCGGGCCACGTGTGTTGGTTGATATCCAATGCCCGAACTACTTGTTTCCGGCTAGGCACCTGCGTTGCAGGCATAACCCTATGCCATACGTGTTAAATACACTTCCTGGCTCGTGATCCAGAAGCGAGCATTCTGTATTCGGGGGTAATGCCCTGGCTCGATACACGTGGAGGGGTAGGGATAAGCGGTCACCTGAGCTTACGAGTTGGCCCGATCAGCCACTCTAGCCAGCAGACGAAATCTCTATGCACAACTTGTTTACTTGACGTGTTTACTCGACGTGATCACTTGACGTGAACCACTTGACTTGTACTTGTCCGCGTTTTACTTGTAAAACTTGTTATCCATGCCATACTTGCTACTTGCTACTTGCTACTTGCTACTTGTACTTCCCTTTACTTGTCACTTCCATACTATACTTGCCATGTTATGCATCATACTATAACTGCTAGGTTGTTAGTGTACTTTCCTTTCAGTTTCCTTGCCAAAGTCTTTTAGACTTGCTGACATGTGCCCCTTTACTCTTTTGGGTGACACATGTTAGATCCCGAGCCTGAGAGTACTGCGGAGGACGTGGTGTTTGCTGACGCTGAGTCAGAGCCTGCGTTCGTTGAGGAGTACGAGGACACTAGCGATCAGTCATAGTGGCTGCTTGTGTTCTTCGTTTTAGACTGTTTTTGTTGTCGGTGCGTAGCACCAATACTCTGTTTATGTTTGTCCTTGTTGGCCTTGTTCTGGGCCTATAGACTCTTTCTGTTAGCCTGGTGGCTTTTCTGGATGTTGAACTTAATTTTAATATTTGGAAAATTCTGAGATTTTGAGATTTCATTTCTGTCTCTCTCTCTCTTGTGTTATTATCTTTGTTCTCATCGTGGTTACAGGGACTTGCTTATGTTTTGTTGACGCTTATCAGGCGTGTGGCTTCACAGCTCCACGTCTGTGCGGACCTTCTCACGTCTCGCCTCCATCTTTGGGAAGCGGGCGTGACAGGTTTTATTGGTGGCCCATGCAGGTCTCTTCTGTAACTGTGAATTATCGGAATAACGATAATAATATTAGAATGTCCAATAAACTAAGTTCGACATCCGAGTCATAAGCTATGAGTCTAATCTGTCTCGTTTTCTGTGTCATTAGATGGCAGGAAGGCGATTTACCCGTGGTGGTGGTAGCGCGCCCCCTCATGACGAGGAGCCTGAGCGAGAGCCTACCAATGGGGAGATGATGCGGATGATGCTTCAGATGATGCAGGTGCAGCAGGGCGTGCTCCTGCAAGTCCAGAATGCTCCAGTTGTTCGGGGTGCTCGGGCAATCCAGGATGCCCCTCGCTCCGAGCCGGGAGCGAAGCAGTTTCGGGAGCTGGGTCCCGCATATTTTGATGGGTCTGAGGGTCCTCTAGCTACCGATAAGTGGATTCGGAACATAGAGGATAATTTGAAGATGGCGAAGATCAGCCCGGCTGGATGGGTTGGTCTGGCGAAGAGGCAACTAAAGGATAATGCTCGGAACTGGTGGGATGCGAAAGAGAAGATGCTGGTGGAGCTGATAGCTTTGGCTACCTTTAAGTCCAGGTTTGATGAGGAGTTCTTTCCGAAGGCTGCTAGGAAGGAGATGATGCAGCGTTTTATTGATCTGAAGCAAGGGAGCTTGACGGTGGACCAGTACCACCAAGAGTTCACTAGGCTGAGTCGGTTCGCATCGAAGATGGTGCAGGATGCTGATGAGAGGGCTCAGAGGTTCCTGCAGGGACTTGCTTTGGAGCTTCAGAGCTTTGTGTCTTCCTCTGATCTGGACTCTTATCAGAAGTCATGGTAACTGCGAGGAGGCAGGAGCTGAACCTGAGTCAGAGGAGATGACACGTTGCTGGAGCTGGGAAGAGGCCTATGGAGCAGGCCAGAGCGGTGGTTAGGCCTGGTTTCAAGCCTAATCAGCCAGCTCAGTTTAAGAGTTTAGGAGGGCCTATTCAGAAGACTTGCCATTTCTGCGGTAGGACCGGGCATATCAAGGATCAGTGTAGGAGATTCCTGGGCCAGTGTGTTGTCTGTGGAGATCCTACCCATACCATGAAGGACTGCCCGAAGTCGAAGCAGCCTTGGAAGGCACCTGTTGCAGCACAGCCGTTGTAGCAGAGAGCGTCTGTTCCTGCTGGACGTGGAGCAGCTCTTGTCCCACAGAGGCAGGCCTTTCAGTAGGCTTTTCCGCCGAGGCGACAGGCTTATCTGATGACAGCTGTGGAGAACGGGGCTGTGGATGAGGTTATCGAGGTAACTCTCCATCTAGTCGTTCCTTTCTTAATTGGATTTGTTTGATTATGTTTGGTTGCTTGTACATGATTGTTTGCTAGACTAGGGCTTGATCGTTAGACTGTTGTAGGTGTGATTCTGGTTTGCACATTTCCTGCACGAGTCCTCTTTGACTCTGGTGCATCGATGTGCATTATTTCTCGGAGCTTCGTGGAGAAGCATTCCTTGTCGACGTCCCCTCTTCCGAAGAGTTGGAATATCTTTACATGGAATGGCGTGGTCTCGGTGCATCTTGGTTGCAATTCTTGCCCGTTGGTGGTTTGTGGACATGAGCTTTACGCTGATTTCATTGTCCACGACATCATCAACTATGATGCGGTCCTTAGGATGGATTGGCTTGCGAGCTTCTATGCTACGATCGATTGTCGGAGGAAGAAGGTGGTGTTCGAGATTCCTGGACATCACGTATTTGAGTTCAGCCGAGGTAGCAGTTCGCCCGGTCCGGTCAGGTTTCGGGCCAGGCCGGTGGATATTGTGGCTATGCAGATGGAGCTGGGGAGGCCAGCGGTTGTGCGGGACTTTGATGACGTCTTCCCCGAGGAGATGTCTGGATTGCCACCCGATCGAGTTCTGGAATTTTCTATTGATCTTATTCCAGGAGCGCAGCCGATTTCTAAGGCGCCGTATCGTATGGCACCCGTAGAGTTGGAGGAATTGCGGAAGCAGCTGGATGAGCTTTTACAGAAAGGTTATATCAATCCTAGTGTGTCTCCGTGGGGAGCACCGGTGCTGCTGGTAAAGAAGAAGGATGGTTCGCGTCGTATGTGCGTGGACTATCGGGAGCTGAATGCGGTGACCATCAAGAATAAATACCCGTTGCCTCGCATTGATGATATTTTTGATCAGCTTGGAGGTTCGAGGGTGTTTTCGAAGTTGGATCTGAGGAGTGGTTATCATCAGCTGAAGGTGAAGAAGGAAGATGTTCCAAAGACAGCATTCAGGACGAAGTATGGACACTATGAGTTTGTGGTTATGCCTTTCGGTGTAACCAATGCACCCGCAGTTTTCATGAATCTGATGAATCTGATTTTCTACGACTTTTTAGATAAGTTTGTCGTTATCTTCATTGACGACATTCTGATCTATTCGAAGTCGGAGGAGGAGCATGCCTCGCACTTGAGGACGGTGTTGGAGATTTTGAGGAAGCATCGTTGTATGCTAAGTTTTCGAAGTGCGAGTTTTGGCTGGACCGTGTTGCTTTTCTCGGGCATGTGGTGACTGGAGATGGTATTTCAGTGGATCCCGAGAAGATCAGGGCCATCAGAGAGTGGACTGTTCCGCAGTCAGCGTCTGAGATCCGGAGTTTCCTTGGGCTTACTGGTTACTATCGGCGCTTCATTAAGGACTTTTTCCGTATTGTTGAGCCGATGACCAGATTGACGCGGAAGGATGTACCTTTTGTTTGGTCGGGTGATTGTGAGAATGCCTTTGGTGTTCTGAGGGAGAGATTGACGACTGCCCCTATTCTTGTCGTGCCTGATCGCAATGGAGGGTTTGAGATCTTTTACGATTCCTCTGGCAAGGGTCTCGGTTGTGTGTTGCATCAGCATGGGCATGTTGTGGCATATGCTTCGCGTCAGCTCAAGACTCATGAGAAGAATTATCCGACACACGACTTGGAGTTGGCCGCCGTCGTGTTTGCGCTCAAGATTTGGAGGCACTTCCTGCTGAGTGAGAAAGTGAAGATCTTCACTGATCACAAAAGCTTGAAGTATATTTTTACTCAGAAAGAGCTCAACATGCGACAGCGTCGATGGTTGGAGCTCATGGCGGATTATGAGATTGATTTGCAGTATCACCCTGGCAAGGTGAATGTGGTTCTGATGCGCTGAGTAGGCTTCCAGCGGTGATGATTTTGACCTCGCAGTGGAGATTGCAGCAGGATTTTTGCGAGTCTGGATTTGAGATTGTTCTTCCTGGGGAAGCTTCTCCGTTGATGAGTATGCAGATTCAGTCGTCGATCGTGGATCGGATCAAGGCTGGCCAGGCGAGGATCCGAAGCTGGTTAAGATTCGGGAGCAGGTGGAAGCTGGTCTGCGGATTGACTTTTTGATTCATGAGGATGGCTCGCTGAGGTTTGGAGCTAGGTTGTGTGTGCCAGCTGGGGATATCAGAGAGGAGTTGTTGGTGGAGGCACACAGTTCGCCGTATTCTGTGCATCCTGGTGGGACCAAGATGTACAAGGATCTTCTTCTGAACTATTGGTGGCATGGTATGAAGAGGAGTGTGGCTCGGAGTGTAGCCAAGTGCTTGGTTTGCTAGCAGGTAAAGGCGGAGCATCAGCGTACGGCAGGGTTGCTGCAACCGCTTCCGATTCCGGAGTGGATGTGGAAACACATCACTATAGACTTCATGACTGGACTACCTCGGAGTCCGAAGCAGAATGACGCGATTTGGGTGATCGTAGATCGGTTGACCAAATCCGCACACTTTATTCCATTCCGAGTAGGACAGTCCACTGAGGCGCTAGCGAGGAGATACATGGAGGTAAATTCTTTTACTCTCCATTTCTATTTCCTTTTCCTAGTTTAGATAGTGATGTAGCGTGAATCGTGCAGGAGATCGTACGACTTCACGGAGTCCCCGTGAGTATCGTGTCGGACAGAGACACGAGGTTCACATCTCAGTTCTGGCAGAGTTTGCAGAAGAGTTTGGGTACGCGTCTGAGTTTCAGCACAGCGTACCATCCGCAGACAGATGGCCAGTCCGAGAGGACGATTCAGATCTTGGAGGATATGCTGAGGGCGTGCATGTTGGATTGCAAGGGTTCGTGGGAGGACCATCTACATCTGGTAGAGTTTTCCTACAACAACAGCTTCCAGGCGAGTATTGGCATGGCGCCTTTTGCCGCGCTTTATGGGAGGAAATGTCGATCGCCATTGAGTTGGGATGACGTTGGTGATCGGGAGCTGTTGGAACCTGAGATGATTGTGGAGGCCGTGGATGTTGTCAGGAACATTCGGGAGAGGTTGAGGATTGCTCAGGACCATTTTAAGCATTGGGCGGATGCTAAACGGCGTCCTTTAGAGTTTCAGCCGGGCGACCATGTGTTCTTGAAGATTTCCCCGAATCGTGGTGTGATTCGTTTTGGGAAGCGAGGGAAGTTGAGCCCGTGATACATTGGACCGTTTGACATTCTGGAGAGAGTTGGCGAGGTAGCCTACCGCTTAGCTTTGCTGCCATCTTTGGAAGGAGTTCACAATGTTTTCCATGTGTCGCAGCTTCGTCGATACATTAGCGATCTATCTCATGCTGTGGATTTCTCAGAGATTACCGTTCGCCCTGATATGACGTATGACCAGCTGCCAGTGCAGATTCTGGACAGGCGTCAGAAGTCACTCCGGAACAAGGTTGTCAATCTTGTGAAGGTGATGTGGCGACACGGCTCACCTGGAGAGTCTACTTGGGAGAATGAGGATGAGATGCGAGAGCGTTTCCCACTTTTGTTCCCGGACACGCGAGTGTTGGGAAATTCCGAGGACGGAATTTTTCTTAAGTTGGGGAGGATGTAACGACTGGTTTTCATGTATCCGGATTATCTATATTATATTATATGTTTTGGTGGATTTTCTCCTTATGTGTGGTTTTCGTCTCCGTAGCTTCATTTTCGATCGTTTCGACGTGATTTTCTAGCTTCTTCCTTAGATCGCTGAGTTTTGGAGTAAGTCACTCATGACGAACTTCAAATCTCTCATATTTTAGAGTTAGAGTGATCTTAGAAGCCGTAGGAATCTTCATAGAACTTCGCGCTTCATTCCGGCACTTTTCGTGCACGTTAGTTGGTTCAAGAAGGGGGACCAACCGACTAGATTGAGATCTAGTCGGTCAGGAACTCTACTGGAACCGACTAGTTCATTGAATCAATTGTACAGGAGTTACTGTTTGCTCTTAGTCGGTCTAAGAACAACCACCGACCGACTAGATGTGAAACTAGTCGGTCAGAACTTGCTCTCAGACCGACTAGTTCCTTTGATAAATTTCACCTAAGTTACTGTTTATCATTAGTCGGTCCAAGAACAACCACCGACCGACTAGGTTGCAAACTAGTCGGTCAGCCATTGTTCTTTAACCGACTAATTCATTGACCATCTTGACGACCTGAGTTACTGTTTGGTTTTAGTCGGTCACAGTTGGTCGACCGACCGACTAGTTGTTAAACTAGTCGGTCAACAACCCTTCTTTGACCGACTAACTACTGTTGTAAACCTAGGGTTTGCCCAGCCGCTGACTTTTCCTATTTAAACCCCCCAATCGTTTTTCTTTCTTCTTTCATTTTCTCCTGAGCCTCCTTCTTCCCCAAATCATCATCCATCTTCCCCTAGCCTTCCCCCTTCATCAAGAGCCCCTCTCCCTCTCCATTTAGGCCGGCCATCATGCCCTAGGCCATCTCCAAACCCCCAAAACTCCTCAAAACCCCATTTCTCCATATTTTCTCCCCATTTCCAGATCTGAGCCCTAGTTTCCTGGATCGTTCTTCCGTTGCCGTGCTTGCTCGGCATCGTTCTTCCGCTTCCTACGGTAGTGAATCGACCCCTTAATGTTCTCATAAACCGTTTTGTGATTTTTGTTAAACCCTAATAAAAACTAGGTTGCATGTGGTTCTAATATTGATTTGCCATGGCAGCGATCTCATCCCCGTAGCTAACATTTCGTGACGTGCCTCGTTGATCGTCATCCTCGGTGCTAGGCAAGTGAAACTTGCCACTTAGGGTTTTAGGCCATGCCTTAGGCCATTTGCTTGTTGTAGCGTAAAAGAGACTAGACAGTGAAATGATAGCTGCCTAGACGCCTATTTGATCTAGTTTGATAACGAAACTAGATCCGTCACCTCAATTGATCTAGCTTGACAACGAAGCTAGATCCAACCCTTTTAACTTGTTGTTCATGCATAATAAACTACCATGTTTAATTCCTTACCTGTACGCCTTACTACATGCCATGCCATGCTATCCATGTTGAATGTCGCATACGTAGCACACGCTACAATACTTGTGTTTCCTGGCTCGTGTTCCAGAAGCGGGCCACGTGTGTCGGTTGATAGCCAATGCCCGAACTACTTGTTTCTGGCTAGGCACCTGTGGTGCAGGCATAACCCTACGCCATACGTGTTAAATACACTTCCTGGCTCGTGATCCAGAAGCGAGCATTCCGTGTTCGGGGGTAATGCCCTGGCTCGATACACGTGGAGGGGTAGGGATAAGCGGTCACCTGAGCTTACGAGTTGGCCCGATCAGCCACTCTAGCCAGCAGACGAAATCTCTGTGCACAACTTGTTTACTTGACGTGTTTACTCGACATGATCACTTGACGTGAACCACTTGACTTGTACTTGTCCGCGTTTTACTTGTAAAACTTCTGATGCGGATTTCTCACTTGACCGAGTGAGATGTTCACTCAGCCGAGTAGCACCGCCGACCCAGTCTTGAAAACTAGGGTTTGTAGCAGTCTGGGGGCAGAATTGTCAGGATTTTTTTGGTTATTTTGGGCATGTATAAATACCCAGATTTATCTCCAGCCCAAGGAGAGACTCAATACTTTTATTTTCATAGTTTTAATTTTAGTACAGAGATTTCTTTTAACGAGAGATTGAAGACTTGTAGCTTGGTTTTATTGTTAAAGCTAATCGATATTGGTATCTCTAAAACTCTTGCAAGTTTATATTTTTATGATATATCTCTTCTTAGATCCGATTTTTGCAATGAATCTCGTGTCAATATTATTTCTCTTGTGATTTTCATGATGATTTGTGAGTAATTCATTTGCTCTAGGGCAAAGGGATGAACCATATGTATCAAAAGTAAGATTTGTGATATTTGTTGAATTTTAATGTTGCTAGAATTGCTAAAGGTTAGATTGTGATTGAAATACTACGGATAGCTAGGGATTTCTATTGGATCTTGAGAGCTCGAGAGAGAATCTTGATCCATGAGAAACCCTAGATATTCTATTTAGATCTATAATCGAGATTCACTAGATTTGGTGCGCGAGAGCAACCAAAGCTAGCATCTTTATTATATTTATATACTTATATTCGTTTGCACGAAAGTGAAATAAGTACAAACTATCACGATCTAGATCTGAACTTGAGTTGCGCGAGAGCGAGCTTGATTTGGGATTGGATATAAATGTCGATCTTAATGCTAGTATTTTGAACTAGGCTTGCGCGAGAGTGAGGCTCTAGTTTAGATTGCTATAGACTTGTGTAGCGCGTGACCGTGCATTGGTTCTCTATTTAGTTATGAGAAGTTTACCTTAAACCCAAGTTTATTAACATTGAGATTCATAATTCACATTAATCACTTGAGATCTATAGTGGGGATTCCTAAGCCCTAGACATTTTTATATATTGAATTTACATCGATACTTGAATGATTGTGGCACCAATTCTTTCAAAGTTAAGTTTCCACAAAAAGCTTAGTAAATCATATAGATTACCGTTATTAGTTCCTCCCCGTGATCGATACCCGCTTACCACTTAACCGTGCGCTTGCGGTAAAACTGCACTATTTTCGAAGTTGTATTCCGGGACGACCACGAAGTTTCCAAAGAACCTTACAAGAATTTAAGACATAAATCCTCAACCTTTGATTCTCCTACTCCAAATCCCTCTCTCTTCCCTAGCATTCTTTCTCTTTAGGTTATTTTTCTCTCAAGATGAAACCCCTAACGCTAAAAGACTATTTATATGGTCTTCTTAGGGATATAAATAAAGTACACATATACCCCCACTAATACACATATTTACAACAAGGAGTTTTTAGAGCCAACTCCAACAGAGGCCTCAAACTGGGTTCAACTCGATAACGATAACGCTCATATTGATTATTGTTTCAGGGTGTTTTCTTATCACAGTTTGGTTGACTGGAGGGACGGAGGTCCACGCGATCACGTAGGACACGTGCGGCCTTCGGGAGCGGGATACAGCTTGTTCGGATTGGCGAAGAGCGTGCGGGTCCGAGCGTCGGCATGCCGAAGGGAGTCCTCGACCAAGAGACGACCTCCGTAGGGATGGAGGTGAACAGGCTCGGGGGCGAGCATGTTTGGCTCCGGGCTAATTGGGCACCGAAGGGTAGCTCTGGCGCGGCTGGATCTCCTTGACCTGGACAGATAAGAAAGCTCATCAGGGGGGTCGGATCTTGGTTCTGACCAAGTCCACTCTGATGCCTAAGTCAGAACGGATCTGAAAGATGCTCGACTGGATCGGTATGGCTCACGGAGAGGCTGATACGTAGGTCCCCGGGCCGAGCTGGGGAGGAGAATATTATAAGGTGGGAGATAAGGTCATTCAAGAAGAATACCTCCGAATTCAGTATCCAAAAAAAGAGTCCCCTTCCACGTTGTTCTTCGAGTTGCTTTATCGGAATCTTCTCCGACCATGTCCCCTCGACGTGCCCCCATTTCGCCCCAATGATCTACCATTTTGATGGTGCCTTTATGGTTCATGAAGGTGGCATAATGGGGCTCTTTAATGGTGATTAAGGGGGCACGATTTAAGGAGAGTGGTTAACTCCCACTGGCGTGGGTCAGCGGCTATATTCGCATCGGTCCGAGGCCGGCCTGACTCCGAGTCTTCGTGGGGGCCTCGTTCTTCCCAGGCTCGTAGGTTCACAACACGGGCTGGGCCCGCTCAGTCTTGGCCCATCTTGGGAGGGTCGTATCAATTGCCCCCATTGCATGGGCCTTTCGGATTCTGACGATTCAGTTCTAGGGATGTGATCCGTGTGGAGTTGATTGGAGCATCCATCTAGGCAGTGGCATTGAATGAGGGTCATCATAACTCTACCTGGATGGACTTCTCCCGTCCTTGGGAGCGGAATTCGAAGTGCCGTCTGTCGCAGGATGTTGTCATGCGTCTTTTCTTGAACAGTCTAGATTCAAAATTGTCTTTCATATAAAATCGCTGTTCTTTCAGATTTTTCCCTTACTCTTCCTAATTTGGTTTCGCTCCTCTGATTGTTAACGAATTCATCTTCGTGTCCCTCTTCAAATCCTTTCAAGTTAATTTCCTTCTTCCGTTTCTTCTATTTGATTATGCTTAATGGTGGCGTTGAGGATAGGAACTCCCTCTTTTGGGTCTGATAGCCCTTTCGAGCCTCGGTCGCTCCTTGATAAGGGGAAGGGTCTGCTATTTGAGGACATGGCCCGTCCGAATGATGCCCTTTCAGAGGAGGAGTTTGATGTCCCTCCGGTGATCCTTCGATCGGCATCCACCGTTTCCTCCTCCACTGCAAAGGAGATTAGGTCGAGATACCTCGGTCACCCGTATGACATTAGGGTTCCCTTTGTCGATGAAAGGATCTGCTTTCCAGGGAGTCACGAGGTCGGTGTGTACGTAGATATGTTCCGTGTGGGTCTGCGCTTTCTCTCTATCCCTTCGTTATCCAGGTTCTGGAGTTCTTGGTAGTAGCCCTATGTCAGCTGACCCCATATTCAATCTCGGCTTTGGTGGGATTCATCGTGATCTGTAATACTCATGGGTTGGAGCCGACACTACCCCTCTTCTATATTTCAGGGTCTAGTTGGTTGGTCAGGGGTCATGGTAGCATATCCGCACCCGGGCGGGGAGAGAGTGTTTGTTGGGTCTGCCCTGCTTGGTTGGCGACTGGAGTAAAAACTACGTTTTTGTCACCATTCCAGAAGATGTTGTGATTCTGACTGGTTAGGGGAGATTATGTCAGTATGACTTGATACTGACCTTTTTCGAGGCCGATCAGGCTGCGATCAGGCTTTTGTCGACATTACCACTGATGGATACGTCGGTCTGGCCCTTGCTGGACGATCTTCTCCTCAAGAATGTCATGTAGTCTCATGGTAGGCACTTTTTTCCTTCTGCCCTTCTCCTTTGCTTACCCCAATCTTCCTTCCTTCTGCAGATATGGCGGGTCGAGAGTTCAGTCGTGACGTGCACGAACTCATCCACCGGGGAGCCCCTTAAGGGCGTGGAAATCCTTCTGGCCATGCGCCTTGGTGCACGGTGGAAGAAGAGATCTGTGTGGCTGACGCTGCGGTTGGGTCGCTGGAGCCGACGAATGTTCCCCTGCCACCGCCCCAGGTCGTTTTCGATCCCTCCACGGTGGGGGACTTGACCAGTGCCGACCCCGGTTCCGCCCATGGCGAGGAGCCCGTAAGGGGCACCGGGCAGGGCTCTCGAGCACTGGCTGGGAGCTAGAGGAGCGAAGAAATGCCCCCATTCGGAGTCTGGAAGACCCGAAGAGAAGAAGAAGAGAAAGGGGGAGAGCAGACCCTTGGCGGTGCTTGACTCACCGATCGTCTCTGGGCGGTGGAGGTGGCCTCCTCTACCCGTCGAGCCGAGCAGTCCCCGGTTGGTGCGGGGGTTGCCCCGTCTGCGCTTGGGGCTGGCCCGGAGGTCCCGTCTGGAGGATCAGTTTTCACCGATCGTGATGTGGCCGTCCAGCTGGCACATAGCTCCGTCTTTCCGAGGGACCGCTCTTTATTAAAGGGGGTTCGCTCCAAGGGTCTGGCGGACTCCCTAGTGTGGCAGATCCAGTAGGTCGGTCCCTTTCTTGCCTCTACCTCTGTTTTGTTGCGGTCGTCACTTATCCCTTCTGTCCCACAGGCTTCCACAACGGCCGTAGAAGCACAACATCGCTCAGAGCAGGTGGATGGTCTTGAGGCGGCCCTGGCACAGGAATGCCTGAGGGCAAAGGCGACCGAGCAGCCAGCTGAAGAAGCTCATTCGGTGGTTCGCCGATCGCGGCGTCAGATCGACGAGCTCTCCTCGGAGGTGAGGAGCTTGAGGGAGGCTTAGATGGCCACCGAGAGGCACACTAAGGAGGCGGATGAGGCGTTCCATTGGGAGAGGAATGTGCTCTGGGCCGAGATGGGTGCCCTGCGGCAGGTGGACCCTGCTCGACTCACCGAGGTGGTCGAGAGGGGTTACGAGGAGGTTCTAGCACAGAAGATAGCAAAATACCTCCAGGGGTGTTCCAGGCATATGATTATATCCTGGCCCCGAGGATCGTGGGGGCCTTTCGGAATGGGTTCTTGAGGTTCAAGGAACGGGTCCGACAGGCGCTTCCCCGTCCTCCGGCCGGTCCCGAGGAGCCTACTCGATCGGGGCAAGGCGAGGCCCCTGGGGATGCCTTTTGACGGGCCCCAGCATTGTAGGCAGTGTATGCCTTTTTTATCCCCCTCCTTATATGTAAAAAGAAATATTTTGAATGCAAGAGTTTAGTTTGAAAACTTTCACCTTTTTGTGTGTCGCTCTGCTTTCGTCAAGCTGTTTTCTTATGTCTTTGACTTAGTCTTGCACACTCCCATTGTTCATTCAGAGGTAGTTCGCTGGTTTGAGTTGTGGGAGGTTTTTGTCGACAGGGTCACTGGCCTGTTGTGGGGGTTGTCCCCAGCCTTGCGATCGATAGAGATGATCGGCCTGCTGGGGGGGCGCCCCGGTCTCAAGGTCGATCGAAGGATCAGCCTACTGGGGGAGTCGCTCCAGTCTTAAGGTTGATCGAAGGATCGGCCTGCTGGGGGAGATACCCCCAGCCTTACGGTCCATCGGGTTGAGCGACCTGCTGGGGGAGTTGCCCCCAGCCTTACAGTCGATTGGGATGATCGGCCTACTAGGGAGTTGCCCCAAGTCTTACGGTCGATCGGGATGATCGGCCTGCTGGGGGAGTTTCCCCCAGCCTTACGATCGATCGAAGGATCGGCCTGCTGGGGGAGTTACCCCCAGCCTTACGGTCGATCGGAGGATCGGCCTGCTAGGGGAGTTGCCCCAGCCTTACGGTCGATTGGAGGATCGGCCTGCTGGATGAGTTGCCCCAGCCTTACGGTCGATTGGAGGATCGGTCTACTGGGGGAGTTGCCATAGCCTTACGGTCGATCGGAGGATCGACGTGCTGGGGGAGTTGTGCCCAGCCTTATGGTCGATCGAGAGGATCGGCATGCTGGAGGAGTTTGCCCCAGCCATACGATCGATCGGAGGATCGACCTGCTGTGGGAGTTACCCCAGCCTTACGGTCAATCGAGATGATCGGTCCGCTAGGGGAGTTGCCCTAGCCTTACCTCGATCAGAGGATCGGCCTGTTGGGGAGTTGCCCCCAGCCTTACGGTCGATCAGGTTGATCGACCAGCTGGAGGAGTTGCCCCAGCCTTACGATCGATCGGGATGATCGACCTACTAGGGGAGTTGCCCCAGCCTTACGGTCGATCGGAGGATCGGCCTGCTGGGGGAGTTGCCCCCAGCCTTACGATCGATCGTGAGGATCGGCCTGCTGGGGTAGTTGCCCCCAACCTTACGGTCGATCGGGATGATCGGCATGCTGGGGGAGTTGTCCCCCAGCCTTACGGTCGATCGGAGGATCGGCCTGCTGGGGGAGTTGCCCCAGCCTTACGGTCGATCGAAATGATCGGCCTACTGGAGGAGTTGTTCCAGTCTTACGGGCGATCGGAGGATTGGCCTGCTAGGGAAGTTGCCCTAGCCTTACGGTCGATCGGAGGATCGGCCTGCTGGGGGAGTTGCCCCCAGTCTTACGGTCGATCGGGATGATCAGCCTGCTGGGGGAGTTGCCCCAGCCTTATGGTTGATCGGGATGATCGGTCTGCTAGGGGAGTTGCCCCCAGCATTACGATCGTTTGGATGATCGGTCTGCTGGGAGAGTTGCCCCCAGCCTTACGCCAGTCTCGGAGTCTAGTGTGGTGGAGCTGGAATGACATGGTTGCTTTGTGCGAATTCGCATTTAATTATCAGAACTGGGAACACATTCAAGAGGAAAAATAGGAAAGGTAACAGCGAGCTAGTCTCGCCTGGGGAAAGGAGGTGCGACTGATTGTCTTGCCTTCTCACTCGATGATGCACAGAGCGTTCTGGATGACGTTCACCTTCTTTTCTTTGTCCATCTGTTTGGACGTCCCTTCTCCAAGGGCTGCCTTTCGGGTGTTTACAAAGTTCTTCAGGTGACCGCGACTTATCAGCTGGTCGATGTGTTTCTTTAGGTGTCAGCATTCGTCAGTGTCGTGACCATTGTCCATATGGTATCTGTAGTAATTTTCCTCATCCCTTCGGGCACCCTTCATCCTCAGGGGCAGCTTGCCGATGTGGCCCTATTTCTGAGCAAGCATCTGGACGACGTCCTTAGTCGCGTTCAACTTGGGGGGGGGGGGCGTGCTTCCTCCCTGTGCTGCTTTCCCCTTGCCTTCTTCTCTCGCTTGTGGTCTTCTGTCTCGTAGCGCTCGCTTTCATCCCCTTTGGAGCTCCGTTTGGTTCCTGCAGGGGGACCTCCTTCCTCTGCTGCTAAGGCCTCTTTCGTCAGCATGTAACGCTCTGCCTGGGCTATCACATCAGCTAGTTCCTTCATGGATTTGTTGTGTAGCGACTTCTTAGGCCCCTGTTGCGGAGCCCTTTCTTCAGGGTCATTTTCACGAACATCTCAGGGCAGCTCTCCACATTTAGCCTCTCTGCGTTGAAGCGTCACATGTAACTCCTTAGGGTTTCCCCGGCCTCTGTATCACATTCAACAGAAGTTCTGAGTCCGACTTTATTTGTCTGCCGGCCATGAATTGCTTGCAAAATTTTTGGGTGAGGTCTTATAAGTTGCTGACTGGTTTGGGAGGATGTTGTACCAATTCCTGGCAGATTTTCAGAGGGTGGAGTAGAAGCCTCGACAAAGCAGGACATCATCGTCTCCCTAGAACGTCATGCCTCCCTCGTAATCTATCACATGATCATATAGATCTCTCGTGCCATCGTATTTCTCTAAGATCGGCACCTTGAACCTGGACGGTACCCGTGCATCGGTGATTCTCCTAGCTAATGGGTAACGGTCTTCCCTGGGGCTTCCCGGGTTTCTCTAGCCTGTTGGCACCTCAACATGATGGTTGCCCCTATAGGTTGGCAGGGGTTCGGGGGAGAGTCCCCGCGACTGCCATCCCGACTGGGGATAGGCGTCGCTCGCCGAGTGCTCCTCCTCCCTGGGCAGTCTTCTCGATCCGTACGCCTCCTCTGACGGGGGCTTCTGCTCAGGTTCCGCTTATCCTCGGTGGTTAGATGGCTGGGTAACCGTTGACGCATCGAGCGAGGTCGCTTGGATGAGGCCGTGGTTGACTCTTCCCTGGCCCATTCGGCCCTACCATCTGTTGGATCGGGATCGTAGCCTAGAGGGGGGGTGAATAGGCTAATAAAAATATTCGTGCAACCCACGAACAATCCCACGCAGTTATAGGCACAGACAGGGTAATAAAATAGCAATCACAGAATACGCATAGATATACCCTGGTTCGGTCGTCCCCACGACCTACTCCAGCCCCCGAAAGCAAATACTAGATAGATATGTAAACATGTACAGCTACAATGAGTCAAGATCCCAAATCTACTCTCACCTAGCTCGTACGCACACCACGTGCTCTACACTATCAATCTAGTCAGATGCTCTCCCCCCGTGACGACTCCCAAAGTCGTCAGGTCCCCAAATAATAACACAAACAGGTAAGGTTTCCCCTACAGAGATCGATACACCAGTACAAAGATAAATAGGTATAGTTTTAGAAATGCTCAGTAATGGTGTGTCGTCTCTGTCATTCTACGCGTGGTCAGATCAATCTGACAAGTAGTAGTTTCTGATGTCCTCTCAATAGTTTGGGCTCCCTCTTGATGAAAACTTGCGTCACATGCTTGGATGGCACTAGATTCCAAGGGTCGGCAAGCAATAGGATTTGTGTGATTATCTCCCAGGCCTTCTTTTTTTTATCACGTCTCGTATGAGATGATATGAATCACAACTCTGTATTTAACCTGCAAAACAAAATCAGATTGATATTAAGTGCATGCAAGTAAAGACAAAAGAAGAGAGTGGGAATTATAAATCAAAAAATAAATTGCCATGTGATCTCCCTGGTTCAATTTGTGCCTGCAAAAGCAAGTGAATAAAATAATTCCATTTAAAACAAAATACCTCCACTTACTTTTTCGTTCTGCTACCCAGACTTAGAGAAGGCTCTCTAGTTTTTTTTAAATTGCTAGCAGCCACAAAAAAACAACTAAGATAAATCAAAGCATTAAGTTAAAGGGTTAATTAGAAGTGGACATTGCTAATCTCTTCCTTTTTCTCAATTTGCACAGACATGGCCGAAAATATTTTTGTGCGAAGACGACTCAGCAATTCGGCCAGCACTTTGAGTATTGAAATTCGGCTAGAAGCAAGAAAAAATTCGGCCTCAAGGATGTTGATGCTCCCTTGTTCAAAATGTTATGCTGAGCTCTTCGAAAATTCTTGATTTGATGAACTCTCCAAAAAAAGGTGGCGGCTGCAACAATTCTTCGAAAAAATTTTGCTCTGTTGATGATGCGCCTCTTTGTGATTTTAATGAGCAGTCAAAAAATGTGGGCGGCTGCAACTAGGGTTTATCAAGTGTGCAGCGCTCTTGGATGATCATGTGATGGGGAGAATTTCGTTGCACCTCTCAGCAAAAGATAATGGCCTGGGGACTAAAAAACGATGGAGAACAAAAAGCAAAAGGGATTGGCCTTGGGATTTTGATTTGAGAGGTTTTTCAACAGGGGATTGCATCAAGCACATTGACTTTGACCGAAGGGAAATGGGGAATTACGCAAGCCATGTTGATTTTTTTTTATATGATTCGGCTCACCCTATGGAAATTGCGTTTGGGTCTTTTTATCAATGCGGCTGAGGTATTTTTCCTTGGAGAAATTGTTTTTGGCCCCTAGCTCTTATGGTTTTGGATGATTGGTTTAAATAGAGATATACTGTGGTTTCTTTGGTGTGGCTACCGTAGAAAATAGGAAATGATGCAATCCCTAATTGGTGTAAAATATTGAATAAGATTTGCTCTTATCTCCCCTTCATATTTGACCAAGTCTTCCTTGCTATGTCAATGGCTCTTTGAACGAGTCATCGAGGATTGTGTATAGCAATTTGTCCAACACATTGACTTACGTCCTCGTTTGGGTATTTACATCCTCGCCATTCCTGTAAATACTTAACACACACATCAGATCGTTCATAACTGTTTGTCATCATCAAACCATAAATCCTAGATCGTTGTATCCAACAATCTCCCCCCTTTGATGATGACAAACCTATACAAGATTTGCGCTTAACGATTTAAACAATATCAATGTGTGACATGTGTGAGTAGTGTAATAGAGGGTGTCTTCATATCCATTAATGCATGCATGTAATAGAATCTAGCATGCTCCCCCTATTTTCAAGCTCACCATTTTCATGTATTTTCAATGCTCCCCCTTCAATCAAGAATACCGTATTTTGAACCCAATAATACCACAAATAATACCACAAATCTTTTTCGAACCCAATAATACCACAAATAATACCACAAATAATACCACAAATCTTTTTCGAACCCAATAATACCACAAATAATACCACAAATAATACCACAAATCTTTCAACACTTTTCTCCCCCTTTGTCATCATCAAAAGTGTATTCTTGAAGATTAAAGCATACCACATGCAAAAAGAGAGCATTATTAAATATAACTAGCATTTACATGTCGTCATTATATAATTAGCACTTCAAGTCCAGTGATATTAATAATTAGAATTCAACACCATCGTGTAAGTGCAATGATTAAACATAGAAGTACAAAGGGAGATACTTTTACAAATTCACCCAAAACCAATCCATCATTTTCCAAATAACTTCATATCACCTAGAATTGATTTTCCCCACCTCATTAAAAATGCGTTCAAGGTATCACACCCCAAAACATAGCCTAAAGGGATTCTTAGATGTGGGGGTGACATTGCTTGACGAGTAAAAACACCAACGCTAAAGATTACCCATAAAGCTTATGTTGGATACTCGTGGGTAGTGCATTTGCCATGAATTGTATCCATTTTTCATACGGAGCAATTTTCAATTTTTTTTCATATTCATTTCATTTGTTTTGTGCTCAATTTTTATTCATGGTAAATCACATCATATCCCTTAGATTTTTCAGTTAATAATCAGCCTACATTCACTTTCCAATATTCATAAATAGTATCTCCAAAAGTACGACATAGTTTAACATTCGTGGAAGTGAAAGTAGGTGTAGAAATCATATTATCAATTCATCGAACTTGGCATGGCTATTAAGAAATAAAACATACGCATGTAGCCATGATAATAATACAACACTTTCTACAAGGATATGATCATCATTCATTTATATCACTAGAATAATGCAAAGAGGAAGGTATGCAATAAGCTCATTTTTTTTACTTTTGTCTTTTTCATTTTTTTTGGTTTTATAATGAACTAAAAAACACGCCAAAAAATAATCAAGCAGACAAAAACAAAAAACAAAGAAAATCCAAGCACACAAACATGTTAAGAAAAAAATGCTATGAAGGTATGCATTAAGTTCAAAGAATGAGATATACCTTCGCGTCGCCGTTTGACTAAGGAGCTAAAAAATAATGAGACATTCAATTTATCGTTCCTCGTCAAATTCCCATCCACCTACAAAAGAAATGTCGTGTGTGACCTTGGAATCCAACAAGGTCCACTCACGTTAGTCATCAAAGATTTAGGAACCCATATTTGTTTGAACTTAATGTTTTTGTTCCTATATTTGCAATGATATGAAGTATGACCAACGCATCCACATGTAAAGCACTTAGCATGAAAATTTCCAACCTTTGTTGATTCAATGTGAACTTTACTATATTTTGATTTTTCAACATTTTTAAGACCATATCCTAGTCCTCGCCTATTATTTCCATAAATTTGATTTCCAAGAATAATGTCCAAATTTTGTTTTCCAATGGAAAATCTCTTTATTGACAATTCAAGGGTGGTGACTTTGGATTTCAAGATATCGTTTTCATTCACAAGCAAAGTGCATTTACTAATGAAAGCTTGCTTGTTTTCCTCTTCTTTCTTTTCAAAATCCCTCATTTTTTCTTTAAGTTCAAGATTTAGCTTGTTAATCTTTTCAGAAAGCAATTCATTTTCAACTTCAAGCTTTGTCTTATCTAGTTTATACATGCCAATATCCTTTAATAAAGAGAGACATGAAAGACAATCAATTTTTGCAGGCAAGCTAGCTTTCTCTTTTTCTAACACGGTAATGGTAGATTTGCATGCAACAAGTTCTTGTTTAAGATTTTTCATTTCTATAGACATGTCATACTCAGTTTGTTGCATATCAAACTTATCATTTCTATAACTATCCACATCATCTTCTAGTTCATCAATTCTATGTTGCATTCCTTTACAGATTTCTAAAAGTTCAGCTTTAGTGGGAGATTCTACCTCATTGTGTTTGGCCAATTAATGCCATGCAGGAGTGGGCTTAATGTTCCTCATCCTCCTCCTCAGCTTCGCTATCCATGTCCCACGTCAGCACTTTCGTTTTTCCTTTTGCAACTTGAGCTGTGTGTTGTTGTGGGCAATCTTTTATGTGGTGCCCTTTCTTCCTGCATTTAAAACATTCACTTCTATTAATAGCTTTCTGATCATAGGAATTTCTAACAAAATTGGAATTATTAGAACGAATGAACCTTTTTCCCATCTCAGCTCTTCCTTGATCAGTCTGAATGTATCTCCTGAAGTTTCTGACCATTAGGGCTTGCTCTTCATCAAGATCGTCGTCGTTAGCTTGAAGAGCTAATGGTGTGGAAGCTTTGGTCTTCTCTTCAGGTTTTTCTCTGGCTTCTATACTCTGCAACTCAAGCTCGTGTGACATTAGGTTGCCTATCAAGTCCTCCACTTTCATTGTTGACAAGTCCTTAGCTTCTTGAATAGAGGTGACTTTATGCCTGAACGAGCTTGGTAGCGCCCTTAAGATCTTTCGTACCTGTTCATGGCTAGAGTATGGCTTACCAAGGGAACTGGATTTGTAGACGATGTCTGTGAACCTCGCAAACATGTCTTTAACTGATTCTGTTGGTAGCATGCGGAAGCTCTCATATTCAGTGCTCAGCAACGCAAGTCTGGATTCCTTTACTTGGGATGTTCCCTCGTGTGTCACCTCCAGAGTATGCCAGATTTCCTGCGCAGTTAGACAATGTGAGATACGATTAAACTCAGATTTATCAAGAGAGCATATAAGCGCATTCATAGCTTTAACATTAAGAGTATAAAGTTTTTTTATCAGCTAAATCCCACTTGTCTTTAGGCTTAATCATAACAGTGTCTTCAATTTTAATAGTGGGTAGACTATAACCATTTTCAACAATATCCCACACATCGTAATCAACAGACACTAAATAGATTTTCATCCTAGCCTTCCAATATGCAAAGTCTACACCGTTAAACTTAGGGGGACGGGCTATAGACTGACCTTCAGCAAAAGCACAATCAGATATATTCATGGTCATCTAAAAATCTAGACTAGATCCTATAAACTGGCTCTGATACCACTTGTTGGATCTGGATCGTAGCCTAGAGGGGGGGTGAATAGGCTAATAAAAATATTCGTGCAACCCACGAACAATCCCACGCAGTTATATGCACAGACAGGGCAATAAAATAGCAATCACAGAATAAGCACAGATATACCCTGGTTCGGTCGTCCCCACGACCTACTCCAGCCCCCGAAAGCAAATACTAGATAGATATGTAAACATGTACATCTACAATGAGTCAAGATCCCAAATCTACTCTCACCTAGCGCGTACGCACACCACGTGCTCTACACTATCAATCTAGACAGATTCTCTCCCCCCGTGACGACTCCCAAAGTCGTCAGGTCCCCAAAAAATAACACAAACAGGTAAGGTTTCCCCTACAGAGATCGATACACCAGTACAAAAATAAATAAGTAGAGTTTTAGACATGCTCAGTAATGGTGTGTCGTCTCTGTCGTTCTGCGCGTGGTCAGATCAATCTGACAAGTAGTAGTTTCTGATGTCCTCTCAATAGTTTGGGCTCCCTCTCGATGAAAACTTGCGTCACATGCTTGGATGGCACTGGATTCCAAGGGTCGGCAAGCAATAGGATTTGTGTGATTATCTCCCAGGCCTTCTTTTTTTTATCACGTCTCGTATGAGATGATATGAATCACAACTCTGTATTTAACCTGTAAAACAAAATCAGATTGATATTAAGTGCATGCAAGTAAAGACAAAAGAAGAGAGTGGGAATTATAAATCAAAAAATAAATTGCCATGTGATCTCCCTGTTTCAATTTGTGCCTGCAAAAGCAAGTGAATAAAATAATTCCATTTAAAACAAAATACCTCCACTTACTTTTTCGTTCTGCTACCCAGACTTAGAGAAGGCTCTCTAGTTTTTTTTTAAATTGCTAGCAGCCACAAAAAAACAACTAAGATAAATCAAAGAATTAAGTTAAAGGGTTAATTAGAAGTGGACATTGCTAATCTCTTCCTTTTTCTCAATTTGCACAGACATGGCCGAAAATATTTTTGTGAGAAGACGACTCAGCAATTCGGCCAGCACTTTGAGTATTGCAATTCGGCCAGAAGCAAGCAAAAATTCGGCCTCAAGGATGTTGATGCTCCCTTGTTCAAAACGTTGTGCTGAGCTCTTCGAAAATTCTTGATTTGATGAACTCTCCAAAAAAAAGGTGGCGGCTGCAACAATTGTTCGAAATTTTTTTGCTCTGTTGATGCTGCGCCTCTTTGTGATTTTAATGAGCAGTCAAAAAATGTGGGCGGCTGCAACTAGGGTTTTTCAAGTGTGTGGCGCTCTTGGATGATCATGTGATGGGGAGAATTTCGTTGCACCTCTTAGCAAAAGATAATGGCCTGGGGACTAAAAAACGATGGAGAACAAAAAGCAAAAGGGATTGGCCTTGGGATTTTGATTTGAGAGGTTTTTCAACAGGGGATTGCATCAAGCACATTGACTTTGACCGAATGGAAATGGGGAATTACGCAAGCCTTGTTGATTTTTTTTATATGATTCGGCTCACCCTATGGAAATTGTGTTGGGGTCTTTTTATCAATGCGGCTGAGGAATTTTTCCTTAGAGAAATTGTTTTTGGCCCCTAGCTCTTAGGGTTTTGGATGATTGGTTTAAATAGAGATATACTGTGGTTTCTTTGGTGCGGCTACCCTAGAAAATAGGAAATGATGCAATCCCTAATTGGTGTAAAATATTGAATAAGATTTGCTCTTATCTCCCCTTCATATTTGACCAAGTCTTCCTTGCTATGTGAATGGCTCTTTGAACGAGTCATCGTGGAGTGTGTATAGCAATTTGTCCAACACATTGACTTACGTCCTCCTTTGGGTATTTACATTCTCGCCATTCCTGCAAATACTTAACACACACATCAGATCGTTCACAACTGTTTGTCATCATCAAACCATAAATCATAGATCTATGTATCCAACACCATCCGCCTCATCCTAGAGCGAGGTAGGGGTGAGTGACCGCACCGGGACGAAGTTGGGCATGGTGAACCGTCGCTCCGGGTTGGCGCCCTCCCCGCCGTGGTTGGCGACCACGGTTGAGCGTAGCAGGGGACGAAGCTCCTGACGGTCAGGGATGGATGCTGAACCTCCCTCTGAGAGGCGTTGGTGGCCCGCGAGTTGTTGGATGGCTGCTGTCAGCGTTTGGAGGTGGTCGTTAGTCTCTTGGGTGAAAAAACAGAGTTGTTCTTGGGTCGCCAAGCGTGAGTCGCTGGTGCCCTCGATGGTGTGGATGTGCCTGTTTTCAGGTGGGAAGTAGTCGCCATCCTCCTGGATGGGGGAAATGCATCCTATTCCATTGCAAGCTGACTCCATACTGGTAATGTGGTTGTTTTGACGTGGGTGCTTCTTCATGTTCTCATAGACGGCGCTAGATGTTTCAGAGTGGTTTCTCACCACAGGTTGGTTGACTGGAGGGACGGAGGTCCACGCGATCACGTGGGACACGTGCGGCCTCCGGGAGCGGGATGCAGCTCGTTTGGCTTGGCGAAGAGCGTGCGGGTCTGAGCGTCGACGTACCGAAGTGAGTCCTCGGCCAAGCGAAGACCTCCGTAGGGGTGGAGGTGAACAGGCTCAAGGGCGAGCGTGTTCGGCTCCGGGCTGATTGGGCGCCGAAGGGTAGCTTCGGTGCGGCTGGATCTTCTTGACCTGAACAGACGAGAAAGCTCGACAGGGGAGGTCAAACCTTAGTTCCGACCAATTCTCATCCGATGCCTAAATCAGAACGGATCTGAAGGATGTTCGGCGGGATCGGTATGGCTCACGGAGAGGCCGATACGCGGGCACCCTGGCCGAGCTGGGGAGGAGAATTATAAGGTGTGAGATATGGTCGTTCAGGAAGAATACCTCCGAGTTTGGTATCCAGAAAGAGAGTCCCCTTCCACGTTGTTCCTCGAGTTGCTTTATAGGAATCTTCTTCGGCCACGTCTCGTCGACGTCCCCCTATTTCCCCCCGATGATCCGCCATTTTGATGGTGCCTTCATGGGTCATGAAGGTGGGTGTAATGGAGCTCCTTAATAGTGATTAGGGGCGGCGCGATTTAAGTAGAGTGGTTAACTCCCGCTGGCGTGGGTCAGCAGCTATATTCATATCGGTCCGAGGCCGGTCTGATTCCGAGTCTTCGTGAGGACCTCGTTCTTCCCAGGCCCGTAGGTTCGCGACACGGGCTGGGCCCGCTCGGCCTTGGCTCATCTGAGAAGGGTCGTATTAATTATAATTTATATATAACATGATACTTAAGAGATATGCCCATCTGCCAAGTCCATCTACCCATCACGTCATCACATGAACAAACAATAGTCTCACAGTGCATATTTCATAACTCTAAATATTATGATACAATTATATTTGAAAATAAAATAAAATAAAATCAAGAACAATGAAACTAAACACAAGAGGTGAGCTCCCTAGGGGCAGACATGACTGTATTGTAGACATGAAGTATCATCCTCATCTCAAAGTCTCCGACACCCTTCACCGGCGCAGCCTCCCTTGCCTTGGGTATCCTCTTCCCCCACACGGCCTCCAGCCTCTTGCCGCCCCCGTTCGCGCTCGGCACGCCTCCTGCGAGCGCCAGCATCGCGTTGACATACGCATCTCTCATCCTCAGCAGAAGCCTCTTCGGCGAAGGGATCCTCAGCACCCGGATCCTCAACACCTTCCTCAATGCCCCGACCTTCCATGATATTCTCTTCCCCCTCTTATCATCGCCGCCGAGCCTCACCGTCTTCTTGCTCGTGCTCGCAGACCCCTCGAGCCTCCGGTACGCTTTCCGGCGCCAGTACGACTGCAAGCTCGTGTAGAACTGATTGCTCGTGGCTGCCATTGCTGAGTTGAAGACTTGAGCAAACGTGGGGTGTTTTTATAGATATCTGGAGTCGACTACCAAACTTGACTTGTTCGTTGTTGGCTTGCTACGACTGAGTCATTGGTAAAGAGATCAGGCTTGACTTGATCAAACATTAAAGGGTGACCTGCGATTTAATTAGCCATTCATTTTTGCTTCGGTGATTAGAATTACACGACTTTTGTATGATATTTGTTGGGTTGGAATTGATGGCTGACCTGATTCATGAATCGAGTGAGGGCAAGTGGCTGCTTGTGCATGGACCGAGTCCAGTTGGGATTGATGGGGAATGAGACTGGTTGGTCTGGGGTTGCTGTCGACACTAAAGAGTGAGATCAACTCCTTTCTTCCACTAGCTTTCGATTTGGACAGGGATAGCTCAGTTACCAAGAGATATGCTCACTATAACGATAAATATCGTAATTTGAAGAACCTTACACCATTCACTTGATAGCTGACGTGGTAGAGCCTTGTTGCCTCTAAAAAAAGGTCAGTGGTTCAAGGAATGGTACATGGAGGAGAGAGAGATAAGAGAAGAAAGAGGTATTTTAAAATACCTCAATTTTTGCTACAATTTTCACCCTTTTTGTCGGAGAAAAGAACTTAAATTTTATTAAAACTAATTGACTTCTTAGCAACATAAATCCGGGGTTAAAACCTAAAATTAATGATTGTTCAGCGAACTCAATCACTTCCACAGAACAGCACCAACCATGATGCAGTTTGTCAAGTGTACTTGAGATGTGAATCATATCACCTTGTAATTTATTTATTTTTTGATTCATCGGAATTTAAGTGAATGGCATAAGTCTCGATTCCGCGTCGTCCCGTAGGGAGGGAGGATAGATGCCAACTGAGCTCTAGTGCTCATTGGTACCTTGGAATATTTTTCGAGCATGGATCGGTAGGACTTGACTTGTAACAAATCCAACAATAACGTCCGCGGATCCAACAATGTCAAGAGCCTGTCGATTCAACTCATCCAATAAGCCCCACGCAAATATGAACTATTTATCGGATTAAACAGAAGTATTATGGTAATTTCACTCCAACCCATTAATTGATTTATGGGTCATCCGATGGTCTGTTAGTCAAGCCTTTTCGTGGGCCTTAATTGGATCGGATTTTTTATTGGTCTTGATGGGCCTTTGTTGGGTTACATTATTTGAGTAGAATACCCACAGTTTACCGGGTGAGCTTTAGCATATTAATAAATAAAACTAAACACTATGGGAATTAAAAAAGCTTTATGAATGGTATTATGTAGGCTCGTCATAGACCCATGTATGCACTAGCTTATCATGTATCGTATTAGTATTTTGTGTCATACGATAAACTATGTATCCAACATTGTTTGAACTCTTCGCTTATAAATAAAGGTCTGTTGTCTAGCGCAAAAGTCACTTCATAACACGTTATCAGCACGCTCTTCCATGTGAGAGAGGCGACGCAGACGACGAATGATCAGAAGATCGTTGACTCTCAGACGCAGAATGATCAAATGACTTTCCGCATAGACGTACGACGAAATCGAAATGTTCATTTCGATTTTAAGGTACTCCTACAAATTGTTTTCTTTAAAATTATTATGATCATGATTAGTGTACCCTATATCTATCTTTTGCTATCAGAAAACATATTGAAACAAAACAAAAAAATTGGGGCAAGGGCAGCGGCCACCGGCCGCTGACCCTGTGGCAACGGCCAATCAGTCACCAGCACCACATGCACCCTTGGGGGGAGAGGGTAGCGGCCACCGGCCGTCGACCCTGGGGCGACGGCCAACCGGCTGCCAGCCCCACACAGACTATCGGAAAGAAAAAGATATATTTCGGCTGGCCAACGGCCCCCAAGACGTCAGTCCCCCCCCCAATCGTTGTAATGCGTGTGGGGTCCTGTGGATAGTAGACAACACCAGAAAGGGTGTTGAATAGTGTTGTGAGCAAAGTTAATACAATTCTTCACCAAATTTAAACCCTTCTTAAGGTTGCCTAAGTCTCAAATGAGAGTTACCTCAATTTGTACTTAATCAACCCAATTAATAAGCTTGTAATGATAATATCAAAGAGAAAAGCACAGCGGAAGTAAATATTACAAGCAATATTAAAGAGTCAAGCACAGCGTAAACACGATAGCTTTTACTCTGGTTCAGGTCAACCGTGTCTACGTCCAGCAACCGATCCACTAGCTCTCAACCCTGAGAACAACCTTTCCTCAACATAATGAAGAGGAGTTTTGTAACGATCAGTATTTTTAAGCCTGTTTGATTGAGGTGTGACTGTATTTCATTTTTTTGTAGTAGCAGTTTTTATCTGAATTTTCACCTTAGCCTATCACTTCGACCCCCCTCATTTTCATCTGTCGGCAACCACCCTTCAACTCCCCCCCCCCCCCCCCCCCCCCCCCGCATTGCAAGTCCAGCAAGCATATTCATCATCCCCAACCTCCCCCTTGTCTACAGATCGATCAACTGCAAGTAATCCCTAAACCCACACAAAAATCAATCCTCTTCCTTTAAAAAGAAATCAAATCACTCTCCCGTTCTTCACCGTCCTCCTTTCCCATTCAAATCAGAAACCAAAATCCACAGCCAAAGTCAAAAATTGGGGAGAACCAAATTGAAAACCCAATTTCAATTCCTTCTCCCGCAGCCCTGCACCCATGGCCAGCCGCCGTGCCCGGATCACGCCGCCTCCCCTTGGATCGCCGCCCGGAGCATCCCCTTACGCGCGCCACCGCCCACCTCCAAGCCGCTGTCTCCACCTCCCCAGGCCGCCGGACCCCCGTGCGCCACCTCCTCCCCTTACACGCACGCGCCCGGAGCCCTAGCCGCCGCTGCTGTGTGCCCAGCAACCTGCCGGTGCCGCCCCTTGCCCCTTGCCGCCGGCCCCCTTGGCCGCCGCCCTAGCCCCGCCTCCGCGCCGGAGCTTCCTCCCCACCGTGCGCCACCTGCGATCAAGAGAAACAAAAAAAATACGAAGACGAACGAAGAGAGAAAGAGAGAGGGGTGAGTTTTGTAAGTTTAAGTTATTATATATATATATATATATATATATATATATATATATATATATATATATATATATATATATATATATATATATATATATATATATATATATGGCACGGTTTATTTAATGGCTGAGTTCCCCCCCCCACAAATATCAAGTTCTCCCAAATTTCAAGTTTTGCCACAAAATTTCAAGTTTCCCCCAAATTTAAGTTTCCCCCCAAAAGTTAAGTCCCCTCAAAATTGTCATTGCCACCTAGGACAAACTTGCCACGTAGGACAAAGCTTTGTCCTAGTATGCTAATATACAAAATCTTCAAAGGACAGGAAAAAATGTTCGGAAAGGGGGGAGAATCAAAGTGTGGGTGGGTGTCTCTTATCCATGTCCAAATTCTCTTATCCAACTTCTCTTGATAACATCCCTCTTTTATATAATAGATAGTTATAACCCGTGCCCTAAGGGCACGGTTCATTTTAAATATCTCCCATCAAAATCTTAGATCCCCAAATTTTAAATAAACAACAATAACTAAATTGCAATAATTGTTATTTAATTCCCCTAAAAACTTTAACACGCCAAAAATTTTAGTTCTTACCAGAGAATTTAATTCCCCTAAAAATTTTAGTTTCCCCTAAAATTTAGTTCCCTCAAGATTTAGCATGTGCCATACAGACACTATTCATTTAAAATATTACACCCCTCAAAATCTTGGATCCCCTAATTTTAAACGAACAATAATTAAAGCGCAATAATTGTTATTAAATTCAACCAAACATTTTAGTTCTCCTAATATTTAGTTTCTCGTTCATCTAAAATATTCCCCCCTCAAAATTTTGGATCCCCTAACTTTAAACAAACATCAATAATTAAAGCGCAATAATTGTTATTTAGTTCATCCCAAAAAATTTAGTTCCTCCATAACATTAAATTCCCTCCAAATTCAGTTACCACCAAAATTTAGTTTCCATAGAGAATTTAGTTCAAGGTTTTTTTATTTGTGGTTGCTCAAAAATGTGTTAGTGTTCACCCTAAATGTTTTAGCATCAAAAATTGTTTTTTTCACTGTAGTGTTCATCATGCTTGTGGTCCAGTGTTCATGATGAATCCCTCCACCAGCATGATCATCGTCATCAATCTGGCTGATTTTGTATCGAATTATATCAATGCGCTTGTGTTGGCATTTTATGTCACGTTATCAAACTAATGTAAGAATCCATGGAATAAATTCTCAAGAGATGGTTCATGTTATACTCTTAGCTTTGTTAAGCATGTTGTTCCTTCATCTATAATGATGTGGTAAGCAGCACTATAATCTTAAAATGGGAATTTTTTCTACACATCATCAAGATTAGCCTAACTAATGATATATAATCTTGTAATGATTAAGAAATTAGGATTTCGTGAGTGTCTGCTAGTATTGATATTTTTCAGATTTATACCATATTGTAAGAGCAGCGACATAAAGTTGTCGTGTTTCCTTCAAAAAAATATGAGAAAATTAGATTGCCTCTACGTACGTGAACTATATTTTTATATCCATACACTTTATAATTCTGGCCATTTAAGCCCTTAATCTTTCTTTCTTGCATTCTTCCCAATCCCAATCTACAGCCAACAACTATGTCAATATAGTGAGCTTAGTTACATATTTCAAATTTCACTTGTGCAAAAATTAGGTTATAGAATATATAGATGCATACAAAACTTGGGCCATAGAATATTTCAAATTTGGAGTTGAATAGTAAATAGTTAAGATGCAAAGAAATTCAAGGTAACTATCAAATCATTTTCAAGTTTTAGAAAACAATAAAATGGTCGTTAACGAAAAATAGAAAACAAAACAACCATATTTATTTCCTTCCTTTAAATTCTCATTTTCAAATAACTAATTTGAAATCATAACTTAAAACTATTCTCATTCGAAAGAATACTTTTTTAAATGTCAATGAAACACCTATTATGAATATTCCTCAGTATAGCTACGACATTTGGTGATTAATATACTTAATATCAATAGACTTCAAAAAAACTACGAAATTTCACTGAATAATAATTTTATTAAAGGAAAACTCCACTAAACCAAGCATTTCAAATTGATGCTTTTTATTCATCGGAATTTAAAATTGACGTTCAATGCCACGATTTTACAAACCACCGTATAGAGAAAACGCAACCGAACAAAAAAAATATATTATGAAATCGTCGTAAAAGAAACAAAAAAATCCAAAATCTTTCTTTATAAATTATTTTATACATCATTCAATAAATTCTGTAGGTCAATTATTTGCAAAACAATAATCACAAATATTCACATCATACAACAAACCCTTGCCAAACAATGAACACAATTATTTCCATCGTACATATCCCCACCAAATATGCAGGTAAAATCATTTACATCATACAAACCCCCACCATAAAAAGTAACAACAAAATTGCAACGATATTTACGCACACAACTTTTTACCCACAAAAACAACACTGTGACAAAAACAACACTGTAAATTAACTATAACGAATCAGGGATGCCACCATCGATGGAGACGGAGCAAAGCGCTCGTGCGACTCCTTCCCGCCGAGATCCATCGAAAACTTAACAAATGTTGTCGGCACAATGAATTTCCTCCCTCGAACTCCACCCTCAGCAAACTTTAGATCAAGATGCCAATATCATAAATAGAAATCGAATGAAATAGAACAAATTGTTTTTAAAAAAATATCACATAAATAATAGAAGTTAAGATCTTAACAATTTATTCATCAATACATCCTGCCAAACAAATTAAGATGGCCATGTTCGAAATCTCATCTCCCTTGCTCTCACTCTCTTTCGTTCTCTTCCTCCTCTCATCATCAACATTATTCCCCACTTCATTTGCCAGATGGCTATGCCTCAAGAACGAAGCGACGGTGCTCCTCGACATAAAGCGCTCCTTTGGCAATCCAGCCTCCCTGGCCTCATCGATTGCTGCACCTGGGCATCGGTCCCCTGCGATTTCGACAGCGACAAAATCACCAAACTACTCATCAAATGACCCGACCTCAAAGGCCCCATCTCCCCCTCCATCAGCCAGCTCTCCTCCCTCAAGAACCTTGACATCTCCGGCAACATCATCCGGAGAATCCCTCCATCCATTGGAAATTCAACAAATGAAGATGTGGGGGACTCAGAAAAGAGGTCTGCGTGGGGCTCAGGGGGTTTAGAATGGGAGATAGAAGAGCAAAGAGCACATGCACTTACCAGATGTTGACAGCGCCATCCTTCGAATTGTGACATTCGCCTCGTCCATCATGTGCTCTTTGCCACCACCCCTCGTCTACCCTTTGTTGTCGTCAAAGAGAGACGTTTGCCCTTCGCTGTCATCAGAGAAAGGGGGGAGAGAGCCTCCCTTTTTAGACAGAGAGTGTGTGTGGAGTTTGATGGGAAATGACATTGGGTTGGTGGTTTGACGCGGATCGGAGAGGGGGTTTGACGCGGATCGCCAACATGGCATTTGATGGACGGTTAGGATTAAAGATTTGGTTTTAAAAATGGATGGCTATAGATTCGGTTGGAGTTTCCCCCAAAAATACAACCTCCCCCCCCCCCATTTTGTTCCATTGTTTTTTCAAATTCAAAAACATCCCTCACCCCTTCCCTCCAAATTACACAACACTTTATCCTAGTCATCATTTTATATTCAATTTCTCTTGTCTTAATTCTCTTCTCCCAATTTCTCTTATTCAATTTCTCTTGTCTTAACCAAATTCTCTTATCCAAATTGTATTAACCAACAATTGTTTTACCCAATTTCTCATCTCTTATCCAAATTCTCTTATCCAACTCTTATCCAATAACTCATGATAACATCCCTGTTTTATAATATAGATATATATGAAAATTTTCAAATGAGAACATTTCGCACCGTGCGAAAATGTTTTTATTTCTTTTTTGAAAAAAAAATTTCAAAAATTCTTTTTTCCACCCTCATTATATGTTGTTATACCTCCCTCAAAAAATAATCGTTGAGAAATAATGTCATTTGGCCTTCGATCAAGGAATTTCATCAAATTCGCACGTTTTAAGACCGTTAAATTTGTAACGGGTGGATGGGTGCTCTAATCCCCAACGGGTTCACCCATTATTTTTCCTGGGGTATATAATTGTATGGATTAAATATCAAAAAAAATTTGAAAAAAAAATTTCAAAAAAAAAGATAAAAATCTTTTCGCACGGTGCAAAAGCCTCTTTTTCACAACCGAAGATCGCTATATATATATATTAAATTATATTAGTTAGTTAATTAATTTATTATTTAATTTTAGACTAATTTTTGTTAAGTTGAGTTTTAAAATTAGTTTAAGTTATGTTTTATTAAGCTTTAAAAGTTAGTTATTTAATAAGCTTAAGTTTTTAATATAAGTTTTAATAGAAGTTATAATATAAAGGTTAGTTAATAAGTTAATGTTTTAAGTTATAAGTTAAGTTAAATTTTTATTAAGTTAAGTTAATTTTCATTAAGTTAAGTTTAGGCTAAAGTTAAATATAAGTTTGCTTTAAGTTATTAAATGAGTTATTATATAAGTTATTTTTATGTAAGTTAATATTTTATAAACCTATATTAGTAAATATGTTAGTAGCTAATGTAATTTATCTGCTAAAGTTAAATATAAGTTTGCTTTAAGTTATTAAATGAGTTATTATATAAGTTATTTTTATGTAAGTTAATATTTTATAAACCTATATTAGTAAATATGTTAGTAGCTAATGTAATTTATCTGTTATAACAACAAGTTAAGTTTTAATAACATGTTATAAGTAATTAGTTGTAAGATTTAGTGTAACATAATTATTATTAGTTATTTTCAGAATAACATGCCCTCTTAGCCTATTATTATTTTATGTAGCTAACTCATTCGTAACACGTGTAAACCAGATATTACTACCGCAGATCAAAATGCGCCATTCTCTACAAGGCAAATCGGTAACTCAGCGTACATTTACTATGAGTGTTAAAACAAAATAAATGCATGCCAATCTAGTGTCATTTCAATTTCATGAACTGTTAGATAAACTTATAAATTGCACAGTATCGTAAAAGAAATCGAATTGGACTACATGAGATGCTTGACAGAAAGATGCAACTTGAAATGTGAGAATAGTAAATGACTCGTAAAATTGCAAGTATGGTAACCTACACAGATACTGTGTTTTGGGTAACTTATAATAGCGAGGGTGCAGAAGCCACTAGTCCAGACTTTGTTGTCACCATGAGGGTTCTAGCAACCCATCATAGTAGCCGATGACAAAATCATAGACTTGATCACAGATTCTGGATTAGTATTCATAGCATAGTTCGCCTGGGTAGCACCCATGGCAAGAGGTGGACTCTTGGTTGTTTACTGTATCTCGCATTATAAGTCGCGGTCTAGGTACGGCACAGTTAAACTCTCGTAACATGGTCACTTTTAATACTTTACATTTAACTGCTAGAAATTACTGATAATTATAAAACTGCAAAGTTTCTTTTCTGATAGGCACGTCTAGAAGACTATGAATTTGATGAAACATCATTTCCAAAACTAGGCTTACAAACCAAGAAGCATGAAGCTTCAGAGAGAATCACTTGGAATACAAAGACACTAAGTCACTTTGATCCGCCAACAAGCCAGTGTGAGAAGGGGGTTCTGAAGATTCTCCATATCCAAAACAATGTCCATCTCTTGCCGGACAAATTCATTGACAACCACAAGATTGTCATATCACACGTCCCTGCTGCTAACACTCCAGCCAGGATTGACATACCGCAAAATGGATGCAATCCGCATGTAGCAGAGATGGTTAGACCTCTTAAAAAGAGAGGACGACCACCGGGATCCAAGGACCAAGTCCCTCGAAAAAGTAGGACCCTTGACAATGGTAAAACAATACCACCACAGGATGCTACTATAAGCCCTGCTCCCCCATCTCTTCCAAACTCTCAAACAGAGGAAAAATCGGGAGAAAATGAAGTTTTGATACATTATGTACGAACTGGGGAGTATTGGGACAGAAAGAGCACAATTATAGATGACACATTTGCATGTAATATTGCCATCAACGTTACGTACTGCGACGATGATATTGAACCACACTCTCTGATAAAATGTCAAAGCAAAGATGATTGGCCAAAGTGGAAAGCGGCAATAGGAGTAGAGTTGGATTCACTCACAAAATGCAAGGTCTTCGGACCTATTGTCAAGACACCAAAAGGTGTAAAACCTGTAGGTTATAAATGGGTATTTGTTAGAAAAAGAAATGAATAGAATGAGATCGTTCGCTACAAAATAAGGCTTGTAGCGCAGGGTTTTACCCAACGTCCAGTGGTGGATTTTGAATCCACTTACTCCCCAGTCATGGATGCGATGACCTTCGGATTCCTCATTAGCTAGACAGCTCAAGAGGGTTTAGATATGCAGCTTATGGATGTCGTGACTGCAGACCTATATGGCAATTTAGACCGAGACATCTATATGAGATTGCCTGACGGTTATTCTTTGCCTGCAGCACTAAAAGAGAGACAACGTGACATCTACTCAGTGAAACTGCAAAGATCATTATATGGTCTAAAACAATTAGGAAGTATGTGGTATAATAGACTGAGCGAATTCCTCACATAGCAAGGATTTGCAAATGACGCAGTCTGCCCTTGCATCTTTATAAGAGCAAAGGCAACAGGATTTGTCATTATAGCCGTCTATGTGGACGACTTGAACCTCATCGGATTTCTTGGAGAGATCACTGAGATTTCTAGAAGCCTGACAGAAACTTTCGAGATGAAAGACCTCAGAAAGCCGAAATTCTGTTTAGGTCTTCAAATAGAGCATCTTAACGATGGGATCCTGTTACATCAGTCAACTTATACAATGAACCTGTTGAAAAGTTCCAAATGGATAAGTGTCACCCCCTCAGTACCCCAATGATCGTTAGATCATTGGATACGATCATTGGATGTGCATAAAGACCCTTTCCGACCGCTGTAAGAGGGGGAGGAAGTACTAGGCCCTGAAGTGCCTTATCTAAGTGCAATCGGTGCACTCCTTTACATGTCTAACTGCACTCGTCCTGACATAGCATTTGCAGTAAACCTACTAGCCAGATATAGTGATGCACCTACACAGCGGCACTGGGCCGGAGTTAAGCATCTTCTGCGCCACATCCAAGGGTCCATAGACTTAGGTCTATTCTACAGGAAAGGGGCAACAACCGGTTTAAGTTAAGTTAAATTTTTATTAAGTTAAGTTAATTTTCATTAAGTTAAGTTTAGGCTAAAGTTAAATATAAGTTTGCTTTACGTTATTAAATGCGTTATTATATAAGTTATTTTTATGGAGTTAATATTTTATAAACCTATATTAGTAAATATGTTAGTAGCTAATGTAATTTATCTGTTATAACAACAAGTTAAGTTTTAATAACATGTTATAAGTAATTAGTTGTAAGATTTAGTGTAACAATATTATTGTTAGTTATTTTCAGAATAACATGCCCTCTTAGCCTATTATTATTTTATGTAGCTAACTCATTCGTAACACGTGTAAACTAGGTATTACTACCGCATATCAAAATGCGCCATTCGCTACAAGGCAAATCGGTAACTCATCGTACATTTGCTATGGGTGTTAAAACAAAATAAATGCATGCCAATCTAGTGTCATTTCAATTTCATAGTGTTTCCACTTTGAACTGTTAGATAAGCTTATAAATTGCACAGTATCGTAAAAGAAATCGAATTGGACTACATGAGATGCTTGACAGAAAGATGCAACTTGAAATGTGAGAAAAGTAAATGACTCGTAAAATTGCAAGTATGGTAACCTGCACAGACACTGGGTTTGGGGTAACTTATAATAGCAAGGGTGCAGAAGCCACTAGTTCAGACTTTGTTGTCACCATGAGGGTTCTAGCAACCCATTATAGTAGCCTGTGACAAAATCAGAGACTTGATCACAGATTCTGGATTAGTATTCATAGCATAGTTCGCCTGGGTAGCACCTATGGCAAGAGGTGGACTCTTGGTTGCTTACTGTACCCCGCATTGTAAGTCGCGGTCTACGTACGGCACAGTTAAACTCTCGTAACATGGTCACTTTTAATACCTTACATTTAACTGCTAGAAATTGCTAATAGTTATAAAACTACAAAGATTTTTTCTGATAGGCACGTCTAGAAGACTATGAATTTGATGAAACATCATTTCCAAAACTAGGCTTACAAACCAAGAAGCATGAAGCTTCAGAGAGAATCACTTGGAATACAAAGACACTAAGTCACTTTGATTCGCCAACAAGCCAGTGTGAGAAGGGGGTTCTGAAGATTCTCCATATCCAAAACACTGTCCATCTCTTGCCGGACAAATTCAATGACAACTAGAAGATTGTCAGATCACACGTCCCTGCTGCTAACACTCCAGTCAGGATTGACATACCGTAAAATGGATGCAATCCGCCTGCAGCAGAGATGGTTGGACCTCTTAAAAAGAGAGGATGACCACCGGGATCCAAGGACCAAGTCCCTCGAAAAAGTATGACCCTTGGCAATGGTAAACCAATACCACCACAGGATGCTACTATAAGCCCTGCTCCCCCATCTCTCCCAAACTCTCAAACAGAGGAAAAATAGGGAGAAAATGAAGTTTCGATACATTATGTACAAACTGGGAAGTATTGGGACAGAAAGAGCACAATTATAGATGACACATTTGCATGTAATATTGCCATCAACGTTACGTACTGCGACGATGATATTGAACCACACTCTCTGACAAAAATGTCAAAGCAAAGATGATTGGCCAAAGTGGAAAGCTGCAATAGGAGTAGAGTTGGATTCACTCACAAAACGCAAGGTCTTCGGACCTATTGTCCAGACACCAAAAGGTGTAAAACATGTAGGTTATAAATGGGTATTTGTTAGAAAAAGAAATCAATAGAATGAGATCGTTCGCTACAAAATAAGGCTTGTAGCGTAGGGTTTTACCCAACGTCCAGGGGTGGATTTTGAATCCACTTACTCCCCAGTCATGGATGCGATCACCTTCGGATTCCTCATTAGCTTGACAGCTCAAGATGGTTTAGATATGCAGCTTATGGACGTCGTGACTGCATACCTATATGGCAATTTAGACCGAGACATCTATATGAGATTTCCTGACGGTTATTCTTTGCTTGTAGCACTAAAAGAGAGACAACATGACATCTACTCAGTGAAACTGTAAAGATCATTATATGGTCTAAAACAATCAGGAAGGATGTGGTATAATAGACTGAGCGAATTCCTCGCAAAGCAAGGATTTGCAAATGACGCAGTCTGCCATTGCATCTTTATAAGAGCAAAGGCAACATGATTTGTCATTATAGCCGTCTACGTGGACGACTTGAACCTCATCGGATCTCCTGAAGAGATCACTGAGATTTCTAGAAGCCTGACAGAAACTTTCGAGATGAAAGACCTCAGAAAGCCGAAATTCTGTTTAGGTCTTCAAATAGAGCATCTTAACGATGGGATCCTATTACATCAGTCAACTTATACAATGAACATGTTGAAAAGTTCCAAATGGATAAGTGTCACCCCCTCAGTACCCCAATGATCGTTTAGATCATTGGATACGATCATTGGATGTGCATAAAGACCCTTTCCGACCGTGGGAAGAGGGGGAGGAAGTACTAGGCCCTGAAGTGCCTTATCTAAGTGCAATCGGTGCACTCCTTTACCTGTCTAACTGCACTCGTCCTGACATAGCATTTACAATCAACCTACTAGCCAGATATAGTGATGCACCTACACAGCGGCACTGGGCCGGAGTTAAGATTCTTCTGTGCCACATCCAAGGGTCCATAGACTTAGGTCTATTCTACAGGAAAGGGGCAACAACAGGTTTAATTGGTTATGCTGATGCAGGTTACAAATCCGATCCTCACACAGAGAATTCTCAGACCGGATACATGTTCACATATGGCGGCACTGCCATATCTTGGAGATCTGTGAAGCAGACTATGACGACCATCTCATCAACACATTCAGAACTTCTAGCAATCCACGAAGCAAGCAAAGAGAGTTTCTGGCTACGTTCTATGATCCAGCACATCCTCACCTCTACCGGCCTGTTGACCGGCGTTCTTGCGCCTACTCCACTCCATGAAGACAATGCAGCATGTATAGTGCAGCTATAGAACGGCTATATAAAAGGCGACAAGACGAAGCATATCTCCCTTAAGTTCTTCTGGACGCATGACCTTCAGAAGCAAAATTAGATTGAGGTACAGAAGATCCAATCTTATAATAACTTGGCGAATTTGCTTACCAAATCCCTGCCTACTAGTACCTTTGAGAAACTTGTAAATGGGATTGGGATGAATAGAGTGAGAAAATGTAAACTGGGTTAGGATGAGAGGACTATAAATGTATGGATACATAGGAGACTGATGTTTAGATTCATAGGAAATCTGCAAGCCTGAAGCTTGGTCAGATGAGGGGGAGTCAATCGCAGAGTTGTACTCTTTTCCTTTGGCTATTGGTTTTTTCCCATAGGGGTTTCCATAGTCAAGGTTTTGACGAGGCAACCTCGTTGATTCTGGATCCTGAAGTATCCAACCCTAGACACATCCCTAAAACAGGGGAAGTTATGGATAAACTGTTCTTTATATAACAAGGCAGTTATCCTAACTCGGATCTTGAAGAATCCGCCTCTTATTCAATGTTGGTTGGATAAGGGGAAGTGTTATGAATAGGCTCATGAGGCCCATTGGGTTTCCACCCATTCATTGAAAGCTATATAAATAAGGATAGGGGGCTCCTAAACCCTTACATCTATTACTCTACTTTTCCCTTCACGACAGTCACATCAATATTAGGATAAGTACATACTTATTTTAACCTTCCTGGAATTATTTAAATCCATTTATTAATAAAAAATTCTTAGCAACATAAATCCGCGGTTAAAACCTATAATTAATGATTGTTCAGCGAACTCAATCACTTCCACAGACTGCACCCCCCATGATGTAGTTTGTCAAGTGTACTTAGATATGAATCATATCACCTTGTAATTTATTTATGGAGAAGACTAAATACACCGAATGGGGACCGGTGTAGACAATAATCTTTATTTATTTTTTGATTCATCGAAATTTAAGTGAATGGCATAAGTCTCGATTCCGTGCCGTACCGAATGGAGGGGAGAGAGATGCCAACTAGCAAGTGCTCATTGGTACCTTGGAATATTTTTCGAGCATGGATCGGTAGGACTTGATTTGTCACTAATCCAACAAGAAGTTCCGCGGACCAACAATGCCAGAGCCTGTCGATTCAACTCATCCAACGCTTGAATTAGTGACCAGACGAAAACAATCCAATAGCCCCACGCAAATATGAGCTATTTATCGGATTAAACTGAAGTATTATGGTAATTTCACATCCAACCCATTAATTGATTTATGGGCCATCCGATGGTCTGTTAGTCGAGCCTTTTCGTGGGCCTTAATTGGACCGGATTTTTATTGGTCTTGATGGGCCTTTGTTGGGTTACATTAGAGTAGAATACCCACAGTTTTTTCCGTGAGCTTTAGCATATTAATAAATAAAACTAAACACTATGGGAATTGGGAATTGATACGACCCCGAACTGGCCGAAGAAAGACGGGCCAGCCTCGCGACCAAGAAGCTGAACTGGGCCAAAGCCCAAAAGGCCCCATAAGCGGGCCCGGGGCATCGCAGCCCGGCACCGCCACCCGGTGCACCGTTGGCCTCCCGCCCTTCGAGGAAACCGCTCCCCAGATCACTCAAGCCTTGATCATCATTGAAGGGACCATCAAAGCGAACGGGTACGAAAGGCGAGATGGCAGGATGCCATAACGGCATTGACATGCGGACTCCTACAAGAGGCCGAAAAGACGAAACGCCAAGAGATCGAATCCTGAATACTCAGACCTTAGGTATTTCACCTCTCCCAGACCTTTCTTCCACTTCACATATTTCTCCTCTACAGCTCGGTCTGAGGACTCGCGTATTAGTCTCTCCGTGAACCATACTCGATCCCACCGAGCATCTTTCAGATAAGTGCTGACTTAGGCATTGGAGGGGACTTGGTCGGAACCAAGTTCCGACCCCCCCTGACGAGTTCTCTCGTCCGTGCAGGTCAGAAGAGACGTCAACCAGCCGAAACTACCCTTCGGCGTCCCATCGTCTGGGTCCGAGCGCTCTCGAGCCCCAGGCCCGTTTGACCCATCATTACAGGAAGCCGTCATTCTACCGAAGCTACCCTTCGGCACATCGACGCACGGATCCACGCATTTCCGCCACAGCGAACGATCGAACAACCAACCCCGAAGGCCACACCCGTCCCACGTGACCGCGATGACTCCCATACCTTCAACCTATCAATCAGTGGTGAGAAAACACCCCGAAACATCTGGCGCCGTATGTGGAAAGACGAGTCTAAATCCACGTCAAACCACCACACCAAAAATGGCGCGCTTGCGCGCCAAGGGACGGAGGAGCACAGCCGCGGCAGCGCCCGCACAGGACTCTACTAAAGTCCACCTTTTCAAGACCACCAGACGCACGTCCCGAACCAGGGAGCCGAGCATCCTGCGAGCAATGGCAATGGACGTAGACAGAGAGAAGACCAGAGATGGCCCTCAGCCCATCTGCTTTTTCGAGGAGGACCTAGAGGGGGTCGAGCTACCGCCCGACAACGCGCTGGTCGTCTCGGTGGTCATTGACACCTCCCTGGTCCGACGACTGCTCGCCGACACGGGAAGCTCATGTGACATCCTGTTCATGTCAACATTAGAGAAGATGGTGATGCAGGCGGGCGACCTGGAGTCCTGTTCGGGTCCCCTAGTCAGCTTCACAAGACATTCTGCTCTGATATTTGGAATGATCCACCTCCTAGTGACGCTTGGGGAACCTCCCCACTCAATCACTCTAACGATAAAGTTCATGGCCTTGAAAGTCCGATCGGCTTATAATGGGATAATCGGCCAGCCTCTCCTCTACGCGGCTGGGGCTATAGTTTCAACCCTCCGTCAAATGGTCAAGTTCAAACCCCCACAAGGAGTCGGGAGGATGAAGGGCGACTCAGCAAGACCGAGAACCTGCTACCAGCTGTCCAGCCAAGAGCATGACATGGAACGGTACAACCCGATGGATCTTCTTGACTGAAGATGGGGCTTGGATGACTCGAGACCCATTCCAGTCGAGAAATCGGAGCTCATTCCCGTCACCAGTGTGGAAGGCAGGTTCGTGTCAATCGGATCGGAACTCAACCCTGCCATGAGGGATGAACTGATCGGATGCCTGAAACTACCTGGACATCTTCGCTTGTCACCCGAAGACATGTCTGGCATGAACCCCAGGGTAATCACCCACCAACTACATGCCGACCCTAACTTCAAGCCGATCAGGCAAAAGAAGAGGACTTGGGCAGCGAAAAGATGAGGGTCGTGGCCGAGGAAGTTGAGCGCCTACTCGAGGCCGGATTCATCAAAGAAGTCTGGTACCCCAACTGGCTAGCCAAAGTAGTAATGGTGAAAAATTCAAGCGGCAAATGGCGAATGTGCGTAGACTTCACTGACCTCAACAAGGCCTACCCCAAGGACAACTACCCGTTGTCCCATATCGACCACCTCGTAGATAGTACCTTGGGCTACGAGATGCTCAGCTTTATGGACGCTTACTCCGGATATAACCATATTCAAATGGACCCGGAAGACGAGGAAAAAACGTCATTCATCACCGATCGTGGGACATTCTGCTACACAAAGATGCCATTCGGTCTGAAGAACGCGGGGCGACTTATCAATGAATGGTCGACAAAACCTGGAGGTTTATGAAGGAGACATGTTGGTCAAGTCCAAGAACCCAGCCGACCACATCACCAACCTCCGACAAACATTTGAACAATTACGGAAGCACAACATCAGGCTCAACTCCACGAAGTGAATATTGGGGTTAAGTCTGGAAAGTTCTTGGGCTTCATGATCACCAACCGCGGCATTGATGCTAACCCAGACAAGATTGAGGCTCTGATCAACATGAGAGAACCAACCACTATCAAGGAGCTGCATAGGCTGAACGACCGGATCGCGGCCCTAGGGCACTTCCTGTCCAAATCGGTAGAAAGATCGCTCAAGTTCTTCAGGGTACTGAGAAGGGCCCTCACCGAGCCAGATGGGAAGAGAAAAGGCATATAGTGTGACGCGAGCTGTGCCCAGGCGTTTGCCGAACTGAAGGAGTACCTCCGTAGCCCCCCCGCTCCTCTCCAAGCCTAAGGATCGGGAACCCTTAAGCCTATACTGGGCTAGCACCGGGGAAGCAGTAAGCTCAGTGCTGATCAGGGAAGACGCAGGGGTGCAGAGGCCAGTATAATACACCAGTCGGGTCCAGCAATATGTGGAGGAGCGGTACAGCCCCTTGGAGAGATTGGTCTACGCCCTCGTCCTCTGGCACGACGACTCCGACCCTACTTCCAAGCCCACACCATCCTGGTCCTGGCTAACTCCCAGCTCAAGCAGAACCTCAATAGGTATGATCGGATGGAGGGAATACTGAACTGGGGGGTCGAGCTGAGTGAATTCGACTTTAGATACAAACCGAGGATGGCCATCAAAGGGAAAGCACTTGCAGACTTCATCACCGAGTGTACCAATGGTCACACAACACCCCCAATGGGGCAAGCCCAGACATGGTAACACATCACCCCTTATCCCTCTTTTTGACTGGCAATGCTCCTGATGATATACCAGAGGACAAGGACGCATGGATCATCCATATGGACAGATCTGCAACCAAGGCGTGCAGTGGAGCGTGCATCGTCATCCGATCCCCCGATGGGAACACCACAGAGTACGCCCTCCGGTTCGAATTTCCAGCCACCAACAATGTAGCCGGGTACGAGACCGCCATCAACGGCCTGAAACAAGCCCGGACACTGGGGGCAAACCCGGTGAACCTCCTCAGTGACTCCAGGCTCGTCATCAGCCAATTACAAGGAGACTACGTAACCCAAGATGAATCCATGTAGCGCTACCTGACTTCAGCCAATTCCGAACTATCCAGCTTCAAGAATGCCAAGTCCGTCCACATGTCAAGGTTGAAAAATGCTCGCGTAGACGCCCTCTCCAAGTTGGCATCACCTTCCCTCAAAGAGTTGGGTCATGCCATCTACGTCGAGAACCTCAAAAGCCCCAGCACGGAGGGAGGAGAGCTAATGAATATCGACACGGAACCTTCCTTGATGGACCCCATCGTATTGTTCCTTGCCACCGGCAATGTCCCTCCAGATCAGGAGGAGCGCCAAATGCTGGAGCAGAAGGCTCTTCGATACGTACTCCACGAAGGTGTACTATACAGAAGGCGCTGAACCAAAACCTACGTCTGCCATACCTCAAGTGCCTTAAACCGCATGAAGAAGATTATGTCATCCGAGAGGTCCACGAAAGACTTTGCGGGAACCATCACAGAGACAAAACAATCGCGATGAAGATCCTAAGGCAAGGGTACTACTGGCCGACTCTGGACCACGACTCGGCAGCGTACGTTCGGAAATGCTCAGAGTGCCAGAAGTTCGCAAAACTCAGTTCGTCACCTCCAACCGACCATGTACCTATAATCAACCTCATCCCCTTGTCCAAGTGAAGGATGGACATTCTCGGCCCCTTTGCTTTCGCAAAAGGGCAAAGGAAGTTCCTGATCGTGGCGATGCTTAACTTTACCAAATGGATCGAGGTTGAACCCTTGGCCACCATCAACTGAAAGAAGGTCAAGAGCTTCGTATAGAATTCCATCATCGACAAGTGATAGGCTCATATTTTACACCTTTTTCTGTATATTTGCATGCCATTTCGATTGCTCATATCACGATTTTCATGATTATTTGACGATGTTTCGATACTTTTCACTATTTCTTGTTTTTCGTCTAATTTCAGGAGATATATAGAAATCGGACGCAAATAGGAGCCTAGAGGACTTGTACGCATGTTGGAGCATCGATCATGATCATATCGGAGAGTTAACAGCACTGGAGGATGAGTGGAAGAAGAAGGGCGTCGAAGGAATCGGCGAGGAAGCAAAAAGGAGAAGAAATGAACTCTGAAACAGGCCACTCGGCCGAGCAAGGCAATTCACTCGGCCGAGTGAATCAGCCTACTCGGTTGAGAAAGACTGACACGACGATATTTTCCAGCCCGAGTACCGCAATGTACACGGCCGAGTGGTGAATTCCACTCGGCCGAGTGGTGAATTCCACTCGCCCGAGTGTAGGCCAAAATCTCGATGAAAACCAAGCTGACTTCCCTGTTTTCTGGACGATCTACAAACTGACATACTCAGTCGAGTCACACTTATCACTCGACCGACTGATGTTTCCACTCGGCCAAGTGGCGCAGATGCCCAGTCGGAAAAACTAGGGTTTCTGGCGGCGCAAGGGCAGTTTGGTCTGTATTTTTTTGGTTCTTTTGTGCATGTATTTAAGCTCAGTTTTGTCTCCAGCCCCAGGGGAGACCAGATAGACTTCTTAGAACTATTTTTCTTTAGTTTCTAATCATAGTTAAGATTTGATATTGGCGAGAGATTAGAGATTGGACCTTAATTTTCTATTGAAAGCTTCTTTGGTGACGTTGGTTTGTCTTGAGCTCTTGTAAGTTCAGATTTTTATGCTATATCTCTTATTGAATCTTCATTGAATGATGAATTTTATTGTTGATCTTGTTTTTCTACCGATTTCCAATATGATTTGTGAGTAGTTCCTTTGCTCTAGGGTAAAGGGATGAACCCTATGGATCTAATGTTTGAATTGTGAGATCTATTGTATTGTTATGTTATTAGGCTTAATTAAAATGTTAGATCTTGATTGATTTACTACGGATAGATAGGGATTTCTCTTGGATCTCGTGGGCTCAACAGAGGATCTTGATCCTAGGAAAGCCCTAGATATTCGATTTAGGTTTACAATCGAAATCCCCTAGATTTGGTGCACGACGGCGACCAAAGCTAGCATTTTTATTGTTCTCCTATACTCATATTCGTTGCACGACAGTGAATGGATACGAACTATCAAGATCTAGATCTGAACTCAAGTTGCACGACAGCGAGCTTGAGTTTGGATTGGACGAGATTACCGATCTTAATGCTAGTAGTCTAGACTAGGCTTGCGCGACAGCGAGGCTCTGGTTTAGAGTGCTATAGACCTACAATAGCATGAAAGTATGAGTTGGTTCTCCAATTAGTTTTGGAAAATTCACCTTAACCTGAGTTTGATTGCATGGTATTTCATAACTCACATCGATGACTTGAAAATCCGTAGTGGGGATTCCCTAGCCTTAGACGTCTTTATTATATTGAATTTGCATTGTTACTCAAACGATTGTTACACCATCCATTCTCAAATGACTTTCCCACCAAATAGCTTGGTAACCAAAATAGAGTACTGTCATTAGTCCTCCATGTGATTCGATACCCGCTTACCACTTAACCGTGCACTTGCGGTAAAGCTACAATGTTTTCTGGGTGTATATCTGGAAGCGATCAAGTTTTTGGTGCCATTGTCGGGGAGGCGACGGTATTTTATTTTCTTTACTTAGCTATTTTTCTTTCTTTATTTTATTTTATTTTATTCCTATATTTCGCTAACAAATCCTTCTAGTTTCTCTTTTTCTGTTCATGAACATGAGATCAAAGGCATCCGAAGAAGACATACTATTTGATCCTGAGATAGAGCGCACTGCAAGGAAACTGAGAGCAGAAAAGAGGTCAATTATAGAGGAGAATCAAATGGCGGAGGAAACTAGAGATGAGCGATTACGGCGGACCGCAAGGCTTGTCTCCATCCGAGATAGCCTTACCCCGAACAATTCGGTTACCACATCTTCCATACTTATGCCAGAGTTGGCGGCGACAAGAACTTTGAACTAAAGACGGTGCTTATTGTACTGATGCAACAAGATCCCTTTCATGGGAATTCTCAAGAGAACCCGCACTATCACCTACAAATGTTCTTGGAGAAGTGCGCCACTTTTCAAATGCCGAATGTGCCGGAGGATGCTATCAGGTTGCATCTCTTCCCTTTCACTCTTCGTGACAAAGCTTTATATTGGCTAAGGACGCAAGCGCACGGGACATTCACTAGTTGGGACAAGTTAGCGAGTGCGTTCGTCAACAAATTTTACCCATCATCCAAGACCGTGAAGATAAGAAACTCATTAATGTCTTTCAAGCAAGGGTCCCAAGAGTCTATCTATGAAGCATAGAAGCGGTTTAAAGATCTCCAACATCAATGCCCCCACCATAACATCAACGATTGGGAGCTTGTTCACAGTTTTTACAATGGATTGCGGCCAGACACAAAGATAATAATTGATGACACGGCCAACAGAGCTATTTTATCAAAGACACCGGAGGATGCTACGGCATTACTAGAGGAGATGGCCTCTAACAATCAGCAATGGGCTGATGAGAGGGGCCAATCACCATCGTCATCGAAGCCGGCAAGTATTTATGAAGCAAAGGCGGTTGCCGAATTGACCATAAAGTTTGACTCTCTCTCCAAGGTAGTTGAAAGGATTGAAAAACGAATGTGCGAGTCATGTGGTGTGCCTAACACACCGACACCCAGAGGGAGCATAAGTGATTGGCAAGACCAAGGCCAAGTCATGTTTGTTAGAAGAGAGCAAAATGAAGGAGCTGTTGAGCAAGTGCAATACATCACCGGTGGGAGTAATAATGGTAATTGGGTGAACCCGGCTACCAAGAGTCATCCCGGATTTTCCTATGCCAACACGGGGAGCCTTGACTCCCCCTCACCAATAACCACCACCACAACAACAACAAGCCCGGCCTCCTCAATAACAACAACCGTATCAACAAAGGCCGCCCCAACAACAACAATACCCATCGAGGCAACAAGCGGGGCCTTATAGACCCCCGAATATAATCAAGGATGGAGATCACAAAACCCACCACCGGTACAACCAAGATCCGAGCACGAAGCTAGAGTTGAGGAGTTCATGGCCGAACAAAAGAAGATTAATGCGAAATTGACGGCGGGCCAAGATTCCCTCAATACTATCGTGGCAAAATTGGCGGAACAAATTACCTTGCTCAACAAGGCTCAACAACAATTACCGGCTCAACCGGAGCAAAACCCGAGGAGCAACACCGGCCACATAAATGCGATAGTGGCGGTGACTATGAGAGACGGGAAGGATACCACTCCTGCTATGGTTAAAGCCAAAGGCCCAATGGAGGAAATTCCAATTGAAAAGGAGCAAGCTAATGGGGAAGAGAGCTCCAAGACGGCAAATAACGACGGAAAATCTGAAGCGGATGAGCCTCAAAAGGAGCGACCCTACTTGCCACCAATATCGTTTCCTCAATGGTTGGCGAAGGCCAAGATGGAGAAGAGGTTCGCCAAATTTCTGGAGTACTTGCAAGGGATTAGCCTAAACATCCCATTCTTAGATGCGATAATTGAAATCCAATCGTACACCAAGTTCTTCAAAGACTTAATTACGAGAAAGAAGCGAACGGAGAGGATTATGCTAACCGAGCAAGGAACTTGGTTTGCCAACAAGGAGAGGATTCCAAAGAAGATGAAAGACCCCGAAAGTTTCCGGATTACATGCACCCTCGGCGGAGTCCCCCTCCAAAAAGCTTTGGTAGACTTGGGAGCGAGCGTAAGCCTCATGCCGCTCACCATGTTCAAGAAGCTCAACACGGGGACCAACCTCAAAGCCACTGATATGAAGATCCAACTGGCCGATGGACGAATTATTAGGCCAATGGGGATTGTCGAGAACGTGCCTCTTCAAATACCGGGAGGTCTTTGTGTATCATGCGACTTCATCGTCATGGACATAAAAGAGGAGGGTGATACATCGCTTATACTTGGACGCCCCTTCTTATGCATCGCTGGAGTCATAGTAGATGTGAGGGAAGGAACGTTGTCTCTTAATGTTGGTGACACAGTGGTAGAATTCCATCTTCCCAAAACCATGAAGCAAAGACCTTGACTGGAAGAAGTGGACTACGTGGACCTTCTTGACGAAGTAATAGATGAAGCCATGCCGTATGCCGTTGGAGCCTTGCCCACAGAGAGCCTCGATGGAGCCCCAATTATCGGGGACGGCATCCCAAATGGAGAACCACCGGATATTCCCATTGAAGAATTGATCACGCTCACTGACAAAGAGAAGAACGCCGTTGATGTTGTAATGATTAGAGAGCTCTGCAAGCTCTCTACGGTGAAGTAAAGGGAGAAGGCGCCGCCGACAAAAACACCTCCATCGTCGGAAAAGAGGAAAGATACTAAGAATGCAAGCTTGGGGGAGTCATTCATCAACACCATTAGAGAGGCGACACACACTAGGGAGACCAAGGAAGAACTAGTCTCGCACCTGAACCCTCAAGGCCTCCCCACAAAATTTGACATGCGCATCTCCTATGCGCCGAATATCACGCGTTAAACATCATATCTTAAGGGGTCAAGCTCAAGGCCATAAACGAGCTCTTGTCGAAAGGCAACCCGACGGTTCTATCTTAGTTTTTAGTTGAATTTTACTTTCATTTTTGTTTTAAATCTTTATTAGTCTATAGAGTCAAGAGTCTAGGAAGAATCTGACAACATGCTACGGTTTTCATTTCAGGAAAAGGATGATAGGAGACCATATGAACGAAGGATGGCCATGGCAACGGAGAGCACTCCAAGGATGCACTCAAACGCCAAAGGGAGGAAGAAACTGAAGGGAGAAAAGAAAACAGAAAGTTTCGCAAAAACAGAGAGTCTGGAGCTGAAAACATCAGCCCACTCGACCGAATGACTTTTTCACTCGTTCGAGTGAAGATCCTACTAGGCTGAGTAGAGTACTGTACATGGAAGTCTCGAAATCTCCTCTCTGGAAATTATATGCCACTCGGCCAAGTGCTTGGTCACTCGACCGAGTGAATCTGGCACATTTTGCTCTTAAAATGCTCTGAGTGGCCTATCCACTCGACCGAGTGACTTTGTCTACTCGGCCGAGTGATAGTTTTGACTCAGCCGAGTCAGAACTTAATGCAAAATTTTGAAAATATCCTAACCTACTGCGACTCGACCGCGTGACTCGATTGACCTAACATTATTTATATCGAAACCCGCGGCCGCTCGGACCCAAAATTCCCAAATTCCCTAAACCCCCAAAATTCCTCCCCTCACTCGCCCAAACGTCTCTCTCACTTGCCCAAGCCACCACCGCCTCGCCCTAGTGGTGCGACCCCGCTGTCGTCACCGCCCCTTCCGTCGTCATACACCTCACCGTCGGCCGGGGATTAACAACCGTCCTCGCCCAAATTCGCCCCAATTCTCATATTTCCCATTTCGTAAGCCCAAATTCGCCAAGGTTCCAAATTGAGCCCTATATACGACTATTCCTCTAGATCTATCCCTCGATTATTTGATATTCATCGCTAATCAATTGCTTTTATGCTTCAGGATAGCTTGGGGGAGATCGAACGCTGATTTGGAGCTGCAAGGGAGGCATCTTTCATTCAGGTCGCTTATGAGGAGTCGCATCGTGCTTGGTACACCCGTTCCCTATTTTATTTTTGGCACGTTGTGATTGTCTGTGCACTTCACGGCACCAAGATGCCCACATGCACTAGGCCTCGTGCGCCACAGCTCGCTTCCAAGCGGAAGAGGACCGACGATCCCGGTCATTCTTCTGCTAGAGCGGAATCTCCACCTCCTAGTGATCCACCACCCACACTTCCGCCTCCCACTTTACCCATTCCATCCTCACCAGCACAGCCCACCACTGCCGTCGACACGATGGGGATCACTTTCAGAGATGACGCACACCACACCAGATTTGAGAGGCTCTTCCGTCGTTCGATTGTCTCCTCTAGGTTCGTGCACATAGCTGACTTTGAGCGCCTAGGGGAATTTCAGGGGCTACTCCAGTTGTACGATAATGTGGGGTGGCGTGATTTTCTTTCTGTGTCGACGGACACCTACGTCCGTCCGACCCTCGAGGTCCTGAGTTCTATTCGTAGGACTTCCAAGGGTGCACTTTTTGCTTGATGGATCGGGAGTGCGAGATCACTCTCGATATGCTCCGTGCCTATTTCCATTGGCCCCCTGGCCCCAACCCCGATCGTGCTTTGGTCCAACGCACTGCACCTCTCATTCCTTTGATGCACACACATTCTGGACCCTAATCATGGGATCACACTTGCCTTTGACCCTAGCAGGGCCAAGGCCTTCTTTATCGTCCACCCTTGCCTACGTATTGCTCAGCACTTTATGGCGACCACCATCCTTGCGAGGTGTGAGCCTAGGACGATGTCTACACCTGAGCTCTATATGCTCTATGCGATGACGAGAGAGAGAGTCTTTGAGGGCGACGGGGACGTCTTAGTCCCCGCCATTTAGATTGATATTGTCAGCTGGTATCTTGACCGCATCATTTCGTCTGTCACCGCCAGGACGGCGATTTGTTGTGGCGGTCTGATCACCTTGCTGGCTCCTTTGTGCGAGATTGAGCTCCTTGATGGCTTGCTCTGACCTACGGGCCCCACTTCCCTTTCTATAGATGTTATGGCCCGTATGAGGATGTTACGTCCTCATGGTCAGCACCACTGGGTTTGGCTATAGAGTCCATATTCAGCGGACTATATGGTGCTTCCGAGCCCTGCTCGGACCCACATTGGACCCATAGGTGGGGAATGGAGACCAGAGATGTAGCTCCACATCCCAGCTGCCTATGTACTCGAGCCCGAGGACGCCCAACAGGAGCCCCTTCTTAGCCATATTGCCCTGAAGATCCCTATCCCACAGCCTGCACCTGATTTGATTCCAGTCCTCGACACTTCTGCCCACACTTCTGCCAATGCTGGGAGCTCTGTTGTTGTGTCTGCCACCACCACCACCACCACCACCTCTGTGTCGTTGAGTGTTGGTCCCATTTCTTACATGAGCCTTGAGAGCACCACCCCGTTGCACTTGAGAGAGGCGAGCCTTCCCTCGTTTCGGTGGCCGAGACCCAATCTTTACCCGATTTCTTGACCCCTGGGAAGTAATTTTCTGTTGCTTTCACGACCTCCCCAATCGTCGACCCTTCTATCTCCGCTGCCACTATTTTCACCGAGAGTGTCGTGACGTCTGTCCCCACTTCTATGTCCACGACCTCTCTGCTTGTCTCATCCTCAGTCATCGCCTAATCCTCTTCTGTTGTTGCTCACACTTCTGGGAGCATTCCTGCATCTCAGCCTACCACAAAGGCTGAGCGTCTTTTAGCGAGCACCGCCCCTCACCCACACCCACTAGTGGCCCCAGTCGTTTACGGTGGCCGTGTGCATCAGCCCCGACCTCCTCCTGTGCGACCCACTACTCCCACTCCTGATGCTCTTGTCCAGCATCTCTGTGCTGTCGAGTGGGCTGTGAGTGGGCTCAGAGCAGATTTTCGGGCTCTCACTGCCACCGTTAGCTCTGTGCAGGCACTCGTCGTCGTTCTGCCTGGTATTCAGCTCATGCTGAACCAGATCCTTGCACGCCTGCCTCAGCCTCCTCCACCAGCACCCCGGACCATCCCTCAGCCACCGCCACCACCGCCCCTACCACAGGGAGGTGATGGCACTCCACCACCAGTCTAGGCACACACACCTGATGCCTGCCATGATATTACTACGGCACCTCTCGCCCCATCATTTTGCCACCATTTTGCTTGCCGGCACGTTTTGATCACTTTTTGCTTGGTATTATTCCATATATCAGTCTGGGGGGAGAGTATGCACTTCTGGCTCACATTTTTTTGGCTACCCATTTTGCATTGTCCATCCATCACTTGCATGCCTGCTGCATCCATCATTTGCATATATCATGTCATATTTTACTTTTTATATTTTTCCTTTTACCATGCATGCATCCACACCCTCCCTCCCCTACATTATGCGTCTTCATGTCCCACTTAGCACATTAAGGACAATGTGATTTTAGCTTGGGGGAGTGTGTTCACACACACATTCTTATTTCCTTTATTTTTACCCTTTATTTTTTATTTTTCACTCATTTTCACTCACCTTTTCTTTTTCTTGCCATGCATCACGTTTTCTTACTTTTGGAGTGACTTGCATATGTATAGTTAGTTTCTTTTATTTTCTTCTTTACTTCTACTTTCTTTGCTAGAGATGAATTCCATATGATGACTACATCTTGGAGTTTGCTTTACTCAACTTTCTTGCCATGCTATCATTTTCATTTTTGATATCATATGTGATACATTGTTATGCATTTGAGAAAAAGAACTTCCATCGCTCATTATATGAGTTTGAATGAAATTTTAGCATTAACTGAGTCTGGGAACTATTATTGTATACTCTTCGTAGAAAACACGCCAGGCTTCACGCATTGATTGCATATACTTGGAGTATTGCTTTGTCTTTCTGTTATCACTTCTTTTTGCATGAAATATGCTTTGAACTTCCAGGTTGAATGAATGATTGCCATTTGATATGATTGGATTAGTTTACTTTTTGTTATCAAACTGAGTAGATTAAATTACCCTGCTGAAGTTGTTGTGCACATACAAAGAGTGAACCGAGCGCTATGCATATTTCTGTCTCCACATATCTTGAACATCGTTTCTACACTTATAGTAGTTGGTGGATATCCCCCCCAGTGGAACCCTAAATTTGCATCATCCACATGCTAAAAAGAACAAGCTCCATGAATCCCAAAAATAAAAATATATTCATATCCTTTTATCTCAGTTGGGATTGTTCTTGTGTATCTAAAAAAGAGAAAAGAAAAAAAATGAAAGTTCCATTGTATATACTCAATCACATCTTTCCTCTTTTCTTTCTTCTTGTTCTTCCTTGGAGCCACAAAAATTTGGGAAAAAGATGTATTTACATATTTGATGCCACCATGCTTATAGATAAGCTTGGAGGAGGGGATCTAATGACGTGTGAGAGAGAGACTACCTATATGTGCATAACAACCTAAGCTAAGTAATTTTTGATACTTAGGGAGACTACTTAGAGTATAACGATGTCCATAAATTGAATATTGGCATGAAATTCATGAAAACCATCTTTTTTTTATTCTTACCGATTTGAAATGTATGATATCTCTTATACTCCAAGTAGAAGCGGTCAATTGAAAACTGTGTGATCTATGATTGTGTATATCGTTTTACATGACCTTGACGATGTTGATTCTAAAATGATTTCATGTTTCATATGATCTTCGATGTTCTTAGTTCTTCTATCAAAAGCACCCATATGAAATGATATCGAAGTGAAAAGATTTAACATGTTTATATTCATTGGTCGTGCTATTTGAGTGTGTAACTCCAAGTTCTGAGGGAATGATCTAGCATCTTCACCTCTTCATCTTCTTTTTCACGCATCCCTTTTCTTTATTTTTTATTCGCCAAGTTTGCCTTTCTACTCATCTTCCTCGAGGACGAGTAAGAGGTAAGCTAGGGGGATTTTGATAAGCTCATATTTTATACCTTTTTTCTGCATATTTGCATGCCATTTCGATTGCTCATATCGCGATTTTCATGATTATTTGACGATGTTTCGATACTTTTCACTATTTCTTGTTTTTCGTCTAATTTCAGGAGATATGTAGCAATTGGGTGCAAATAGGAGCCTAGAGGACTTGCACGTGTGTCGGAGCATCGCTCATGATCATATCAGAGAGTTAACGGTACTGGAGGATGAGTGAAAGAAGAAAGGCATCGAAGGAATCGACGAGGAAGCAAAAAAGAGAAGAAATGAACTCTGAAACAGGCCACTCGGCCGAGCAAGGCAGTTCACTCGGCCGAGTGAATCAGCCTATGTCGGCTGAGTAAGACTGACATGATGATGTTTTCCAGCCTGAGTACCGCAATGTACTCGTCCGAGTGGTGAATTCCACTCGGCCGAGTAAGAACTCCACTCGCCCAAGTGAAGGCCAAAATCTTGGAGAAACCCAAGCTGACTTCTCTATTTTCTGGACAATCTGCAGACTGACATACTCGACCGAGTCACACTTCTCATTCGGCCGAGTGATATTTCCACTTGGTCGAGTGGCACAGACGCTCAGTCAGGAAAACTATGGTTTCTGGCGGCGCAAGGGCAGTTTGGTCTGTTTTTTAGTTCTTTTGGGCATGTATTTAAGCCCAGCTTTGTCTCCAGCCCCAGGGGAGACCAGATAGACTTCTTAGAACTATTTTTCATTAGTTTCTAATCATAGTTAAGCTTTGATATTGGCGAGAGATTGGAGATGGGCCCTTAATTTTCTATTGAAAGCTTCTTTGATGACGTTGGTTTGTCTTGATCTCCTGCAAGTTTAGATTTTTATGCTATATCTCTTATTGAATCTTCATTGAATGATGAATTTTATTGTTGATCTTGTTTTTCTACCAATTTCTAATATGATTTGTGAGTAATTACTTTGCTCTAGGGCAAAGGGATGAACCATATAGATCTAATGTTTGAATTGTGAGATCTATTGTATTGCTATGCTATTAGGCTTGATTAAAAGGTTAGATCTTGATTGATTTACTACGGATAGATAGGGATTTCTCTTGGATCTCGTGGGCTCGACAGAGGATCTTGATCTAAGGAAATCCCTAGATATTCGATTTAGATTTACAATCGAAATCCCCTAGATTTGGTGCGTGACGGCGACCAAAGCTAGCATTATTATTATTCTCCTATACTCATATTCGTTGCACGACAGTGAATGGATACGAACTATCAAGATCTAGATCTGAACTCAAGTTGCGCGACAACGAGCTTGAGTTTGGATTGGACGAGATTGCCGAACTTAATGCTAGTAGTCTAGACTAGGCTTGCGCGACAGCGAGGCTCTAGTTTAGAGTGCTATAGACCTACAATAGTGCGACAGTATGAGTTGGTTCTCCAATTAGTTGCGGCAAATTCACCTTGACTCGAGTTTGATTGCATGGTATTTCATAACTCACATCGATGACTTGAAAATCCGTAGTGTGGATTCCCTAGCCCTAGACGTCTTTATTATATTGAATTTGCATTGTTAATCGAACGATTGTTACACCATCCATTCTAAAACGACTTTCCCACCAAATTGCTTGGTAACCAAAATAGAGTACTGTCATTAGTTCTCCCTGTGATTCAATACCCGCTTGCCACTTAACCGTGCACTTGCGGTAAAGCTACATTGTTTTCTGGGTGTATATCCGGAAGCGATCAGCAGGTTCGGAATCCCTCGATCCATCGTCACCAACAACGGGAAACATTTCGACTCGTGGGGTTCAATGAGTTCTGTGCGGATTGGAAGATCAAACTTTGGTTCGCCTCCGTGGCCCATCCCCAGACTAACGGGATGGCAGAAGCCGCCAATAAATGCATCCTCGAACCACTCCGCAAGAAAATAGGGGAAGCACATGGAGCTTGGCCGGAAGAACTCCCCGGGATACTCTGGTAATACCGAACTACCCACAAAAAAGCCACGGGGGAGACGCCATTCAAACTCGCCTACTGTCACGCCCCGCTTCCCATTAAGCTTGGGAGCGAGGACGCGGTAGGTCCGCATGTGCAAGTAAGGAAGAGGTACTTTTGCTTTTCTTTCCTCCTTGACTTAACATAATAAGCGTCTGTATGAAATACCACAGGTTCTTGCTTGCATTACTCAAAACCAACACAGATAAGTAAAATATTATTACAATCTCAAACGTCTCAACGGAATTGCAACAAATGGAGAAAAGAAGAGTAGGTCTTATGACCCGTACACAACTGAAAAGAAGTACAATGAAGGTTCATTAGTTCAACAACTCTTGGTCCACTGGTTCAGCTATTTCAACTAGTCCTCCTGGTGCTATAGCTCGGGATCTGACATACATCCAAAAACATGAATGTATATCAGCAAGGATCTGTAAGTAGATGTTAGAACCCAAGGCAAGATATACAAACTAATACTGAATTTAAGAAGCATTAATAAATTGAACGAGATATCAACAACAAGTTTAAACATGCTGATTATAAAATGTTATAAAGTAAAATACTCCTATCATGCAGTTCTAGGCAAAAGTAAAGTGAGCAGTTATGACATGGCAGTTATAACGAATTAAAAGTAAGCACTATAAACATGGCAATCCTAATGTGCTAGCAAGTGACAACGATTATTACAATTACAGTGCAATGCTTTCTATCATGCATATGGTTCTCGTCTTTAGGTCGTGATGAGTGAGTCCTTCTTCACACGGGGGGCTTACCATGATTGGCGCTAACCCACCGCATGGGTGGTGCCCTTGAAGAGAGTACCCTTTCATACGCCTAGTACCCCACCCCAAAAATGTTGTGCTTGACACGAGCCAGGTGTTAAACTGCCATATACTGGAACACGAGCCAGACTAGTCATATGTGACCCTACTGGAACACGAGCCAGACTAGTCACACATGACCTACGAAGTAGCCATATTACAAGCACGAATTCACGATTTCAAGCATTTGTCAACTCACATAACATCACGAAGTCACGATTTTGCCTTCGAGGTGCACGATTTCACGATGTCACACATTTGTTAATTATTCCAAGACATGCATCAATTAAATAATATCATCATTTATTTTTATACAACATTTTCCATGATTGCAAGAGTGTTGAACAACATTTACAATAGTTTAACAAAAGTGCTGAATATAAGAATTTAACGAACATGTTACGGAAACTAACTTTCCTTATTATTGTTCTTAACTAAGGTATATCAAGTTATATGCCGTTGGATCATATTTTCAGTCAAGAATGTCATGGTAGTAATTTCATGCGTCATTTCATGTGTAGATTTTGAGTTATACAACTTTACATACAAAAGACTAAATGAGCATCTAACTTCAAAAATTCACTATAAATTGTACACTTGCCTGATATCAGCGATTTTCTTGTCGTTGGGTTCGTCTTGACGGGTGCTACGTAATGGTACGACTGGTTCTCTATTTTGGTTAAACACATTAATGAATTAGACTCGTTGCAAGATAATCAAAATATCAAGTTAATCCCTGAAATAGGTTCGTCTGTTTTTATTGGGTTCTCTGGCTAGGGTGATGTTTATATTGTATTATAACATTCTTATATTAACATGGTAAGCCTTATTTTATTTTAATATTATTATCCTAACATTATTTAACAATTATTAACATGCTGAAATTAAATAACACTAACAACTTAACATTTAAATTAATATTAACATAATACTAGCTAATTACAAAGTTAATATTACATTTAATAGTACACCTACTACACACCTACTCTAACAAATAATAATACCCTCTTACACATATATTAATAACATACTATATATATCTCTCTCTCTAACTCTTTTATGATGTCTCCTCTCTTCAACTCTCTATTCTCTTTGCTTTCTTTTTTTTGTTATCACATACAGCAGGTCACGCAAGGGGGGGAAACGCACGCACTCAAGGGGCAAAGGGGACTCATGCAACACAAGCTGGAAGGGGGTTGCCAGCGGCACAGCCTGGCGGCAGCGCAGGCGGGTCTGCAGGCGGCGCGGCGGCTTCCCAGGGCGGCGGCACGGCGGGCCTGCAGGTGGCGCAACGGCTCCCCAAGGCAGTGGCACGGCGGGTCTGCAGGCGACGCGGCGGTTGCTGGTGGCACGCGTAGCTCCGGCAGGTGGGAGGGGGTTAGGGCTGAGGGAGATGTGGGTTTGATCTGAAAGTGAAAGGATCTGAAGTTTGTTTTTGTTTCTTGATTTCTGATTTTCAAAAATCAGTATGGGGTTTGATTGGGAAATTGATTTTGGGGAGAAATTTTGGTTTGATCTGAAATTTGTTTTCATTTGAATCTGAAATGGGTGATTTCTAAAATTTGGGGCTGATTTGTTAGATCAAAACTGATTTGGGTTTGATTTTGGGGCTGAAATGGTTTGCTGGTTGATTTGGTGGAAATGGTTTGTTTTGCAGAAGATTTTCTTGCAGGAGAGAAGATGTTGCTGCTGCTGTTGAAATACAACAGTGAAGGGGAGACAACTTGAAGGAAGGGAGCTGGAAGTGGGGGAGTGAAGTGAAGGCACGGTTGGATCTCACCTGCCTATTCGGTGGGATTCATTTCGTAGGGTTAGTTTAATTAACAATTAGTTAGGGAATTAATTAGGGTTAAAAACTTAATTAATCACGCCATGGTAAAAATTAAAAATCATAGACGCGCTCGCATCGACACGTGGGAATAGGACTCGCGCACAAAACATCTGGACGATCAAAACAAAGTACATGCACACAAAAAATCAACACGCCTAGGAATATCGGCCGTTACACCTACGGGGCCGAGGAGGTTGTTCCCGTCGAAGTAGGCGAAGAGTCACTCCGACTCAGAAACTTCGACGAAGAGAGGAATTCGGATGGCCTAGAAATCAATCTAGAGGTCATGGATGAGTAGCGCGAACATGCTCTAGCCTCCGTCATCCGACAGAGCAACGAGTGGCCCGCTACTACAACTCCCGGGTCAAGGGAAGAAGTTTACACTCAGGAGATCTTGTCCTGAGAAAAGCCATATTCAATCCGGAGATTGCTTGCAAGGGAAAGCTCGTCGCGAAATGGGAAGTGCCATACATGATCACCGAGGTCCTCGGCCCGATGACTTATTGGCTCTAGAGCCTAGAAGGTAAAGCACTCACCCACACCTGGAATGCGGAATACTTGTGTAAATACTACCAGTGAGGTGAAGAATGTATGGACCCCCTCTAAAACATTGTACCAAAACGGGAAGATGTTCTAAATAAAGAAAAGAAGGGGCCCCATTTTTTCCACATAGGCATCCTGAATCCCGTATGATAAAATAGATTCGGCCGTAAGGCTAGGGGCAACTACCCCAGTAAACCGATCAATCAATCGACCGTAAGGCTGGGGGAAACTCCCCCAGTGGGACGATCACCCGATCGACTGTAAGGCTGGGGACAACTCCCCCAGTGGGCCAATCGTTCGGTCGACCGCAAGACTGGAAATAGCTCACCCAGCTGGCCGACCGACCTACCGACTAGGCCGACCATGCATCGATCGTAAGGTTGGGGGGCAACTCCCCCAGCATGATGATCATTCGATCGACCATAAGACTGGGGGTAGCTCCCACCATTAGCTGATCGACCTGTCGAACGTAAGGCTGGGGGCAACTCCCCAGCAGGCTGACCACGCATCGGCAGTAAGGCCGGGGAAACTCCCCCAACAGGCCGATCATTCGATCGACTGTAAGACTGGGGTAGCTCCCCCAACTGGCCGACCGACCTGTCGACCGTAAGGCTGGGGGTAACTCTCCCTGCAAGTCGATCACGCATCTGTTGGATACAATGTGTAGTTAGATACAACGATCGATGACTTCAAGTTTGATTATAACAAACGTGTGTGAACATTCTAATGTGTGTGCTAAGTGTTTTCAGGAGTGGCACTCTCACAAATACTCAAGGGGAGACTAAGTCATAGTGATGGAGAATTTGCTATTCATCAGCAAAGTGGACTTGATCAAAGATGGAGATAATGGCTACACATATTAGACTAAGTCAAAGATGGGGAGATAAGGAGGGAATCAATTCAAATCCATATTTGAATTGATTCAAATCAATTGGTGCATGAATCAAATCATATTCAAATATTCCTACACAAATGAAGACTTAGTCAAAGATGGAGAGATATGGAGATTCTCATGCAAATCAATTGAGATTAAATGAGATCCAATTCTAATCCTAAAGCCATACAAATTCAAACTCCATACCCAATGGTGATTGAAGAGATCTTCCATGGTGATTCAGTCAAATCCTATTCAAGTTAGGATTCCTTCCAATCTCCTTCATTTATGGGATTCTATTTGATTCTAATTGATCCCATCCTCTCCTATATAAACTCATATTCAAAGGAGAGAAAAGTGAGAGGCCAAAAAAACACAAGAGAACAAACAGGGAGGCTGGCCAAAATCTTCAACCTCAAGCCCTTGCGCTACTTGCAAGTCCAAGTCTTTCTTCTCCCATTGCGCAACATAGCCAAGCACTCCTCCTTGTGCAACCTTGCAAGAAAGTAACATAGCCAAGCCCTCCTCCTTGCGGAAACCTAGTAGGCATCTCCTTGCGCAAACAACTTGCAAGCAAAGCTCTATTGCACATCCTCCCTTGTCGCAAGTCCCATTGCATATACCCTTCATTGCCGCAAGTATCAAACCAAGAAAACATATTCCTCCATTGCTAAAGCTCCAAGGGTGTTCAATAATCTCCAAGAGCCTCCCCTTGCCAAGGCCGCAACTTTCTTGGGGGTTCTTCATCAAGGTCACAAGTTTCGTCAAGGAGGGCATCTACATTGCGCAACTACGCAAGGAAGGTCCTCATCATATTGCGCAAGCCAACAAGGAGAGTCTATTGCCACAATATCCAAAGGGGAGTTCATTGCCGCAACAACAGAGGAATATCCAAGGCCATCCAAGCTTGTTGACCAAGAGGGGGACTTGAGTAAGAGACTACTTTCTGTCATATCACGTCTGACCTGAGCTGATTGACAGAGACGACTACGCCTACACAAACTGAGATTTCCTAAACTCTTTATTATTATATTTGTGTAGTAGTGTTGCGATCTTTGTAGGGGGAAACTTTACCATATTTGTGACGTTTCTGGGGTCTTGTCTTGTCACGCCTCGCTTCCCATTATACTTGGGAGCGAGGATGCGAGCGGGTCTGCATGTGCTTAAAGCAAGAAGGATGTACTTTTTCTTTTCTTCCTCCTTGGTTTAAGCACAATAAGTGTATGTGATAACAACTTAGCAGATTCTTGCAAGCAAAGTCAAACAACACAGATAATTATTTTATTACAATCTCGAAGTCTCAAAAATGATTTACAACAATGAAGGAACTAAAAGAGGGTCTTAGGCCCATACAACACAATTATAAAAGAAATACAACTCAGCAGTGGAACTCAGCGTCTAGGTGCACCTGGTCAACTAGCTCAGCCTCAAGGCACGCTCCTCTGTAAAATCTGTCTAACACCTGACGTATATTTTACAAGATGGAAACAATGAAATATATATGTCAGCGAGGGTCGCTCGGCAAGATTTAGAATGTTAAGAAAAGTTGACCCTCGGTAAGGTTTTCAAAATCATTTTCTTGACAAGATGAGTAATATAGTATGTTTACAATAATGTAAAGCATGGCAGCATAAGAAGCTTATGAGCATAGCAACGTGTAGTGTAAAACGTAGTGAACATGGAAAGTGTAGTGTACAAAGCAGTGAGAATGGAAATTGTGGTGTATAAATTAGTAAGCATGGAATTCGTACATGAGCATGGTAAGAGAAGCTAGCAAGTTACACAATTTTCGATAGCAACAACAACATTAAATTAGTGCGCAGTTCTGATGAATTTATACAAGCACCATGAACATGACAATTCTAATGTGCGAGTAAGGTAGCAACAATTATTTCAAATTTCATGCAAATGTTTTCTATCATGCATAGGGGTCTCGCCTTTAGGACGTGGTGAGTGAATCACACCTTCTCATGGGGGTATAACCGTGATTAATGCTACCCACCACATATGGGTGGTGCTTTTGAAGGGGGGCCCTTTCACACGCTTAGTGACCGTTCAACCCTAACCCCACCCCAAATGTTGTGCTAGAACACGAGCCAGCCTAATCAGTGCACGAGTTCACGAATTCAATGCATTCCATTCCATCTAGGTATTCCATTCCATCTAGGTATTCCATTCCATCAATATCCATTCAATCAAATATTTACAAGTATGTTAATTATTGGCATGGTATGCAGTATGATATAAAACAATATTAGCAGTTCTTGGTTTAACAATTAAATGTACCAATATTTTAAACATGTAGAAAGAATGCGCACTTGCCTGATTTGCTGATTTCGGGTGTCCAGATGATCACAACGAGATGTGATTTATCTGCATCATGATTCATAAACATCAAGCCAAAGAATCTAACTAATTAAAATACCATCAACTCTAACTTAAAAGCACTGATTACTGTTTCATAATCTTACGCATCTAGTATAAAACCTTACTGTGTATCATTAGATGACCTTATTAAACTAAAGACTTTAACTTAATCAATTATTATTAAGGCCAACACATATAACTATATTTACTTATTACTACATATACCATTATTCAATACTTATATAAAATAATATAATAATTATCATACATGACATTAATATTTCACTGTTTATAATATAAACTACTATATTTAAAACAATATGCATACAACTTACTGATATAAACCTATATGTAACCCAACATACTCTATAGACTAACTAAACTAACACATATTAACATGTAGCTTACTGTTATTTATATGTAATAATAATATAACATAAAAATACTGCTTATTTACGTATGATATCAACTCACCATTATGAGTTTTCCTTCGTGTCATTCGCAGGTGGAGGCGGCGACGGTGGTTTTAGAGTGCAGGCAGAGGCATCGGAGGCGGCGGGTCGGCAGCGGCACATGGTAGCGGTAAATGCGTCGGGGTCGAGGTCTGTCGGAGGGAGGCTGTCATTGTGGTTGCAGGGCTGAGGGCTGCTACTGTGAGATGAGAGGACGGCGAAGCGGTTATTGTGGTTATAGTGGAGTTTGCCAGAGTGGCGAGAGGCTTGGGGAGGCGAAGGAGGTGGCTGAAGTCGAGGGAGGTAGGGGTGCTGGATGGGTTCGGGGCGGTGGTAAGGGGAAGGACGACATGAGGTCGGAGAGGGGGTCGCCGGAGAGAGGTGTTGGTGGGCTGCGGGCTAGGGCCATCAGGACGAAGGAGAGGAGAAGGGTTACGGGTTGTTGAGGCTTGGAGAGGAGTTCGGGGGTGAGGCACAGCGAGGTGTGTGCAACGAGTGGCTGATGGATTTGGTCTGCGGTGGCTGCGGACTCGGGGAGATCTGGGGTTCGATGGCGGGAGGCTTGTGTTCCTCTGTTTGCAAAACAGAGGATAGGGTGTCGGGAGCCAAGGTGGAGGCGCGTGTGAACTGGGTGGCTGGCAGGGCGCTGGGGGGTTCTGGGCTCGTCGACGACTCGATGGGAGGCACATGGAGAGGGGCAGAGAGCTGAGGGGAGGAGGTCACTGGGCTTGTGGCTCGAAGAGGCGATGCCGGGGCTGTTTGGGGGGTTTACTGAAGAGATGAATGAAGGAGGGCGATGTGCGGGGGTTCGGCACTTGGGAGCAGTTCGGCGTGGTCGGAGGTATAGGGAGAGGGTGCTATCCTCGCTGCGGTGTTGGGTGGCTTGGGGCACTGTCGAAGAGGATGCGAGGTAGTGGGTGCTGCTGGGCATGGTCAGAGGCAGTGAAGCGGAGGCGGAGGGAAAGTCGGAGGTCGGTGAGTTTGAGGAGGGAGAGGTTGGGGACGGTTCAATTGAGATGGCGAAGGCGGTGGCTGTCGTGGATGGCGGGAGGGGAGGAGGTCACCGATGAGGCTTTGGAGGTGAATGAAGAGGGTGCCGAGGGGAGTCATGGGCGAGCGGGCTTGCCGGCGAACGGAGGGGAGACACAGGCTTGAGACGGATGCTTGAAGAGTTGTCCTTTGCGTGGGTTTTAAGGACCAGAGATATGGAGAGAAGAGATAACGTGGGGGAGATTTAAGGGTGACGTGGGGAGATTTATGGGGCATGTTGGATCATGGGGCTCTGTTGCTTTCTTTGTTTTTGTGGGGAAAGTGGGTTGTAGTAAATCTTGGGGAGATCGCCGAGAACATGGATTGTTACCATCCAATGCGTGGGATCTGTGGAGGAGTATAATAGGAGAAAACCAATATTAGATTTAAATTCTAATTATAAAGATATTATCACCTTAGAAAATCAAATTAGTTAGGAAACATTTGATACGATTTGATTATTAGGTTAGGATGAAGTTAGAATTTATTAGCCGAGATAATTCTAATTAAGATATTAAAATCAGTAGGGATAATCAAGTTAGGATGCAGATAATAATGGGTTTGGTTAGTATTTGATTTGTTTAGGATAATCGTTTTACTTAGGATCAGATTTGATTTGAATTCGAAATTGGTTTGGTTAAGAGATAATCTAGTTAAGATGTTTTATTTGCGATTCGGATTTGATTAGGGAAATTAGTTTAGTTAGAATAATTCTGTTATGATTTGATTTAGAAAATAAGCTAGTCAAGGTTAGACTAAGAGGATTGACTTGGTTAGGATATTTTGATTAGGACGATAGATTTAGTTGTGATTTCTATTAGTAACTCCCATATCAAGATTTAGTGGGTCGAGATTTGATTTGAATATTTGATCAGTTAAGATGTTAGTTCCGGTCTAGATTTGATCAAGATATTAAAACTTAATAGGATTAGATTGGATTAGGAGAGATCGATGTGGTCAATATACTATTACGATTTCGCCCCCACAATTAACGTCAAACACAAGTTAAAAGAGATAACATCGCGATCGTTAAATCGCTAGCTCGAGCTATGAAAATAATAATAATAATAATAAAATCATATGCTAATTACTCTAATAAATCCCTATACTAATTAAATACGTACGAAATACGTATATATAAAAACAGACCGTTACATCTTACCCACCTTATAAAAATATTTAATAAAACTAAGGGAAGGTGTAATGGCCACCCGAATCAAATGAGTTTCCGAATATGTAATGACGGAAATGATTTCAATGGCTAACGAGGACCAAAAACATGATGATATAGTGGTCACGATGGGGAAACAAGTGAATCAATAATAAGGAATAAGATATGATGATGTAGACATGACTAGGGAAAGACATTATGGGTCCACTATAAGGTATTTCTATGGTTGTCAACATAATAATATAAGGTCTAAGATGGCTTCAAAAATCAAGGTGAATTTATTGGGTCGACTAATGATTAGAAAACCCTTAAGACTAGGATTTTCTAAGGAACAAGGACGGGATAAAGAATTCAAGGAGAGATGTTCTTGAGAATCAAGATTGTAATCTTATCTATGTTGTTTAGATTATTTTGCACGAGCAGGACCTGCATGGGCAACCACTAAAACTTTTCATGCCCGCTTCCCATTAAACTTGGGAGCGAGGACGCGAGCGGGTCCGCATGTGCTTAAAGCAAGGAGGTACTTTTTCTTTTCTTCCTCCTTGGTTTAAGCACAATAAGCGTCTGTGATAACAACCTTGCAGATTCTTGCATGCAAACTCAAACAACACAGATAATTATTTTATTACAATCTCGAAGTCTCAAAAATGATTTACAACAAATGGGCTCTCTTCTCTTGGAGGAGCTTTTCCTTAGCTGTTCTAACAGCTAAGAAGTTAGACTAGTGCTTAACTTTACAGAAGCACTAGTTTCACTTCACCCCGCGGTGAGAAAAGTTCTAGTGAAACAAAAGACAGTTCTAGTGCCGCACGAGTAGAACTTCGTACCTCCCCGTTAAGCGTCCTCGTCTAGGCTTTTTCCCGTAGAGTTACATAAAGGTGGGGGCATTTCATAGACCTGATCGTCTAATGCCTTTCAAAGGGGCTTTGCAAAGGTCTCGAGTTAGGGGTTCAAAAAGAAGTTAGTTGTAGGCAACCTGATGTGCTTGATCCTTCTCTTCGGTAAAAGAGGCGAGCGTTAGTGAGGACAAAGGTTGAGGGAGAAGTCATTGGACTTTAGAAAAGAGATATCCCGTGTATATAGACCTTTAAGAGCTGGAAGGTCACAAACAAAATATTACGGCCGCGTAACATACCTTGTGGGGGTGAAGTGAAACTAGTGCTTCCCTTTAATTTAAAGAAGCACGAGTGGCTAGCACGAGAGCATCCAATTTTCCAAGTTCTTCTCTATCTGACTACCAAGCAGTTGATTATGCAATATGTGCTTAGCTTATACTTATAGTAAGCGCTATATTGATCTTTCTTCTTTCTAGCAGTCTCAATGACGTAGTCCCTTATTAGGCTCTCAGTGTAAACCTAGTCTCATGCTCATGAGATAAAGCTTCCCGACGAGTCAGTTTGAAAGAAAGCCATATGAGTCAAGGGCTAAGGCTAGATCAAGTTAGTTTTATTTTGAATATTAGAGTGACCTTAGTGTCGCCCTGTAATGCCTAAAAGAGGGTCTTAGGCCCATACAACACAATTATAAAAGAAATACAACTCAGCAGTGGAACTCAGCGTCTGGGTGCACCTGGTCAACTAGATCAGCCTCAAGGCTCGCCCCTCTGTAAAATCTGTCTAACACCTGACGTATATTTCACAAGATAGAAACAAGGAAATATACGTCAGCGAGGTTCGCTCAGCAAGATTTAGAATGTTAAGAAAAGTTGACCCTCGGCAAGGTTTTCAAAATCATTTTCATGACAAGATGAGTGATATAGTATGTTTACAATAGTGAAAAGCATGGCAGTGTAAGAAGCGTATGAGCATAGCAACGTGTAGTGTAAAAAAGCAGTGAACATGGCAAGTGTAGTGTACAAAGCAATGAGCATGGAAATTCTGGTGTATAAAGTAGTAAGCATGGCATTTGTACATGAGCATGGTAAGGAAATCTAGCAAGTTCCACAATTTTCAATAGCAACAACATCATTAAAGTAGTGCGCAGTTCTGATGAATTTAAGCAAGCACCATGAACATGACAATTCTAATGTGCGAATAAGGTAGCAACAATTATTTCAAATTCCATGCAAATGTTTCCCATCATGCATAAGGTTCTCGCCTTTAAGACGTGGTGAGTAAATCGCACCTTCTCACGGGGGTATAATCGTGATTGACGCTACACACCGCATGCGGATGATGCTCTTGAAGAGGGACCCTTTCACACGCTCAGTGGCCGCTCAACCCTAACCCCACCCCAAATGTTGTGCTGGAACACGGGCCAGCCTAATCAATGCACGAGTTCACGAATTTAAGATATTCCCTTCGATCAAGGTATTACATTCCATCAAGGTATTACATTCCATCAAGGTGTTCCATCAATATCCATTCAATCAAATGTGTACAAGTATGTTAATTATCGGCATGGTAGGCAGTATGATATAAAACAATATTAGCAGTTCTTGGTTTAACAATTAAATGTAACAATATTTTAAACATATAGAAAGAATGTACACTTGCCTGATTTGACGATTTCAGGTGTCCAGATGATCGCAACAAGATGTGATTTATCTGCGTCATGATTCATAAACATCAAGCCAAAGAATCTAACTAATTAAAATACCATCAACTCTAACTTAAAAGCACTGATTACTGTTTCATAATCTTACGCATCTAGTATATAACCTTACTGTGTATCATTAGATGACCATATTAAACTAAAGACTTTAACTTAATCAATTATTATTAAGGCCAACACATATAACTATATTTACTTATTACTATAGATACTGTTATCCAATACTTATATAAAATTGTTTACGGGTAAAATTTCACCCGCAAATCGATAGTATGGAGGGTGCGGGGTCAACGCGGTCAAAGGGGACACGCGGGACCCCCATGTTGTCATGGAAGCCACGTGAGACGGAGATGGCCCGGGTGGTCGGGCGATGGCGCGTTCGCTTGAGTGGGAAGGCGCCGTTCTGGTCTCCGGTGGGCCGAGGGGTAGCCTCGGCAGGATGACAACTTCCGTGATCGGTAGAAGACGGGGTCGCTCGGTTAGGGGACGCGCGGGTCTACGCGTCGGCTAGCCGAGGGGTGGCCTCGGCAGAGCGACTATCTTCTGGTGGTGGAGACGAACGGGCTCGGCGACGAGGGTGCTCGACTCCGGCTGTGATGACACTGAGGGGTAGCCTCGGCATCGCAAGATCTCCTGGACCTGAATGGACGAAGGAGATCGTCAGGGGGGGTCGGACCTTGGTTTCGACCGAATCCCCTCTGATGCCAAAGCACTACTACAAAATGGACCTTTAACATCGCTTAAATAAGGTCTTTAATAGCGCTTTACAAGCGCTGTCTATCTCGCCGCTGCTAAAGGGGGGGCTGGTTTTAATAGCGCTTTACAAGCGCTGTTAAAGGGGGCCTTTAACAGCGCTTGTTTGTGCAAGCGCTGTTAAAGGGGTACCTTTAAAAGCGCTTGTTTGTGCAAGCGCTATTAAAGGGGTGCCTTTAACAGCGCTTGTTTGTGCAAGCGCTGTTAAATGCCCCCCTTTAACAGCGCTTGTTAGTGCAAGCGCTGTTAGAGGGGGGCCTTTAACAGCGCTTGTACTAAAGAAGCGCTGTTAAAGGTGGACCTTTCACAGCGTTTGTACTAAAGAAGCGCTGTTAAAGGTGGACTTTTCACAGCGCTTGTACTAAACAAGCGCTATCTATTGGGAGCTTAGACAGCGCTTCTTTAGTATAAGCGTTGTTAAAGGTCCACCATAGACAACGCTTGTACTAAACAAGCGCTGTTAAAGGTCCCAGATAGATAGCGCTTGTTTCAATTCATTTTATTGTTTCTCTCTATGTTTTATATTTAAATAGATCCATTTAATGTGCAAAATGCTTAAATAAACCACCCATAACATTAAATTACAAGAAACAATCATTACAAGAAACAATCAAATTAAATTGCTTTTATTCAACAATCTCATAAATTAGACGATGTGCATTGATATTGGAAGATGATCCGTAATGCAAATAAGAAACATTATCGCATATAAAACTTATCAGTCATTATCCATTAAATCACTCCTTGAATAATACATTTCCTGACGAAATGTTTCACTCATCGCATTGACATAAGGGTCCTTCCCTCGCGGTCCTCTTGGCAGACGCCTCCCTCGCGGTCCTCTTCATATTCTTGTTCATGATCTTCTCAATCTGCTCAATGGACCTGCACAGCTTCTCTTCAATTTCAATCTGCTGCATATCAACCGGGTATCAGATTGGGACGTGCTGCAAGTGGATGGTGTCTGCAGCGGGTGCTCGAGTGGGGACAAGGATGCAATGCATGTGTCGATGTGACTAGGGGTGGAATCATCAGCATGCGGATCCTGGTAAGTAACGCCCAGTTCTTGTGGCTGGGCACCAATGGGTGTATTCTCATGTGATGCGTCCCTGTCTCTGTTCGCCTGTGCAGCCCTACCTGCCTGCACACAAAGTCTTCTCCTCTCAAGAGCCTAAAACGTCAATCACATCGGATTCAAAAAATAAACCCATTTTTTGGGATGCTGACTTAAGGAAAAATGTTTTAAAAGAACTAACAATGCCAAATTACCAGAGAAACTACAAATAGATAATATGTTTCCATCAAACAAATGAAACAATAATAATAATCGACTAGAATACAAATAAAATATTCTAATTTTAGAATATATCATCATGTACAATGAATAATTAATGTCATTAAGCATGAAAGTCGTGGTATCTTTACTGGAACTGCAGAGGACAATCATAAACTACGAATCCCTTCAAATTTTTCTTCAGCCTGTGGAAATTAACATAGTTCGATAGTGCATGCTACATTTCAGTTTGTATTAATAGTGGAAACAAAGAGAGATAAAGAACAAAATTAACTGTTTAAAACTAATGTGAAATCTACCATACAACTCCAGAAGAAAGATAAGAAGCTTAACATATTTTAACTAACTAATATCTTCAATCAAGAAGCTAGTTTCCTGCTAATCTGATGTTTAGTGTTTGTCCATCCGTTTCTAAATTCACTGAAGACTTCCACAAATAAATAGACTTTCCAATCTCTTAAAGGTAATTAGAGCTCACACCAAAAAAAAATTGGACTGTAGATTCTACTTGTATTGCACACCTTGGTGTTAAATTGAAGACCTCTTCAACTTTGCATTAAAATAGTATGTATTTAAATTGTCACAAAGGTCCCTTGTATTTTGATATAGATCTGACATGAAACCTAATGTATTCTATCTTAACTAATTTTAATCGAATAATTGCATATTTAGCTCTTTACATAAGAGAGATTTACCTTCAATCTTCTTGATCGCCTTCTTGATTGCCTTCAAGTACTTATCGCAGTGCACCCCCACCTTCAATTCCACCAACTGTGATGAAATCAAGAGAACTCAGTCAGCGAAAGATCGCAAAAAATTTCATATGTACACAAGAGCTTGAAAGCTCCATTACAGAAGATGGGAAATATTCAACTGATAAATAATGACCCCATCATTATTTTTGTGGTAGAAGAAATACAAACCCATAATTTAAAGCAAGAAAACTAAAACTATAGAAGACCTCCGAGACCAGTGCATAAATTTGTTAGAAAATAATCTCAAGTAAAGATGAAGAAGAGCTACTTACAGCTATTAGGGTATCTAGAATAAGTAGGAATTAGTGGAAGCAAGAGCTTGAGTTGGCAGGAGGCTGTAAACGATGTCCTAAAATCATCGTTGCTATGAATATATATAGCCATTTATTTCTTTGTTCTATTATGGTGGATGCTACTTTCACATCACCTAAGAGGAGGAAGGATGCTCACATCACCCTTGCACAGTGTCAACATTTCACACTCAAGGCCACAAACTTTGCGGCCTGCTCACAATTTACATAGAGTCTGACAAGTTTTCTGATTCTCTGTCAAAAAAATTTAGCAAAATTTACAAGAGCAAAGTGAACAAGTAAATAATGACAAGTCTGAAACAGAATGAGACCAAATGATATGTTTTCGGGCACCGATCAACACGACAGCCGATGGTAGCCCCAGGTCTTCCATAACGGCTACACTTCAGTGCCCTTCCCCGGTAAAGTGCAGCTCTAACATTTTTAAGGCATCCCAGACCAGCAAAGTAAACCTGAAAAAATAAGAATTATGTACAACATGGTCAAAGTAATCAGTTCACAAAAGGAAGATACTTAACAAACCCATCTGTCCAAGTGTGTAGCTCTCTCATTTCATTTGTGTGTGTGTGTGTGTAAATGATATTTAGCAAAAATAACTTAATGAGAGTATCAAATAGACTCACATCTTACAGTTGGAGCATCAAAAAATAGCATCACAGTATCATTTTTTTATTTCAAAATTTGCATGTTTCAGATTCATTTATATCCCCCACCAACATTACAAGTCCGCTACAAGCAATAAGTATTTTAAGGTGGGTATGATTTCTCCGTATATGTATAAGAAAGAGCATCTGCTGGAAACATGATTCATGTTCACTATATCAATGACTACAATGGAACTTTTTCATGGTTGATTTGATGAAAAAATGGTCCTGCGATCGTATCAAAACTCACACATAACCAAACTTCAAAGACAAACATAGGAACACCATATCAAAAGTGTCAGGCGACAAAAAATAAAGCCAAACCCATATCCAGAATATTGTAATTTTAGTTGGGTTCATTTCAAAGTTCATACTTTTCAAAGATATATCTATTTCATTTCTTAGCATGAAAGAATCAGACCTTTTGTACCCATTCCACCAAACATTTTGAACTTGGAAATGATTTATTGAGGAGTTACCATTGAGAATATGCAAAGACCTATCTCATCATACAAAAATTTGTTAAAACACAGACAAGTACAATTCATGGAGAACTTTTAAGAATAATCTTTACCCCTAATAAAAATTTGAGGTACACGATGCCAATAAGTTTTTAAGGAATACAAGAGCATCCCAACCTAACGAAGCATAGATGCATGATTCATCTATCAAGCAACGAGGTCATTACTTACTTTTCATGCCATCATTGTTTCCTATAAAATGCCATAATTTTCATGTACATCAGCGAGCAGGTCACGCTTGTGTCCATTAATCTCTGTAACATAATCTTACACTTAATAGTATCAAGTCATCAAAATAAAAAATTGGAGGGGGAAGGCATTTGCTTCAAGATCAGCAATAGAAATATAAGAGTATTTCACGAAGCAGCTTCACCAAGAACGACTGTTCAACTAGAAGCTCAACCAAGGGGTGCGTAACCATCCATGTAGCCACCTAATTTGATATGGAATTTCAAAATTGATCATGAAATAGTGGGACTCATATCCAACCAACTCATGCAACGGTCATACCCCTCTCCAGAATCCAATGGATGCTCCTTTGTAGATGCAGTAGCTCTCAACTATTTGATCAAATATGTGGGCTAATGGAAGGAACGAGAAGCAAGAGTCGCATTCGGTCACCTGCATGCAGAATATAGATTATATCTGATTTTATAGCAGGCATAGTAGATAACTTTAATTTATTTTTTGGAGAATAAATCGCGGGCTAATCTTCCCCGCCTTTCTTTTAAAGGCTTTTTAACAAAACTTCTCAAGGGAGATTATGCAAAAGAGCAAAATCAATAAAAGATACAAGTCAAGGCATAAACAGTAAGATTAGAACTATGCAACATTTTCGGATAACAAAGATGTCATAAAGACTCTAAACAACCCATAAGGCTAACCTTGTCCCTAAAATGGTTAGATCATGGGTAGGGGTATCAACTGACCGGGTTTGGAGTGGATATCAAAATAAATCAGTCTGCTTAAAACACATACTATGAAGATGGGTATTTTGGGGAGTCGGGTTTACTGCTATGCTATTCGTAATCTCTTAGAAGTTGATAAAAATCATCTTTGAATATTCTTGAGTATAGGCTTACAGTCATAGTTTTATGGTAATTCATGAAAATTGGCACCTACCAAGATCAAATAATATGCTATTAATTTATAAACAAGAATCATTTATATACTTATTCTATGCGTTTATTACACATATACAATAGTAATACAAACAAGAAAATGTGTAATTTTGATAACGTCGAGGAAACATAAATAATACATATTAATTAAAAACGAAGCGGTTATTAAATGGAGCAGATATCACAACATGTAGACGCTCGGCCTCGGACAGGTGTGCTCGGCCTCGGCTGATAGGGGGACGAGGGGTAGCCTCAGTCGCCCGGGTAGGTGCACGGCCGACGGGTGGCGTGGGAGAATCTCGGACCCGATTAGGACGCTCGGCCTTGGTAGGACGTGCTCGGCCACGGCAGGCTGACGGTGAGGGGAAGCCTCACTGTCCGGTTGATCGAGTGGTTGGAGAGGGGGAATCTCGGACCCGATTAGGACGCTCGGCCTTGGTAGGACGTGCTCGGCCACGGCAGGCTGACGGTGAGGGGAAGCCTCACTGTCCGATTGATCGAGTGGTCGGAGAGGGGCGAGGGGTAGCCTCGGCCCGTTGATCTGTTGTCCACCTGCGTAGACGAGGACGCTCGTCAGGGGGCCGGACCTTGGTTCCGGCCAAATCCCCTCTGATGCCTAAGTCAGATAGAGATCTGAGAAAGGAGGCCCGGCGGAGACGGTCCGACTCGTGAGGAGATCGTAACGGCGTCTCTCGGCGCGAGCGGGGGAGGAAGGAGATGAATTGGGGGAACGAGGTCATTGATGGAGTACCTTAGGTTTTGTTACCTGAGATTCGGTCCCCCTGGATCATGCCCACCCTCCCCTCATATAGGTGACTCGTCCTGATAATGTGCCATGATGTGACATCATGGCCATCATTCATGGGGACGTGCAAATGTGGGAGGTTTTGACCTCCACTAATTACGCCCATCTTGATGAGGAGATGAATGTCCTTAAGGTGGCCATGATGGCTGGAGTGATGGGCTCGGGCGGTTGCCATATCTGGCGGGCATTGATGGCTGGAGAGTGATGGCCATTTAAGTCGGGCCATTAAACTGAGCCATTAAGCCAAGCCATGATGGCTATAGAGTGATGGCCATTTAAGTAGGGCCATTAAGCTGAGCCATTAAGCCGAGCCATGATGGCTAGAGAGTGATGGCCTTGGACGGTTGCCATATTTGGCGAATGTTTCCTTGACTTGGGCCCCGATTTCCTCCACTGTGGAAGTGGGCCTTCGTCATGTGTGGAGAAGCGCGGCCCGCCCGTGAGATCCTTGGGCCGAGGCCCCAAGGTCGTAGTAGTCTGGTTGACCAGTCGTAGTTGACTTGGCTCTTCCGGGCCCAGCCAAACTAGTCCCGTTAACATGCCCCCATCTTCTGAGCTCTACCATTATTGAGGTGGAGGTCGGGAGATGTAGTATACTGTGGAAGAAGTTGTACTCTCTGCGAAACTTTGGCACGTCTTGCGGAGTTTGGCCAGGGACGATAGATCGTCAGCCCGAGATTCGTTCGGTCGTGGGGGAGTCGCCCATCGACTTACTTCCGACGAAGGAGGTTCGTTCGGTGGCGAGGGGAGTTGCCCCTCGACTTATGGCCGACGAAGGAGATTCGTTCGGTGGCGAGGGGAGTTGCCCCATGACTTACGGCCGACGAAGGAGATTCGTTCGGTGGCGAGGGGAGTTGCCCCTCGACTTACGGCCGACGAAGGAGATTCGTTCGGTGGCGAGGGGAGTTGCCCCTCGACTTACGGCCGATGAAGGAGATTCGTTCGGTGGCGAGGGGAGTTGCCCCTCGACTTACGGCCGACGAAGGAGATTCGTTCGGTGGCGAGGGGAGTTGCCCCTCGACTTACGGCCGACGAAGGAGATTCGTTCGGTGGCGAGGGGAGTTGCCCCTCGACTTATGGCCGACGAAGGAGATTCGTTCGGTGGCGAGGGGAGTTGCCCCTCGACTTACGGCCGATGAAGGAGATTCGTTCGGTCGGCTAACCGGGGGAGTTGCCCCGGTCCTTCGTCCGATCCGTTCGTTCGGTGGCGAGGGGAGTTGCCCCTCGACTTACGGCCGACGAAGGAGATTCGTTCGGTGGCGAGGGGGTTGCCCCTCGACTTACAGCCGACGAAGGAGATTCGTTCGGTCGACTAACCGGGGGAGTTGCCCCGGTCCTTCGTCCGATCCGTTCGTTCGGTGGCGAGGGAAGCTGTAGCTCGGTTGGAGGAGCGCTCGAACTCGGACGGTGGTGTCTCGGCCAGATCGGCTCAACCACGGTCGGAGGAGCGGTCTGGATGCTCGAACTCAGACGGTGGTGCTTCGACCAGATCGGCTCGGCCACGGTCGGAGGAGCTGCTTGGTTGCTCGACTGGTTCAATATCTCCGTCGCCGTGGGGATAACTTTGTAAGCTCGACAAGGTGGCTTGGCGTTGAGACTCTGATATTTGGCAAGGCGGTCGGATTCGTCTGGTCGGCCTCCTCGTATTGAACTGGTGTGGTCGGTCTCCTCTTGGACGGGTCGGCCTCGTATAGACACAGCTCCAGTTCTATTTCCAACTTCAGCTCCAGCTCTAGCTCTAGCTTTCGTCTGGATCGTTGTTCCAGCTCCAGCTCCTGCTCCGCTTATGTCTGGATCCTTGCTCCTGCTCCAGCTCCGGCTCCAGCTTTTGTCAGTTCGGCGGCACGACCAAGGTAGTTCGGCAGAGGCGGCACAGTGATGGGAGCTCAGCCCATATGTTTGGCGATGGCAGCACGGTGTTGGCTTGACGGCCGTCGAGACAATGGCCAGAGTTGGTGGTAGGGCCATCGATGAAAGCCGAGTCGGGGCCAAGCCCAACGCTTTTGAGGGTCGTTGGTGTTGTCTCTTGTCTGAACTCGATCGAGATCCCATTCTCCTTGGTGGCCTTGCCAAGCCACTCGTAGCCCCGCATCTTCCTGGCCCGTCCCTGGATCTAGACACGCACCGTGCGCCTCTCCCTCAGGCTGACCGAGGCCGCAATGCCGGTCGCCGTGTGATCCGACGTCGTCGCGGCCATGGCAGCCTTACAAGCTTTTTGTGAGGCATTTGTTGAAACCGGAGGGTGTGGCTTTTTATCACCATCTCGCAAGAAGTTTAAGAGAGGAGAATTGTTAGGGAAGCTGTTGTAGTTGTCTGATAGCACACAATTAATTAGCAAGGGGAAGAGGACAGTTTGACCTTTTTTGTTGGGTCGGTTGCTCAGCATCGGGAGGAGCTCGGGATCATCGACAGGGCTGGTGGTGGCTCTCGATGTCTGATGAAGAAATATGGAGCCAGTTGTCGTGGCATAACTTTGAGCCCAGTCCAAGCCCAAAGGGTGCAGGCTCTCGCTATTGCTGAAGAAGGGCTAGGAGACAAGTTAACATTCCAGAAGCTCCCTGGGTGATAATGTTGCCATGGGGACGTCGTGGACACCCCCCGCACCATTCAATTCTGTTGCCAGACGCGATCTCGGTCGCTCGACGTCCGGAAGCTCCACACTTGCTCGATCGATTCTTGGGGGCCTCGATCTGGGTCACCGAGGCAATCGACGTTCCATTCGATTTCCGATGAGGCTCGGAGACTGTGTCGATTGAACGAGGTGTGCACAGTGGTACCCTGCTGGAGTTCGAATCCGCTCCGACGAGGCCTCGATATCTAAGCGACGTCGAAGCAGCGACACAGGAACCCCAACTCGGGATTTGATCTGTTCCGATGAGGGCATGGCATTGAGGCTCGACGTGCGACAGTGGAACTCCGATCAAGCTCAGATCTACCTCGACGAGGTCACGGTTGGACGAGGCTTCAACATTGAAGCTCGTCCTTGTTGCGGCACGGGAAACCCGATTCGTGGTCGGATCTGCTCCGACGAGGGTTGGAGATGACTTTCGACGAATTGAAGGCCGGATAGAGGCATCAGGGCTCCGAATTTGGTCGATCCAATCTCTGAAGCCTTGACTTGGGTCGGGTACAGGCGTTGCGACTTCCCGGAGTTTGGATCTGGCTTGGGGTGACGACGAGTCTGGCAGCACCATCGAAGAAGATGGCTTCATCATAGTAATGAGCTCAGGGGAACTCGAAGGTGGTCGAGCTCCCGCAGTGAAGAGTTCGGAAGCTCGGGCTGCACTCCGACATGGCTGGGAGTCTTAGACCAGGGTTGGATGATGAGATCGACTGAGAGCGAGATCATGTAAAGCTGTGGCTCAACGATCCGCTTGTCGAAGGGGTTGGCCAACCCATCGCCTCGCGTCCCGAAGCGGAATCAAGCCTTATCCCATGCCAAAACCCCAAAGCCCATGCCGGAAATCAGCGAGGACCCGCCGTCGAGATTGATCAGCAACTTTCTCGACGAGCAGCGGGCCTCCGGTGTCGAGATGTCTCTCAGTGCCGATCTCGAGTCGAGATGGAGGAGATCAAGAGGTCAGATCCCGACTCCCGAGAGCTCCGCGTTTCTTTCGTCCCCGAGAACTCCCCTGATTTTTCAGGGTAACGACGAGGATGCGAGGAGCTCGGTGCGCCGGCAGGGTAGATTGCTGACGAGTCCGCAAAGAGAGGGCAGCGTCAGTGCTGGCGAGATCCTCCGCTGCGCGTCGAACCCGTCGTTTCGGAGACCGTCAGGTTTTCTTTGGATGAAGACGAAGCAGGGGCTGACGAGGCGGCTGGTGATCTCTCCTCCTGCCGCTCGGTTTTCACCTTAGGCTCAGCACCATGATGATCGGCCTGTTACCGAGAAAATGATGGCAGCTTATCGCGGGCTTGCCTGTTTTGGAAGGAATCCATTCAAGGGCTCAAATTGGGTTTGTTTGTTTTGGAAAGCACAGGAGAATTGGTCTAATGCGAACTCTCCGGCTCAACATTAGTCGTCTGTGCCCATAGTATCAATCCTGGATCGCGGAAAAAGAAATCCAATCTTTCGCCAATAGGGTGGGGGCAGATTTTGTTTAACGGGATGAGTCACTACTAGTGTGGTTGACGTCGTAGGTGTTGACTCGTTCCCACAGACGGCGCCAGATATTTCAGAGTGTTTTCTCACTACAAAGCGTTGACCGTGGAGAGCCCGGTCAACGTGGTTAAGGGGCCCGCTTTGGGTCCCTCGGGGCTTCGAATCGGTGTAGAAGGGGCGAGGGGTAGCCTCGGACCTGGTTGAGACGCTCGGCCTCGGACAGGTGTGCTCGGCCTCGGCTGATAGGGGGACGAGGGGTAGCCTCAGTCGCCCGGGTAGGTGCACGGCCGACGGGTGGCGTGGGAGAATCTCGGACCCGATTAGGACGCTCGGCCTTGGTAGGACGTGCTCGGCCACGGCAGGCTGACGGTGAGGGGAAGCCTCACTGTCCGGTTGATCGAGTGGTTGGAGAGGGGGAATCTCGGACCCGATTAGGACGCTCGGCCTTGGTAGGACGTGCTAGGCCACGGCAGGCTGACGGTGAGGGGAAGCCTCACTGTCCGGTTGATCGAGTGGTCGGAGAGGGGCGAGGGGTAGCCTCGGCCCATTGATCTGTTGTCCACCTGCGCAAACGAGGACGCTCGTCAGGGGGCCGGACCTTGGTTCCGGCCAAATCCCCTCCGATGCCTAAGTCAGATAGAAATCTGAGAAAGGAGGCCCGGCGGAGACGGTCCGACTCGTGAGGAGATCGTAACGGCGTCTCTCGGCGCGAGCGGGGGAGGAAGGAGATGAATTGGGGGAACGAGGTCGTTGATGGAGTACCTTAGGTTTTGTTACCTGAGATGCGGTCCCCCTGGATCATGCCCACCCTCCCCTCATATAGGTGACTCGTCCTGATAATGTGCCATGATGTGACATCATGGCCATCATTCATGGGGACGTGCAAATGTGGGAGGTTTTGACCTCCACTAACTACGCCCATCTTGATGAGGAGATGAATGTCCTTAAGGTGGCCATGATGGCTGGAGTGATGGGCTCGGGCGGTTGCCATATCTGGCGGGCATTGATGGCTGGAGAGTGATGGCCATTTAAGTCGGGCCATTAAACTGAGCCATTAAGCCAAGCCATGATGGCTATAGAGTGATGGCCATTTAAGTCGGGCCATTAAGCTGAGCCATTAAGCCGAGCCATGATGGCTAGAGAGTGATGGCCTTGGACGGTTGCCATATTTGGCGAATGTTTCCTTGACTTGGGCCCCGATTTCCTCCACTGTGGAAGTGGGCCTTCGTCATGTGTGGAGAAGCGCGGCCCGCCCGTGAGATCCTTGGGCCGAGGCCCCAAGGTCGTAGTAGTCTGGTTGACCAGTCGTAGTTGACTTGGCTCTTCCGGGCCCGGCCAAACTAGTCCCGTTAACAATGTATATCCGATCTGCAAGTGGATGGATCGATGGATATTTCACATAGTTAATCATATCTTATTGCTCTCCATGTTTGCAAAGATTGATGTGGATATTTTGACATTTTAGATATTTGACAACACTAGCTCATGGCCTAACCAAGAGAAGATACTTATGATCCAAATTAAAATAGAAGTTAGGAGAGCTTTCCAGTTTCTATAATGAGCAGCCAGCCATTAGGATCGAACCTTATTTCTAGGGGGAAAGCATGGACCTACAAGATCACATGGCAAAATGGTCATTGCAATAGCCCGAAAGGGAAACTGGAAGCTTGACCAGAAGGACGAGTCGTGTACAAATTTATGCAGGAATACTAGAAATGGCTTTAAGTTTCACCAAATTCTAAAAGGGAAATAAAAATGTGGGAAACAATGAAATGGGAAGCAAGGACGAGTCGTGTGCAAATTTATGCACCAAATTCTAAAAGGGAAGCAATGACATCGGCCACAACTCTGTTAGTCAAGATAACACCCTTAGGTTCTCATGTTGTCCCGCTGGTATACATTATTGTGCCGACATTGTCCTTGTTCTTTGAAGGAAGCTTCCAATTAGCACTTGCCTGAAAGATATGAAGGTAGACACCAATCACATCACACGATGCCAACAGTAAAAGTTTTCACATTGAGTACTAACTGACGATTTGAGCGATAAATTGATTGTGGAATCATATCAATAACTCATTCGCCTGAATGAAAAACCTCTGCGTAACTTGTACGGCTTCTAGCAACAAATATTATCTAAGAAGATTGAATTCAGTGTTAGACTGTTCAATTCATTCAGTACATTCTCAACAGTGATTGTTCAATATTAAGGTTTTCTACGCTAGAAGCGAAAGAATGTATGACAACAATGATAGGTTTCAGCATTCAACAGTCTTAACAATTCAGAAGGATAGGACTGCATCATCCATAGGAGTCAAGAACTCACCAAAGAAACAAATTCCTCCCAAGCGAAGCAAGAAACTCCAAATTGTTGCGCTTGTTTTTTATGTTCATCAGTGACCACTCCAAAGCTGACGACTCCTAAAAAGTGTAGGGAAGATGAATGTGTCATTGGAGCATAACGATATATAATCATGGGTAGATTAATGGAAAAAGTTTTTTATTACTTACTCTTCAGAAACGTAACACACCTTGCAAGGCAACTTAGAAGCTGCGTAAGAGCAAACAAGAGTATGGTTAAGATCATCTCAAACTCGACAACTATAACAACGCATTGCATGCTTAGTATTCAAAAGATAACATGATTTGGTCTGTCCAAACAGATAAATCATATTCTAAAAAAATTCAAGAAAAGGCAACAGCAAGCTACACAAATCTTTGTTCTGGCTTTCAAATAAGAATATGCATGATGAAAGGACAGATGTGTGCTATTGTCATTATGGCGTATGAGATCACCAAGCCAGCGTGGAACTTTCTTTTTTCGACGTGTTAGCAAAGTAGCTGGGGTTGGCAACCCCATCACCAAGATGAAGTTACAAGTGCTCGGCAAGTTGGTTGGACTTGAGAGCAAACAGGGGCCAATGTTGGCAAGCCGGCAAATAATTTTGCTTCAGACCGGTAGGTGAAGACATACGTGGGGTATGTTGGTTCCCTGGTATGATGGTGAAATGGTCCTAACGCCCAAAGCTCTATGAGATGCAACCAAGGCTTAAAGCGGAATTAAATCAAACACACCTCTTGTACGAGAGAGAATTAGCACCAACCAACTAATTAACTCAACGATCTTGCGAATGACAACATACCAAAGAAAAAGAGCTGGCCGTATGCAGCAGACAACTAATTAGCATCGGCGTCATAACCCACAGAATATGCATTTGCATATCCAGATAACGGCTCCATGCCGTATGCAGTAGACATATATAGCCACATATGTGGAATTGAACATCAGGATTACATGGGCAGATTCATGATGGGATTTTAAGACGGGATAACTGGCCTATTACAATTTGTGTGGATCCATTATTAGCTTATTCTTAAATTTGGTGTCATTCCATTTGATAAATGACTATTTGCACTCATCATCCCAAATGCCATTTATGTAATAAAAATACCATGAATAGGAAAAAAAATAACAATGAATGATAGCTTATTTTCTACAAAGCATTAAAACAGATCATGAATAGAAAAGAACTATATCAAAAACCGAAGCTGATCGGAGACCTGATCGGAAATGAGATCCGATGGGAAGGCCTGCACCGACGAGTGAGGGCCCCCGAGATCAACCGAAGCTGCCCCCCATGGCCTTGAGGCTCTCCAGAGCCTCCTCCTTTATGTCCTTCGTCGTCTTCATCCCCGTGGACCTCAACCTCTGGGGCATTATCACAAAACGTAAGCATAAGGAAAATCGAGAAATCGAGAAATGCGAAGATGGGTCGATGGGGGAATACGAGTTCCTTGGCCCTGCTGGCGCGGCGGCAGAGGGAGCGGTAGAGGAAGTCGGAGATGGCGCCGGTGAGGAGGACGCTGGTGGAGATCTGGAGAGGGGAGGGGTTGTCGTCGACGGAGAAGATGGGGGTGGTGGAGAAAGGGGAGTAGGAAGGGGATGGAGGGAGCTCGACGAGGACATCGCTGTCGACGACGTCTTCGGATTCTTGTCGATCGATTTGGGGGGCGGGATCTTGTGATTGGACTTGGGAGAGCGAGGACAAGTGGGAGAGGGCTGAGGGTTTAAGGGAGAATGGGCAAAGGGGGCGGAGATGGGAGGTGAGAAGGAGACGGGGGAACGAAAAAGATTAAAAGACCTGGGAAGCACGCGCTAGCGAATTTTTTTGGGGAAAATTTTTCTGATCTTTAACAGTGTTTGTAGAAAGAAGCGATGTCTATCATCTGACCTTTAACAACGCTTGTAGAAAGAAGCGCTGTCTATTATCAGTGTCTCTAATAAACAGCGCTTGCAGAAAGAAGCGCTGTCTATTATCCGACCTTTAACAGCGCTTGCAGAAAGAAGCGCTGTCTATTATCTGACCTTTAACAGCGCTTGCAGAAAGAAGCGCTGTCTATTATATGTGCCTCTAATTAACAGCGCTTATAATTGGCAAGCGCTGTTAAAGGTGTGCTATTAAAGGTCCATTTTGTAGTAGTGAAGTCAGATCTAGTCTGAGAGATGCTCGGTGGGATCGGGCTTGGTTCACAGATAGACCAAGCCCCGATCCTCAAGCCGAGCTATGGAGGAGAAATATGTAAAGGCGAAAGAAGGTGTAAGATGGAGTTTGTGATACCTCCGTTGTAGATCGTGAAGATCCGGCCCCCTGTGATGATGCCTCTCCCCTCTTCATATAGTCGAGTCGGCGAGTCCCATAGTAATGGGCCATGATGAGACATCATGGTCGCTATTGATGAGGTCGTGCTAATGGGCCATGTTGACCCCCATAATTGACATGCTTTATGGAGGGATAAATGCCATGAAGGTGGAGTGATGGCATTGAAAGTGGCTGCCATTATTGAGGAGTGATGGCCATGAAGTCGGTTGCCATAGTTGGCGAGCCATGAAGGTGGCTGCCATAATTGGCGGATCATGATGACACTGGACGGTTGCCATACTTGGCGAAGGCTTCCTCGATTTAGGCCCCGATTTCCTCCACTACGAAAGTGGGCAGTCTTTTGGGCCTTTGTCTTGGGCGGATAAGCGCGGCCCGCCCGTGAGATCTCTGGGGCCGGGGCCCCAAGGCCGTAGCAGGCCGGTTGACCGGTCGTCGTTGACTTGGCTCTTCCGGGCCCGGTCAAAATAGTCGTAACAATTTCCCCCATCTTCCGAGCTCTACCATTGTTAAGGTTGAGGTCGGGAGATGTAGTATAAGGGGGGAGAAGATGCTCTTTTTTGTAAAATCGGTCCAGCTTGCTGAGCTGGCTAGTGACGATAGCTCGTCGGTCCGAGATTCGTTCGGTGGCGAGGGGAGTTGCCCCTTGACTTACAGCCGACGAAGGAGTGTATCGACCAGCTGGGGGAGTTTCCCCCAGCCTTACGGTCGATGTGGTCGGTCCGGTGGGGGAGTTTCCCCCAACCTTATGACCGATCTCGTTCGTTCGGTGGCGAGGGGAGTTGCCCCTTGACTTACGGCCGACGAAGGAGTGTATCGACCAGCTGGGGGAGTTGCCCCCAGCCTTACGGTCGATGTGGTCGGTCCTGTGGGGGAGTTGCCCCCAACCTTATGACCGATCTCATTCGTTCGATGGCGAGGGGAGTTGCCCCTTGACTTACTGCCGACGAAGGAATGTATCGACCAGCCGGGGGAGTTGCCCCCAGCCTTACGGTCGATGTGGTCGGTCCGGTAGGGGAGTTTCCCCCAACCTTATGACCGATCTCGTTCGTTCAGTGGCGAGGGGAGTTGCCCCTTGACTTACGGCCGATGAAGGAGTGTATCGACCAGCTGGGGGAGTTGCCCCCAGCCTTACGGTCGATGTGGCCGGTCCGGTGGGGGAGTTGCCCCCAACCTTATGACCGATCTCGTTCGTTCGGTGGTGAGGGGAGTTGCCCCTTGACTTACTGCCGACGGAGGAGTGGATCGACCAGCTGGGGGAGTTGCCCCCAGCATTACGGTCGATGTGGTCGGTCCGGTGGGGGAGTTGCCCCCAACCTTATGACCGATCTCGTTCGTTCGGTGGCGAGGGGAGTTGCCCCTCGACTTACGGTCGACGAAGGAGTTTGATCGGCAAGCTGGGGGAGCCGCCCCCAGTCTTACGGCCGATCTCGTTCGTTTTGTGGCGAGGGGAGTTGCCCCTCGACTTACGGCCGACGAAGGAGTGGGTTGACCTGCTGGGGGAGTTACCCCCAGCCCTTCAACCGTCCCGTTTGTTCGGTTGCGAGGGGGGTTGCCCCTCGACTTATGGTCGGTGAAAGGGTGAGGACCTTGTGAAGGCTTTCGAAGATTCCACGGTGACGCTCTGCAACTACTTCGTCCAGCTCGGGTGGATGCAGGAGCTGTTCGGTAAGCGGGGACCCAGCAGCAAGGTCGGAGGAGCGGTATGGATGCTCAAACTCGGATGGTGGTGCTCTGGCCAGGTCGGCTCGGCCACGGTCGGAGGAGCGGTCCGGATGCTCGAACTCGGACGGTTGTGCCTCGGCCTGGCTTGCGAAGAGAGCTCAGCATGACCGGTAACTCGGCCTTGAGCTCGAACGATGCTGGATTGAACAGGTTCCTGGACCCGACAACTTCCCTCAGATCTTGCGGTGATGAGTATCTCTCAGGTTTGATCTTGGAGATGAGCGTCGACGAACATCTCCCCGGTCAGGCGACTCTTGAAGCTGAGATGCTCAAGAACCTTGAGATGCTTCTTGAAGTGTTGATGACGGAGGGTCGTTTGGGAGAACTTGAACTGGTCTGCTTGGAAGGCGGAGGTTTTGCATCATCGCCTCGGTATCTGCTCCGTTGCCGTTGAGTGAGCTTGGAAGGCAGAGGTAGTCTGTGTTGCCCAGAAAGGTGGCAAACTCGATCCGTCGGAAATTGCATCGAGTTGGTGCAAGTCGGCGGGCTCGGACTGAGGTAGGTCTGCTAGCTCGGCTGGTTCAACAGCTCGGTCGCAGTGGGGATAACTTTGTAATCTCGACAAGGTGGCTCGGCATTGAGACTCAGATGTTTGGCAAGGTGGTCGGATTCGTCTGGTCGGCCTGGTCGGCCTCCTAGGGGGTCGGCCTCGGCCTCGGCCTGAACTGGTCAGCCTCGGCCAAGACTGGTCGGCCTCCTCTGGGGTCGGCCTCGGCCTCGGCCAAGACTGGTCGGCCTCCTCTGGGGTCGGCCTCGGCATCGGCCTGGACTGGTCAGCCTCGGCATCGGCCTGGACTGGTCGGCCTCCTCTAGGGTCGGCCTCGGCCTGAATTGGTCGGCCTCGGCCTGGACTGGTCGGCCTCCTTTGGGGTCGGCCTCGGCCTCGGCCTGAACTGGTCGGCCTCGGCCAAGACTGGTCGGCCTCCTCTGGGGTCGGCCTCGGCCTCGGCCTGAACTGGTCGGCCTCGGCCAAGACTGGTCGGCCTCCTCTAGTTGGCATCGTCTCGGGGACGCGAGCTCAAATGGGGATCAATCGGGGGTTAGCGAAGAATCCCCTTGACACAGAGGTAGCTCAGTACGAAGGACTCTGACGAAGGGCCGAAGATCGGGCGTCCAAAGCTTTGTCTTCTCGATGGAACGATGGCAGAGAGTGCTCAACACGGCTGGCAAAATGGACCTCTGCCTTCCTTAGGCCAAGATCTGTTTCATTGTAAGGCTGGGGTTCTCATAGAATTCACAGTGTCGGAGACGCTCGTTCCTTGATGGCTGCCTCGTAGGTGTCGGATGAAGCCTCGCTAGGTCAGATATGGGTCGATGCATCATCTGGGTCAATCTTGAAGTCGAATGAAGTGTGACTGCATCCATCTCGGTCGTTCGACCTTGGGAAGCTCATTCTGGGTCGATCAAAGCTCGGCAGCCTCGAACTCGTGTCTCGAAGCCTCTATTTCGGGCGATTGGAGCTCGGCGGCCTTGATCTCGTGCCTAGATGCCTCGATCTGTGGTGGATGGAAGCTCGGTGGCCTCGAACTAGCACTCGGAAGCCTCGATCCGAGTCGATGGAAGCTCGGAAGCCCCGAACTCGCGCCTGGAAACCTCAATCTGAGACGATCGAAGCTCGGCAACCTCGATCTCACACTGGGAACTCTTGGTCAATCAACGCCTGGGAGCTTGAATTTTGGTCGATGGGATCTGGTTGAGTGGCCTTTAGAAGGGATGGCCTTCGGGGCTTTGGAGCTGGGGTCGACGCTACAGATCAGAGATGGGGTCAACGTGGGTCGACGCGGCAGATCAGAGTTGGGGTCGAAAATCCAGATCTGGGGTCGACAACGTCGAAGCCTTGGAGTTAGAGTTGACGCTGCACTTCAGAGGGTCGGAGAGGATGTCCCCGCCCTTTGAGGATGGTCGAAGAAATCGGCCGACGACCCTGTGGAAGGTCGGAGAAGAAGCCCACGTCCCTAAAGGGGATCGGAGCAATCGGCCGGCGACCTGGAGGAGGGTGCTTGGAGAGCTCCGATTTTGTGTGGCAGACAGATTGTTGAAAAGGGGGAACTTGATCCATGTCGGATGAGGCTTGGACGCTCGAGCTTTCATCAACGGAGCACCGACAGTCAGGAGCGCAGATCAAGCTGTAGGGAGGATCCGCCGATGCTCGTACGACCCTTGGGAGCTTGGATCCGGGTGTTGGTAGCAACGATCTAGGATCCCTAGTTTGATGATGACAAACGTTGTGTTATATATAACGTGTGCGCAAGTGTGTTTCAGGAAAGGCGAAACGATAATCTTCTTAATAGTTGGAGTAACTGCTAATCATATAGCAAGTTGCATGGAGAAGAGGTGGTGTGGACAAAGTTATTTGGACTTGGTCAATATTGGGAGAGATGGAGACAAGTATAATCAAAGTGGGATTTGATGAAATCAATTAAAGATCTTTTGCTCCTATCTATTCCCAATTCAAATCCCACATCCATTGCAATCATCCTCCTATATAAACCCTCATCAAAGCAACCCTAAAGGTAACAAACACCAAGGAGTCGGCCAACACAATAATTCCCAAGAGAGCATATTTTCAAAGCCGCATCATTTAGAAGGGGTTTTTATTTTCGTTTCAAATTTTTTAGTGAGGCGCACCTTGAAAAATAAATTTCGAAAGAGCCACATTTTTTTTTAAAAGTCACCTCTCCATTTTTCTGTGTGTTTCATAAGAGCCGGCCATAGCTAATTAAAAACACCAAGGCAATTTCCTTTATAAGGATCCGAACCCTTCATATCTGCTCTAAGCTTCACAATTTATTTAGAAGGGCTCTTTGAATAATTATTCTATGTTGCAGGTCATCATTGCATCAAGGTTTGGAAAAAGGGTGTTTGATTTTATTTTTTTTTGTTGAGTGCAACACAAATATTTGAAGAGGGCCGGCAGTATTTTTATCAAGGGTTTTGTGTTTTTTTTGAGGGGAGCCGCACAAAATCAAGAAGCCGCTCGGTTTGTTATCCAGGGCAAACAAAAAAAATCAAGTGCCACAATTTTTTTGTTTTGTTTTTTTTTGTTGGTACGCATGAATTTGGACTTGGGCACATGATTTATTTCTCCTTGCATCTCCCAAGATCACAGTTTTTTTTAATCAATATTGAAGGGCACTTGGGGACAAAATTGAAGAAGACAGTCCGCACCTTTTTTCTTTGAGTGATTCTTCATCAAAATCGCAAAGCCCAGATCTTTTTCCCCTTAGCACTTAACTTCTCCCATACAAAAAAAATCAAGAGCCGAATCCAAGGTAAGAATTCTGTGTGTTTTCTTTTTAAAACTAATGGAGTTCTATTTCTGATTGCAGGCTACTTTTTGAAACAAGAGTGTGTGGGAGCTCTCCATTGGGAACGAGAATTTATTGTGCAGTCTTGCATTGGAAACGAGTTTGTTGCATGGGTTAAAACAAGGAGGTACCAAAAATCCCCATGAGCTTCTGCTTGATGATTGATTCTTTGTGGGGTCTGTCATGCTTGCGTTGAATCTCGAAGAGCCGCAAGAATTTGTTCTTTAAAGAAGTCGCATGCTTTGTTTTTCCCAAGAGCCAAATTAAGCCGAAATTCAGGAGGGAGGTGTTATCTTCAAGGTCTGTCGAAAATTCTTCAAGAGCCTCGTATCTCTTGAACTCTTCAAGAGCAGCAGCAGGCTGAAAGTTGTTACAGAGGAGCATTCCATATTGATGCAACTTCAGGGAGGGCTACTACTTGTCAGATTCAGATCTGACCCGTGCTGATTGACGAAGACAACACCGCTACACGATCTGAGCATTCTAAACTCTCTTATTTATTATATTGTGTAGTATTTGTGTTAGTTCTTCGTAGGGGAAACTTTACCTGTTTGTGTTACTTTTTGGGGACCTGACGACTTGGGAGTCGTCGCGGAGGGAGAGCATCTGACTAGATTGATAGTGTAGAGCACGCGGTGTGCGTACGAGCTAGGTGAGAGTAGATTTGGGATCTTGACTCATTGTAGCTGTACTTGATTACATATCTATCTAGTAGTTGCTTTCGGGGGCTGGAGTAGGTCGTGGGGACGACCGAACCAGGGTATATCTGTGCGTATTCTGTGATTGCTATTTTATTGCCCTGTCTGTGCCTATAACTGCGTGGGATTGTTCGTGGGTTGCACGAATATTTTTATTAGCCTATTCACCCCCCTTCTAGGCTACGATCCAGATCCAACAAGTGGTATCAAAGCCAGTTTAGAGGATCTAGTCTAGATTTTTAGATGACCATGAATATATCTGATTGTGCTTTTGCTGAGGGTCAGTCTATAGCCCGTCCACCTAAGTTTAACGGTGTAGACTTTGCATATTGGAAGGCTAGGATGAAAATCTATCTAGGGTCTGTAGATTATGATGTGTGGGATATTGTTGAAAATGGTTATAGTCTACCCACTATTAAAATTGAAGACACTGTTATGAATAAGCCTAAAGACAAGTGGGATTTAGCTGATAAGAAACTTTATACTCTTAATGGTAAAGCTATGAATGCGCTTATATGCTCTCTTGATAAATCCGAGTTTAATCGTATCTCACATTGTTTAACTGCGCAGGAAATCTGGCATACTCTGGAGGTGACACACGAGGGAACATCGCAAGTGAAGGAATCCAGACTTGCGTTGCTTAGTACAGAATACGAGAGCTTCCGCATGCTACCAACAGAATCTGTGAAAGAGATGTTTGCTAGGTTCACGGACATCGTCTACAAATCCAGTTCCCTCGGTAAGCCATACTCTAGCCATGAACAGGTACGAAAGATCTTAAGGGCGCTACCAAGCTCGTTTAGGCCTAAAGTCACCGCTATTCAAGAAGCTAAGGACTTATCAACAATGAAAGTGGAGGACTTGATAGGCAACCTGATGTCACACGAGCTTGAGTTGCAGAGTATAGAAGCCAGAGAGAAACCTGAAGAGAAGACCAAAGCTTCCACACCATTAGCTCTTCAAGCTAACGACGATGATCTTGATGAAGAGCAAGCTTTAATGGTCAGAAATTTCAGGAGATACATTCAGACTGATCAAGGAAGAGCTGAGATGGGAAAAAGGTTCATTCGTTCTAATAATTCTAATTTTGGTAGAAATTCCTATGATCAGAAAGCTATTAATAGAGGTGAATGTTTTAAATGCAGGAAGAAAGGGCACCACATAAAAGATTGCCCACAACAACACACAGCTCAAGTTGCTAAAGGAAAAACGAAAGTGCTGACGTGGGACATGGATAGCGAAGCTGAGGATGTGGAGGAGGAACATGAAGCCCACTCCTGCATGGCATTGATGGCCAAACACACTGAGGTAGAATCTCCCACTAAAGCTGAATTCTTAGAAATCTGTAAAGGAATGCAACATAGAATTGATGAGCTAGAAGCTGATGTGGAATGCTATAGGAATGATAATTTTGATATGCAACAAACTGAGTATGACATGTCTATAGAAATGAAAAATATTAAACAAGAGCTTGTTGCATGCAAATCTACCATTACTATGTTAGAAAAAGAGAAAGCTAGCTTGTCTGAAAAAACTGATTGTCTTTCATGTCTCTCTTTATTAAAGGATATTAGCATGTATAAATTAGATAAGACAAAGCTTGAAGTTGAAAATGAATTGCTCTCTGAAAAGATTAACATGCTAAATCTTGAACTTGAAGAAAAAATGAGGGATTTTGAAAAGAAAGAAGAGGAAAACAAGCGAGCCTTCATTAGTAAATGCACTTTGCTTGTGAACGAAAATGATCATTTGAAATCCAAAGTTGCTAGTTTAGAATTGTCATTAAAGAGATTTTCCATTGGAAAACACAATTTGGACATTATTCTTGGAAATCAAATTTATGGCAATAATAGGCGAGGACTAGGATATGGTCTTAAAAATGCTGAAAAATCAAAATATAGAAAAGTTCACATTGAATCAACAAAGGTTGGAAATTTTCATGCTAAGTGCTTTACATGTGGATGCGTTGGTCATACTTCATATCATTGCAAATATTGGAACAAAAATATTAAGTTCAAACAAATATGGGTTCCTAAATCTTTGATGACTAACGTAAGTGGACCTTGTTGGATTCCAAGGTCACACACGACACCTCTTTTGTAGGTGGATGAAAATTTGACGAGGAGCAATAAATTGGATGTCCCATTATTTTTTTAGCTCCTTAGTCAAACGGCGACGCGAAGGTACATCTCATTCTTTGAACTTAATGCACACCTTCATAGCATTTTTTTTTCTAAACATCTTTGTGTGCTTGGATTTTCTTTGTGTTTGTTTTTGTTTACTTGATTGTTTTTAGTGTGTTTATTTCATTATAAAACCAAAAAAAATGAAAAAAAAAACAAAAGCAAAAAAAATGAGCTTATTGCATATCTTCCTCTTTGCATCGTTCTAGTGATATAAATGAATGATGATCATATCCTTGTAGAAATTGTAGTATTATTATTTTTGGCTACATGAGTATGTTTTATTTCAATAATAGCCATGCCAAGTTCAATGCTTTAATAATATGATTTCTACACCTACTTTCACTTCCACGAATGTTAAACTATGTCGTACTTTTGGAGATACTATTTATGAATATTGGAAAGTGAATGTAGGCTGATTAATAACTGAAAAATCTAAGGGATATGATGTGATTTGCCATGAATAAAAATTGAGCACAAAAAAATGAAATGAATATGAAAAAAAATTGAAAATTGCTCCGTATGAAAAATGGATACAATTCATGGCAAATACACTACCCACGAGTATCCAACATAAGCTTCATGGGTAATCTTTAGCGTTGGTGTTTTTACTCGTCAAGCAATGTCACCCCCACATCTAAGAGTCCTTTTAGGCTATGTTTTGGGGTGTGATACCTTGAACTCATTTCTAATGAGGTGGGGAAAATCAATCCTAGGTGATATGAAGTTATTTGGAAAATGGTGGATTGATTTGGTTGAATTTGTAAAAGTATCTCCATTTGTACTTCTATGTTTAATAATTGTACTTACACGATGGTGTTGAATTCTAATTATCATTATCATTGGATTTGGAGTGCTAATTATAGAATGACGACATGCAAATTCTAGTTATAATTAATAATGCTCTCTTTTTACATGTGCTATGCTTTTAATCTTCATGAATACTCTTTTGATGATGCCAAAGGGGGAGAAAAGTGTTGAAAGATTTGTGGTATCAATGTTGGTTCAAAATACGGTATTATTGATTGAAGGGGGAGCAATGAAAATACATGACAATGGGGAGCTTGGGACAATGGGGAGCTTGGAAAAAGGGGGAGCATGCTCATTGTATAAATCATATTGCATTAGATCATATTGCATTACATCCCTCATCACACTTCACACACGCACTTTTATTTGTACAAATCCTTTATGGGCTTGTCATCATCAAAAGGGGGAGAGTGTTGGTAGCAACAATCTAGGATCCCTAGTTTGATGATGACAAACGTTGTGTTATATGTAACGTGTGCGCAAGTGTGTTTCAGGAAAGGCGAAACGATAATCTTCTTAATAGTTGGAGTAACTGCTAATCATATAGCAAGTTGCATGGAGAAGAGGTGGTGTGGACAAAGTTATTTGGACTTGGTCAATATTGGGAGAGATGGAGACAAGTATAATCAAAGTGGGATTTGATGAAATCAATTAAAGATCTTTTGCTCCTATCTATTCCCAATTCAAATCCCACATCCATTGCAATCATCCTCCTATATAAACCCTCATCAAAGCAACCCTAAAGGTAACAAACACCAAGGAGTCGGCCAACACAATAATTCCCAAGAGAGCATATTTTCAAAGCCGCATCATTTAGAAGGGGTTTTTATTTTCGTTTCAAATTTTTTAGTGAGGCGCACCTTGAAAAATAAATTTCGAAAGAGCCACATTTTTTTTTAAAAGTCACCTCTCCATTTTTCTGTGTGTTTCATAAGAGCCGGCCATAGCTAATTAAAAACACCAAGGCAATTTCCTTTATAAGGATCCGAACCCTTCATATCTGCTCTAAGCTTCACAATTTATTTAGAAGGGCTCTTTGAATAATTATTCTATGTTGCAGGTCATCATTGCATCAAGGTTTGGAAAAAGGGTGTTTGATTTTATTTTTTTTTGTTGAGTGCAACACAAATATTTGAAGAGGGCCGGCAGTATTTTTATCAAGGGTTTTGTGTTTTTTTTGAGGGGAGCCGCACAAAATCAAGAAGCCGCTCGGTTTGTTATCCAGGGCAAACAAAAAAAATCAAGTGCCACAATTTTTTTGTTTTGTTTTTTTTTGTTGGTACGCATGAATTTGGACTTGGGCACATGATTTATTTCTCCTTGCATCTCCCAAGATCACAGTTTTTTTTAATCAATATTGAAGGGCACTTGGGGACAAAATTGAAGAAGACAGTCCGCACCTTTTTTCTTTGAGTGATTCTTCATCAAAATCGCAAAGCCCAGATCTTTTTCCCCTTAGCACTTAACTTCTCCCATACAAAAAAAATCAAGAGCCGAATCCAAGGTAAGAATTCTGTGTGTTTTCTTTTTAAAACTAATGGAGTTCTATTTCTGATTGCAGGCTACTTTTTGAAACAAGAGTGTGTGGGAGCTCTCCATTGGGAACGAGAATTTATTGTGCAGTCTTGCATTGGAAACGAGTTTGTTGCATGGGTTAAAACAAGGAGGTACCAAAAATCCCCATGAGCTTCTGCTTGATGATTGATTCTTTATGGGGTCTGTCATGCTTGCGTTGAATCTCGAAGAGCCGCAAGAATTTGTTCTTTAAAGAAGTCGCATGCTTTGTTTTTCCCAAGAGCCAAATTAAGCCGAAATTCAGGAGGGAGGTGTTATCTTCAAGGTCTGTCGAAAATTCTTCAAGAGCCTCGTATCTCTTGAACTCTTCAAGAGCAGCAGCAGGCAGAAAGTTGTTACAGAGGAGCATTCCATATTGATGCAACTTCAGGGAGGGCTACTACTTGTCAGATTCAGATCTGACCCGTGCTGATTGACGAAGACAACACCGCTACACGATCTGAGCATTCTAAACTCTCTTATTTATTATATTGTGTAGTATTTGTGTTAGTTCTTCGTAGGGGAAACTTTACCTGTTTGTGTTACTTTTTGGGGACCTGACGACTTGGGAGTCGTCGCGGAGGGAGAGCATCTGACTAGATTGATAGTGTAGAGCACGCGGTGTGCGTACGAGCTAGGTGAGAGTAGATTTGGGATCTTGACTCATTGTAGCTGTACTTGATTACATATCTATCTAGTAGTTGCTTTCGGGGGCTGGAGTAGGTCGTGGGGACGACCGAACCAGGGTATATCTGTGCGTATTCTGTGATTGCTATTTTATTGCCCTGTCTGTGCCTATAACTGCGTGGGATTGTTCGTGGGTTGCACGAATATTTTTATTAGCCTATTCACCCCCCCCCCTCTAGGCTACGATCCAGATCCAACACCGGGTTGATGGAGCGTTAGAAGCCGTCGAGCTCTGATGGGTCGGAGCCTCACAGCAGCTCGCTGGCGAGCTTCAATGGGTCGGAGAAGCCTGGGGAGGTTCATTCGACCCTTCAAGGACGTTGCTTGCTCAGCCTCGATTGAGCCAGACAGAGCCATGATTCATGTCAACGTCATTGGTATGGCTCCGATCGAACCATCAGAAGCCCGGATCCATGGTCTAATCAGCGGCCACCATATTGCCGGCCCAGAGGAGAGCCGCAGTAATCGTCGTCGATCCATTGGAGGGTCTGTGCTGATTGAGAACATCGGACAAGCTTCGATTATTCTCTGATGTTTGGCATGGGATGATGAAGATCGAATGAGGCGTTGATCGATCGAACGAAGAGTTGATCTTCGACGTTTGCTATCGTTCATCCTGCGAAGATCGAGGAGTCGGGCAATCGCTCATCCTCCGACACAAGCAATTGATGATCGCTCTTGACTCTGAGCTAAGGGATTATTCAAATATTCAAATACAAGCATTATTCAAGTATTTTACTGAAAAGATCAGATTAAACAAGTTTTAGAAAATGTTATCTTGTTTTTGTTTTCTGCCATTTGAACGCTTGCCAATTTGCATCCTGTTGCTGATCATCGATAGGAGAGGACTGGAAACGCCCCGAACGAGAGCCTCTCTCTAGCCCAATCAACTGTGCTTCCGGGTCTCAAAGACGGCGAGATCGGCAAGGCGGTTGAAGGCGGAGAGTAACAATGAGGCCAGGGTCCCTTCAGATCTGGACCTGAGATGATTCCTCCATTCCGATCGACATTTGACCGCTCAGATCCTTCTTTCGTCGAAGTGGATGTTGAGGTGGGTGAAGCCGAACTCATTAAGGGGAGCGATGGAGATCCGACAGTGTCGTAGATCCGCCCCGCCCGCCGGCTCCATTCAGCCCTATTCTCGTAGGAGCACGAGATCGCGCTGATCGCCTAGTGATCGTGGTGGCATCCAGTAGCTCTCTAGGGATCGCCAGAGCACCAGTGGGCCGGCCGTGGGCGGCCCCGGGCATGTCCCGAAGCCTCCTTCCTTGGTACTCTGTCATCGGTATTGATGCTACGAGGTCCGCAGAGCTGCCGTACTTCTTGGGCATGAGCGGCGATTCGGCGACCCGCAGATTACCCCTTCTCTCTTTCTCTATTGAGAGATTTAAACTTTTAATGGAATGAGTCGTTTTCAGTGCAGTTGTTTTCGTGGACGTTGACTCGTTCCCACAAACGACGCCAGATGTTTACGGGTAAAATTTTACCCGCAAATCGATAGTATGGAGGGTGCGGGGTCAACACGGTCAAAGGGGACACGCGGGACCCCCATGTTGTCGTGGAAGCCACGTGAGACGGAGACGGCCTGGGTGGTCGGGCGATGGCGCGTTCGCTTGAGTGGGAAGGCGCCGTTCCGGTCTCCGGCGGGCCGAGGGGTAGCCTCGGCGGGATGACAACTTCCGTGATCGGTAGAAGGCGGGGTCGCTCGGTGAGGGGACGCGCTGGTCTACGCGTCGGCTAGCCGAGGGGTGGCCTCGGCAGAGCGACTATCTTCTGGTGGTGGAGACGAACGGGCTCGGGGACGAGGGTGCTCGACTCCGGCTGTGATGACGCTGAGGGGTAGCCTCGGCGTCACAGGATCTCCTGGACCTGAATGGATGAAGGAGCTCGTCAGGGGGGGTCGGACCTTGGTTCCGACCGAATCCCCTCCGATGCCAAAGTCAGATCTAGTCTGAGAGATGCTCGGTGGGATCGGGCTTGGTTCACAGAGAGACCAAGCCCCGATCCTCGAGCCGAGCTATGGAGGAGAAATATGCAAAGGCGGAAGAAGGTGTAAAATGGAGTTTGTGATACCTCCGTTGTAGATCATGAAGATCCGGCCCCCTGTGATGATGCCTCTCCCCTCTTCATATAGTCGAGTCGACGAGTCCCATAGTAATGGGCCATGATGAGACATCATGGTCGCTATTGATGAGGTCGTGCTAATGGGCCATGTTGACCCCCATAATTGACATGCTTTATGGAGGGATAAATGCCATGAAGGTGGAGTGATGGCATTGAAAGTGGCCGCCATTATTGGGGAGTGATGGCCATGAAGTCGGTTGCCATAGTTGGCGAGCCATGAAGGCGGCTGCCATAATTGGCGGATCATGATGACACTGGGCGGTTGCCATACTTGGCGAAGGCTTCCTCGATTTGGGCCCAGATTTCCTCCACTATAGAAGTGGGCAGTCTTTTGGGCCTTTGTCTTGGGTGGATAAGCGCGGCCCGCCCGTGAAATCTCTGGGGCCGGGGCCCCAAGGCCGTAGCAGGCCGGTTGACCGGTCGTCGTTGACTTGGCTCTTCCGGGCCCGGTCAAAATAGTCATAACAAAAATAATATAATAACTATCATACATGCCATTAAAATTCCACTGTTTATAATATAAACTACTATATTTAAAACAATATGCATACAACTTACTGATATAAACATATATGTAACCCAACATGCTCTGTAGACTAACTAAACAACACATATTAACATATAGCTTACTGTCATTTATATGTAATAATAATATAACATAAAAAAATACTGCTTATTTACGTATGATATCAACTCACCGTTGTGAGTTCTCCTTCGCGTCATTCGCAGGTGGAGGCAGCGACGACGACGGTTGCAGAGTGTGGGCAAAGGCATCAGAGGTGGCAGGTCGGCGGCAGCACATGGCAGCGGTGCATGCGTCGGGGTCGGGGTCGGGGTCTTTCGGAGGGAGGCCGTCGTTGCGGTTGAGGGGCTGAGGGTTGCTGCCGTGAGATGAGAGGACGGTGCGACGGTTGTTGTGGTTACAGGGGAGTTTGTCGGAGTGGTGAAAGGCTTGGGGAGGCAGAGGAGGTGGCTGAAGTCGAGGGAGGTGGTTGCGCTGAATGGGTTCGGGGCGGCAGTAAGGGGAAGGACGGCGTGAGGTCAGAGAGGGGGTCGCCGGAGAGAGGTGTTGGTGGGCTGCGGGCTAGGTGTTGTGATTCTCACTGATCACTAGAAGAATTACTGGCTACAGTAAAACAGTAAAATACTGCTCACGGTAAAACAGTAAATACTAGAGAGTAAAAAAAAAGGCTTTCACTATTTCTCACCAGGAAATAAATTACACACTAAGGTAAATACCAAAAAAAACTCACTACAATTTTACCTCTCTGGGGTAACTTCCCTCTCTGGGGTAATTTCCTCTCACCAGAGAAATCCCTCACTCTTACACCTCTCTGGGTAATTGCCTCTCTTCTTTCTCTTGAAGAAGAGAACTCGTTGTGTTGGGATTGGGATGATTGAGCCTCTCCTCTACCTCCCCTTTTATAAGGATGCAAGGGGGGAATGGGTAGTTGCACCTACCAAAAACATGAGGGAGGAGGGGGTAGATGCAACTACCCCCCCTTTGACTATCCCAAGGGGGTGCTGGAACCAACAATTCTCCCCCTCCAGCAGCATCTGAATTGATTGTCACTTAACAACCATCCCAGCTATGTCTCTACACAGCTCCAGCTTCTCCAGTGTCACCACCTTCGTGAACATATCTGCTGGATTCTCCTTCGTGTGGATCTTCACTAGTCTCAACAGCTGTTGATCCATCACCTCCCGTATCCAATGATACCGAATGTCAATGTGCTTTGTCCAAGCATGATACATCGAATTCTTGCTCAGATCTAAAGCACTTTGACTATCACAATGTACCAAGTACATTTTCTGCTTGATCCCTAATTCTTGGAGAAATCGCTTTAACCACAACATTTCCTTACCAGCTTCTGTAATTGCAAGATACTCCGCCTCTGTTGTGGATAGCGCAACACACTTCTGCAATCTTGATTGCCAGGACACAGCTCCCCCTGCAAAAGTGTAGACAAATCCTGATGTAGATTTTCTACTATCAAGATCTCCAGCCATATCTGAATCTGTATAGCCCTCCAAGATTAGATCAGCTTCTCCGTAGCACAGACATGCCTTTGAAGTACCCTTCAGGTATCGGAGAATCCACTTGACCGCCTCCCAGTGTTCCTTTCCTGGATTAGAAAGGAATCGGCTCACCATTCCCACCGCATGGGCAATGTCAGGACGTGTACACACCATTGCATACATCAGACTCCCAACTGCTGAAGAATAAGGTATCGATGACATCTCCTCCGTCTCTTTCTTGGATGAAGGGCTTGACCTCCTGCTCAACTTGAAGTGGTTAGCTAGTGGAATGCTAACTGGTTTGGCATGATCCATCTTGAATCTCTTGATCACGCGTTCAACGTACTTCTCCTGAGATAGCCATAGCTTGTTGTGTTTCCTATCTCGGGCTATCTGCATTTCCACAATTTGTTGAGCCGGACCTAAGTCTTTCATATCAAAAGACTTAGAGAGTTCCTTCTTCAGCTGGCCGATTTTTGTTGCATCTTGTCCAACGATCAACATATCGTCGACATACAAAAGCAATGCAACGAAGCTACCGTCTGGAAATTGCTGTGTATAAACACACTGGTCTGCAGCGGTCCTTTTGTAGCCTTGACTCATCATGAATGAGTCGAACTTCATGTTCCACTGTCGTGGTGCTTGCTTGAGGCCGTACAAACTCTTCTTCAGCTTGCATACGAGGTTTTCTTTGCCTGAAACCTCGAAACCTTCTGGCTGCTCCATGTAGATTTCTTCATGTAGATCACCATGAAGAAATGCTGTTTTGACATCCATCTGCTCAAGCTCTAAATTCAACCTGGCTACCAATCCGAGGATGACGCGGATTGAAGCCATCTTCACAACAGGTGAAAAGATCTCGTCAAAGTCAATACCTTTCTTCTGAAGGAATCCTTTGACCACCAGCCGAGCTTTGTGTTTCACCATCTTTCCGTTGCCATCTTTCTTGAGCTTAAACACCCACTTGTTCTTCAGCGCCTTCTTTCCTTGTGGAAGCTTGACCAACTCATAAGTAGAATTCTTTTGCAGAGATTCCATCTCATCCTGTATAGCTTGCAGCCAGCTTTCTTTGTTCTTGTGAGATATTGCTTCATGGAAACTCTCTGGCTCCCCCTCTTCAGAAGGTAGAAGATATTCAGCTTCTGAATATCTGGTTGATGGAATCCGGCCTCGTTCAGATCTCCGTACTTGTGAGTTGTTGACTTCTGGAGGCATACCATCATCTGCCTGCGGTGATGGTGGTGCAGTATCTGCTGGAAAGGGTTGTGGCTCCCCCTGCTCAGCATCCGCCTCTTCTTCCATGTCTTGTTCAACAGCTTCCTCCTCTTCTGGTATTTCTTCATGCACCTCTTCGTATTGCATTGATGCTGGGTCTAGAATAATGTCTTCAGCACTTGAGCTTGCAGTTGAAGACGCCATGGGCTTTTCAATGTCTTCCAATGTCTGATTTTCTTGGAACAGCACATCCCTGCTCCGAATCACCTTCTTCGTCTTTGGGTCCCACAACCTGTACCCAAATTCTTCATCTCCATAGCCGATGAAGATACAAGGAATGGTCCTTGCATCAAGCTTCTGTCTTTGCTCCTTGGATACATGTGCAAAGGCTAAGCAACCGAATACCCTCAAGTGGGAGTAAGAGGGATTCTTACCAGACCACACCTTCTCTGGAATTGCAAAATCCAAAGGTACTGATGGTGATCTGTTGATGAGGTAGCAGGCGACACGAACAGCTTCTCCCCAGAATGGCTTTGGTAGCTTAGCCATACTGAGCATGCTTCTGACCTTCTCCATGATCGTCCGGTTCATCCTTTCAGCTACACCGTTGTGTTGTGGAGTGCGAGGAACCGTCTTCTCATGTCTAATGCCTTGAGTTTTGCAGTAGACATCGAATGCTCTGGAAGTGTATTCGCCTCCATTGTATGAGCGGAGGCACTTTAACTTCTTTCCTGTCTCACGTTCGACCATGACGTGGAACAGCTTGAAGAAGTCGAGCACTTGGTCTTTCGTCCTCAAGAAGTAGACCCACACCTTCCGAGAAGCATCATCAATGAAGGTCAGAAAATACCTATTGCCACCCAGTGACTCAACCTCCAGGGGACCGCAAACATCAGAGTGTACCAGACTGAGTAACTCCGATCTCCTTGTTGAAGAAGAACTGAAGGAGACTCGATGTTGCTTGCCAACTAAGCAATGCTGACAAGCATCTAGTCCAGCATCCTTAGTGATTGAGATCAGCTCCTTCTTTGTCAAGAGAGATAACCCTCTCTCACTCATGTGACCAAGTCGTTGGTGCCACAGACTTGGAGTAGCCTCACGTTCCACCACGTTAATGCTATCGGTACATATCTTCACATGAGTTTTGTATAATGTACCGCAAATGTGCCCCTTTGCGATAATCATGGCACCTTTCGTCATTCTCCATGTACCGTTGCTGAAGTGGTTGTCGAAGCCCTGTTTGTCAAGGGCGGTCCCAGAGAGCAAGTTCAGCCGGAGATCTGGCACATGGCGGACATCCTTCAGCGTGATTGTGCAGCCGACGTTCGTCTGAATCCGAACGTCGCCAATTCCCACAATCTTGCAGGAACTTGTATTCCCCATCTTCACAATGCCAAAGTCTCCTGCCTTGTAGTTGGTGAAGAAGTCACTTCGAGGAGTGGCGTGGAATGATGCTGCTGTATCAACCACCCACTCGCTGTCCTGGTTGGAAACGTGAAGGCATGTCTCTTCTTGGATAGAGCAGATAGCCACTTCTCCGGTGCAAGTGACTAATGCCTCTCCATCCTTCGTCTTCTGTTGAGAACCATTTTGACCTTGTTCTCGCAACAGCTTCCGACAGTTTTTCTTCATGTGGCCCTCCATGCCACAATGGTAACACTTGTAGGTAGGCCTCCTCCCGTCTGTGGACCTACCACGGCTTTTGCTCCTGCCTCTGCCCCAGCTTCGACCACTTCCTTGTTGTCTTCCTCGAGTCTCTGTCACAAGGGCATGCGATTGATCGGTGCCGGCTTCTTTTCTCCTGGCCTCCTCGTTGAAGAGGGCATCCTTAACCATATACATGGTAAGTTTGCCGTTTGGTGCCGAATTGCTGAGAGAGACCACCAACGTCTCCCAGTTGTCCGGAAGAGAACTGAGAAGAAGAAGAGATTGCTCTTCATCTCCAAGCTGTAACTCCACCGCAGAAAGTTGATTCACCAGGCTCTGGAACTCGCTCGTGTGCTCCGCAACGGAAGTTCCACTTCGCAGCTTCAAATTTACCAGTCGCCTCATTAACAAGGCTTTGTTTCGAGCAGTCTTGGCTTGGTACATGTCCTCTAGCTTTTGCCAGAGGGCATATGCGTCCGTCTCCTGCGCAACATGGTGGAAGACGATGTGATCGATCCATTGTCGGATTTGACCGATCGTCTTTCGATTCATCTTCTTCCAGTCAGCTTCTTTGGTGGATTCTGGCTTTACTCCTTTGACCTCCAATGGGTCAAATAAATCTTTACAACTGAGGAGATCCTCCATTCGAGGTTTCCACAGTGTGTAATTTATGGCCGTCAATTTGACCATAGCTCCCGACGAGGATGATTCTTCCATTGAAATTTTGAAGAGGAAAAAAAAAGTAATGGTAGAAAAAAAATTTCCCTCCCCAAAAATTTTACTCCTTTTTTTACTCTCTCACAGACAGCTCACCTAGGCTCTGATACCACTTGTTGTGATTCTCACTGATCACTAGAAGAATTACTGGCTACAGTAAAACAGTAAAATACTGCTCACGGTAAAACAGTAAATACTGGAGAGTAAAAAAAAAGGCTTTCACTATTTCTCACCAGGAAATAAATTACACACTAAGGTAAATACCAAAAAAAACTCACTACAATTTTACCTCTCTGGGGTAACTTCCCTCTCTGGGGTAATTTCCTCTCACCGGAGAAATCCCTCACTCTTACACCTCTCTGGGTAATTGCCTCTCTTCTTTCTCTTGAAGAAGAGAACTCGTTGTGTTGGGATTGGGATGATTGAGCCTCTCCTCTACCTCCCCTTTTATAAGGATGCAAGGGGGGAATGGGTAGTTGCACCTACCAAAAACATGAGGGAGGAGGGGGTAGATGCAACTACCCCCCCCCCCCCCCTTTGACTATCCCAAGGGGGTGCTGGAACCAACACTAGGGCCGTCCGGATAAAGGAGGGGAGAGGGGACACAGGCTGACGAGGCTTGGAGAGGAGTTCAGGGGTGAGGCGCGACGAGGTGTGTGTGGGGAGTGGCTGATGGATTTGGTTGGTGGTGGCTGTGGACTCGGGGAGATCTGGGGTTCGATGGCAGGAGGCTTGGGTTCCTCTGTTTGCAAAACAAGGGATAGGGCGTCGGGAGCCAAGGTGGAGGCGTGGGTGAATGGGGTGGCTGGCAAGGCGCTGTAGGGTTCTGGGCTCGCCGACGACTCGAGGAGAGGCATGGGGAGAGGAGCATAGAGCTGAAGGGAGGAGGTCGCTGGGCTTGCGGCTCGAAGAGGCGATGCCGGGGGCTGTTTGGGGGGTTCGCCGGAGAGATGGATGAAGGAGGGCGATGTGCGGGGGTTCGGCACTTGGGAGCAGTTCGGCGTGGTCGAAGGTGTGGGGAGAATGAGCTGGCCTTGCTGCGGTGTTAGGTGGCCTGGGGCGATGTCGAAGAGGATGCGGGGCAGTGGGTGCTGCTAGACATGGTCGGAGGCGGTGAAGCGGATGCGGAGGGAAAATCGGAGGGCAGTGAGTTTGAGGAGGGAGAGGTTGGGGGAGCAGTGCAGTTGAGGTGGCGAAGGCGGTGGCTGCCGTGGATGGCGGGAGGGGAGGAGGTCACCGGTGGGGCTTCGGAGGTGAACAGAGAGGGTGCTGTGGGGAGTCGTGGGCGAGCAGGCTTGTCGGTGAACGGAGGGGAGACACGGACTTGGGGCAAACGCTTGAAGAGGAGATGTCTGTTGCATTGGTTTTAAGGACGAGAGATAGGGAGAGAATAGATAACATGGCGGAGATTTAAGGGTGACGTGGGGAGATGTATGGGGCACGTGGGATCATGGGGCTTTGTTGCTTTCTTTGTTTTTGCGGGGAAAGTGGGTTATAGTAAATCATGGGGAGATCGCAGAGAACGTGGATTGTTGCCATCCTATGTGTGGGGTCTGCGGGGGAGTTATAATAGGAGAAAACCAATATTAGATTTAAATTCTAATTATAAAGATATTATCACCTTAGAAAATCAAATTAGTTAGGAAACAATTGATACGAGTTGATTATTAGGTTAGGATGAAGTTAGATTTTATTTGTTGAGATAATGTTAATTAAGATATTACAATCAGTAGTGATAATCAAGTTAGGATGCGGATAATAATGGGTTTGGTTAGTATTTGATTTGTTTAGGATAATCGTTTTGATAATCGTTTTACTTAGGATCGGATTTGATATGAATTCGAAATTGGTTTGGTTAGGAGATAATCTAGTTAAGATGTTTTATTTGCGATTCGGATTTGATTAGGGAAATTAGTTTAGTTAGGATAATTTTGTTATGATTTGATTTAGAAAATAAGCTAGTCAAGGTTAGACTAAGAGGATCGACTTGGTTCGGATATTTTGAGTAGGACGATCGATTTAGTTGTAATTTCCATTAGTAACTCCCATATCAAGATTTAATGGGTCGAGATTTGATTTGGATATTTGATAAGTTAATATGTTAGTTCCGGTCTAGATTTGATCAAGATATTAAAACTTATTAGGATTAGATTGGATTAGAAGAGATCGATGTGGTCAATATATTATTACGATTTTGCCCCCACAATTAACGTCAAACACAAGTTAAAGGAGATAATATCGCGATCATTAAATCGCTAGCTCGAGCTATGAAAATAACAATAATAATAACAAATAAAATTATATGCTAATTACTCTAATAAATCCCTATACTAATTAAATACGTACGAAATACGTATATATAAAAACAGGCAGTTACATGTCTGGTTGGTGCTAGACAAGCGGGACTTGACTAGTTGGGGCTAGTCAAGAAAGGGCTTATACTAGAATTAGTTTTGGTTAGCATTTTGGGAGTGCAGGTACGAAGAGCCAGGTGAGTATAGAGTGGGTGCTCTAGCTACAGGTTGTTCCAGTAACATTATTAATCTAGTATTTGCTTTTGAGGCTGGACGTAGGTCGTGGGTGCGACCGAACTAGGGTAAATCTCATGTGCACTCTGTGATTATTTTTATTTACCCTGCACCTGATTATAATTGCCTATGTTTACTGATTAATTGCCTGAGTTTGCAAAGAATTTTTATTAGCCTATGCCCCCAGGCTTAGATCCAGATCCAACAAGTGGTATCAGAGCAGGTTAGATGAACATAGTTTTTGCTCATGGCATGCCTATATATCGTTCTCCTCTATTTAGCTGTCATGATTATATCTACTGGAAGGCTAGGATGAAAGTTTATTTACTATCCGTAGATGTTGATACTTGGTACATTATTGAAAACAGATATACTATAATCTCTAAGCCTGAAAGTAATTTGGATGCTAAAAATGTGTATGCTACGAATGCTAGAGCAATGAACATATTATTGTATGGTTTGGATCGAAAAATATTTGATCATATCTCACATTGCTCTTCTGCACCGGATATATGGAGGACTTTGGAAACTACATATGGAAGCAAGGAATCCATCAGCAGCAATGAAAATAGAACACAAAAAGGGAAGAAGTAAAAGGGAAGAAACGCTTTCTTAAATAAACATGATGCTCATATGTCTAAAAATATTTGTGACAATACTAATGATAAAATTATGTGTTTTAAATGCAGGAAGAAAGGACATCTTAGGAGCCATTGCTCACATTCAAAGAACAACACTGAGGAGAAGAAAGGAAAATCCTTAGCGATAACGTGTGATATGGACAGCGAAGATGAATCTCAGGAGGAAACTGCACACTCCTCCCTTTGCTTAAAGGAAAAGCTTGATGAGGTAACCAAAGCTCAACTTTTGAGTACTATTAATGAAATGCAAGATAAAATTGAAAGCCTAGAATCAACCATAGATAAACGTGAATCCACTTTAGAGAAGTTTAGAAATTCTAACAATGAACTGCAACAAGACAATTACAACATTTCATTAGAAATTGATGAACTTAAAGAAAAAATTGTTGCATGTGATTCTACCATTACTGTGTTGAAAAAGGAAAAAATCTAAGTTGCATGAAAAAGTTGAATGTCTTGCTTGTTCTACTTTGTTAAAAGAAATTAGCATGTATAAAGAAAGAGTTACTAAGCAAGAAATTAATAATAAAGAGCTTATTGAAAAGATGTGCATGCTAAGTGATGAAAAAAAGAGCTTAAAGTTAAACTGATTGAATTTGAAAAGAAAGCTGAAATCATGAAAAAGAATGAAGAGGATAATAAGAAAGCTTTCATTAATAAATGCACTTTGCTTGAGAACGAAAATGCTCATTTAAAATCTAAAGTCACGAACCTAGATTGTCCATAAATAAATTCACTATTGCAAAACAGTCCTTGGATATTATTCTTGGAAATCAATTATATGGCAATAATACATGTGGACTTGGATATGATTTGAAAAATGTTGAAAAGTCAAAATATAGAAAAGTTCACATTGAACCAACAAAAGTTGGAAATATTCATGCAAAGTGCTTTACATGTGGTTGTGTTGGTCATACCTCTTATTATTGCAAATAAAGGAACAAGAACATTAAATTCAAGCAAATATGGGTTCCAAAAAATTTGATGACTAACATGAGTGGACCTTGTTGGATTCCAAGGTCACACATAACATCTTCCGTGTAGGTAAGATGGAGATGGCTAGGAACTATGGATTGGATGTCACATTTTTAATGAAGTTCCTAAGCCAAACGACGACGAGAAGGTATGGCTTTTCTCTTTGAACTTAATGCATACCTGCATAGCATTTTGTGTGTGCTTGATTTGTTCTTATTCGTGTGATAGTTTGTTTGATTTCTATCTTGTTTAGTTCTTTATAAAGAAAAATCAAAAAAATGAAAAGGACAAAAATTTAAAATTGGTGTTTTATGTATATCTTTCTTTTGAATCATTTACGTGGTATTAATGAATGATAATCATATCCATGTAGAAATTGATGTATTATTGTTATGGCTACATGTGCATGTTTTGATTTTCTAAGTAGGCATGACATGTTCAATTATTTGAATAATATGATTTCTTCACCTACACTCTCACTTCCATGAGCATTAAAGTTTGTTGTACATTTGGAGATATCTTTTATGAAATATTGGAAAATGAATGTAGGATGAAAAATAACTGAAAATCTAAGGGATATGATGTGTCTTGCCTTGGATAAAAAATAGAGCTTAAAAGAATTGAAATGAAAATATTGATATATGCATAAATGAAAAAGATAGAAAAGAGATCCGTAAGAAAAATGGATACGATCCATGGCAACGACACTACCCACGAGTATCCAACATAAGTTTTAAGAGTAAACTTTAGCGTTGGTGTTATACTCGTCAAGCAATGTCACCCCACATCTAAGAGTCCTTATAGGCTATGTTTTGGGTGTGGTATCTTGAACTCATTTTTAATAAGATGGGGAAAATCAATCCTAGATGATATCATGTTAAATGGAAAATGTAGATTGGTTTTGGTTGAATTTCGTGAAAGTTCTCTTTATGTGCTTCAATGATTAATCATCACACTTACACGAAGGTGTTGAAGTCTATGTTATAATTTTCATTGAATTTGAAATGCTTATTCTATGGATGTCTACATGCAAGTGTTTGTTGTAATCTATAATACTCTTTAGTTTGCATGTGGTATGAAATTTGACTTCGTTATACACTTTTGATGATAACAAAATGGGGAGAAATTATTGAGAAGATTTGGTGTGCATTAATGCTTATATGTGCATATATAAATATTGGTTTAAGGGGGAGCAATAATGAATATTGAATATGTGCTTAATGAATGGGTGAATACATGTTTAAGGGGGAGCATGAATATAGGGGGAGCATGCTTGTATGAACTGTTGGATCCTGTGGATGGCAAACAACACTAGAAGGGGGGTTGAATAGTGTTGTATAAAGATAAAACTTTTTCGTTCTTAATAAATCAACACAAAACAAAGCCTTCTAATGTTGCCTACGAAACCAAGTAGAGTGATCTACGCTTGGTTCTTAATCAACTCAATAAATTTTCAAATCAAATCAGAGATAAAAGTCTTCTGGTAGTCGACTCCCTATGAATAATAGTCGACTCCCAGAGGGAAATTAAACACAGCTCAGATAGTTAAACACTTAATGAAGACATATAAAATTTGCACAGAAGTATAAATACAAAACTGATCTTAGCAAAGAATAATTAAGAAAAGAATAATTACAAGTTAAATAAGAAATGCTTGCAAAGATAAACAATCACAGATAAGCAAACGCAGACACAAGGATTTTTATCCTGGTTCCCCACAACTTGGGTACGTCCAGTCCCCGACCAATCCGGTACGAGATTTCCACTATCTACCTTGGCAAATACAAGTACCTAACTCCACTCGTTAGGAATTCCAACAACCTAGTCTTGACCAGGATTTCCAACCGCAACACCTAGACTTGTCTAGGGTTTCCAACAACAACACCCTTACAACAAAGGGTAACCACAAATTAAAATCGATATCCAATTCACCACAATAGATTGGTGGAGATTGGATTTACACCCAAATTCTATAGCCAATAGTAATAGACAATTACGTGTGTAGTGGCTTGATAGAATAAAATTCTAGATCACACAAAGATACGATTGAAATCTTTGTGATCTAGATCAAATGTTTTTCAAAAATCCTTTAAATAAAAATTCGAGAATAAATAATATGGATTTTGAAAAACAGATAGCCAAATAAAATTATGATCTTCAGAAAATAATATCAAAAGAAATTGCAAGATCAAGAGTAAAAACAGATTTGGCTAAGAGAGAATGAGAGCTGAGAATTTAAGAGCGTTTTGCACAAGAGAATTTGATTTCAATAGTTGTTGTAATTTCTCAATGAAAATGGTCCTCTATTTATAGGAGAAATCTGAGAATTTGAATTTCAAATTCATTTGACTTTTGTCCCGAAAATCATGGGAAAAAATCAATTAAAGATATGTCAAAAATCAAGTCAAAACGTCAAACTTCGACAGCTGGTAGTCGTCTCCCTAGGAGTGGTAGTCGACTCCCAGTGTGTTTCAGGAGAAATTGATTCTCAGCTGGTAGTCGACTCCCTACCTTTGGTAGTCGACTCCCAGAGGAGTTTCTTCTGAACCACTGCTAGTCAATCAAGTAGTTAACTCCGGGGTGTAGTGGAGTTTCACTACGGAAATACAAAACGACTAGAAAAAGCTCTCAATATCTTTTTTGAAAATGATTTAAAATATATGTAAGATGTTTTTGAAATCATTTGTGTGTGTGATTGTCTATACGATTGGCTTTAACATATCCCTAAGAAAGACACAACACACTCACTATAGACTAGGACACGTCTTCGGAAGCTTGATCAACTGATGGAGTAGATGTGAGCTTTCACTTGAGCTTCTTGTTCCATTTGAGCTTTGAGCTTCATCATTGATCTTAGCAACGTTCGTCCTTGTCTTTGAGCGTAGATTGCGCTTCTTGGAGTATGCATAAAGCTTTTCATTTGTTGCATAACCTGCACACTTAGTCGTAGTGTAGTGAGCACACTAAGCTTCATTTGGTGTGCTCATCATCAAAATCACTTGGGGGTGGAATTCAATTTCCATCATGAGCATCATTGTCATATTATTTAGCATGCTTGTATGTTGCACATCATTGTCATACTTGTTGCATATTACATACATCCTCCATCACCACACTTCACACACACATGTCACGATGATATTATATGAATTGTTATTGCTCAAATCTTATATTGGTTTGTCATCATCAAAAGGGGGAGATAGTTGGATACAACGTGTAGTTGGATACAACGATCGATGACTTCGTGTTTGATGATAACAAACGTGTGTGAACATTCTAATGTGTGTGCTAAGTGTTTTCAGGAGTAGCACTCTCACAAATACTCAAAGGGAGACTAAGTCAAAGTGATGGAGAATTTGCTATTCAT